>JAWPHD010001734.1:0-298139 GCA_037043455.1 Cyrtodaria siliqua
CTCCATCCAGGTGTGGATAGTTAACGATGTTAAAATTTAAATCATCTCTTTTATCATAGATTTTAGTATGAATACAATCATTTGAAATCGAGAGATGAAGATCGAGAAATGCTGCTACTGTATCCGAACTGTTGGCATTATTCAACGTGAGCTCTGGTGGATAAATGTTAGTAACCATATGAGCAAAGAACGGATTATCAATATTGAGTATGTCATCAAGATACCGAGAAGTATTATTAAAGGCAACAATAATTTCACCCTGGCTAGCAGGTGACAAACTCTACATAAAATCTCTTTCATAGCAGTACAAAAACAAATCTGCAACAAGTGGCGCACAGTTAGTACTCATAGGAATACCAACAACATGGCGGTAAATAGTTCTACCGTATCTTATATAGATGTTATCCAGAAGAAAAGATAAGGCTCTACAAACATCAGTACAAGTCCACAAATTATACTTAACAATGGGGGCGTTAGTAAAGAAAGCCCTGACATTATTACAAGCTAGAAAAGTTGTACCATCTCTAGCAAATGTCTTCTGAATAAGCTGAAGCAATTTTTCTTTGATAAGATTATGTGGTAGTGTAGTATACAGTGTAGAAAAGTCGTAGGTGCTTAGAGAAGAGGCATGAAAATGCTTACACCGTAGTTTGTCAAGAACATCTCCAGAGTTTTTGATAGACCAAAACAGATTGATTCCCGAGTTCTAGAAGGCCTTTCCGCAATATTTTACAATACGTTCTTAAATCTCGGAAAGTCAGGAAGTCATTAGTTTTGATATATTGGTGGAGGTACATGAACTAGAATTAGCGATAAAACGTGCTTTGTAAGGAATTTTGTGAAGTTTGGGTATCCAGTACATTGTAGGGAGCTTCATCTGCTTACTAATTACAGAAACCTTTATAGTCTCCATAACGGTCACATGCTGGGAAACAATGTCTGTCTCCAGCAGAGGTGTAGTTAGATAGCAGTAGTGCTCGCTAGCTCAGCATTCAAAGTATTGATATAATGTAGTCGTCAGACAATAATTATATTGTTGAAAGCTTTGTCTGCTGGAACTAGAGCAAATTTAGTAGGTCCATTTTGAATACCATTCTTAAGGTGTCGTAAATTGTAAGTAGAAGGCCGTGGAAGCAGGGATAGATTTGATTCGTAAAATAATATACGTAATTCAACTATTTCTGAAATAGTTTTCATCCAAGCAGTAAGTGCATGTTTATCTGCTTTTTCTCGCTTACACCACTTTGTACAGAAATTCGTTAAAGAACCCGCAATTTCATTGCGACAGGCATTTAAATCAATATCAGATGGAAGGCGATACTTAGGCCCTTTGGCAATTAATTGCCGAATCATCTTATCCTCAATTACATCAAGATTTCCAGTAAGAATGTGACCGGCATGTTCGTAACAAAATTTAGAATTTTGACAATCTCAATCAGTAGGAGTAGACAATCTCAATCAGTAGGAATAAGATTTCTAATATATTTCTTATACTTGTAACATATAACAGGAGTCTCAATATTCTTGAAATACTTTGGAATTTTGTCAGTCACCCGCATATCATTAAAAATACGGCCAAATTAATGAAATCGATGCCTTTATCAACATAAGTTATCTTCAAAAGATGTCTAATTTGGCATTTTGTTCATCTTTAAAGTTGTTCTTTGTTTCTGTGTGTGTTTGTGGTTGACTGTCGCCCTTGAATGCTACTTTTCCTGACGAGTTTTATATCCATATTGAACTACTAACTATGAACACTTAATACATATTAATAAGATATATCCTGTGAAAACAACAAACACAACGAAGAGAAAAATGTATCATACTCGGTTTTATTGAGTCTGTTCATGAGATATTAGAAGCAAAAGATGTTCTAACGCCTCCTTGTACATGTTTAAGCGATACTCTACTTCAACGCTACAATATTAGGCAAAGAAATAACACTACTTCTTGGTAATACGATACTACTGTAGTTTTTATTAAATATTGAATAGAGAGGCAAACCTCTCACGCACCTTAGCACCAGCTTATGCGGTATTATATTTCAAAGCCGCGTATAAGGGGCTAGATGATCCAAACGGACTAGTAAAATATAACACTACGGGCATACTTTTTACAGCCGACTGCATTAAACGAAGACTATTGTTTGGGGCGATTGTTTCAGCAAAAGTTTTTTTGGACTTTTAGACAAAATTCATCTAGTACCTAAATGAACTGCATATCAGTGGAACAGACGTATTTAGTGGTAAATAAAAATACCTTACTTTTCAAAATCGTAAAAAATTCATGCGCGAAAGCTGATTTTGATGGGGGCATTACTGCTGCATGAAAAAATGTATTTTTTTTTTTTTTTAATTTTATCCAAAAATGGTTTTAAATTGTTGGATAGTCATAAGACACTCTGAAAGTTTATAGCAAAATTTGAAAGCTAAGAAGTAATTTGAAATTTCCTAATTTTCCGCTGTCCTTCCAACAAGTAATTTACATGGGAAAAGTCCCATCAAAAAATCATTTGGGCTGTAATATATTTATTTCTCAATCGATTTTCAAAACTAAAGTATGTTTATTTACCACAAAAAATGTCAGTTCCAATAATACATTAATTATGTACGTAATGTTAGAATTGTTCATGTTATTGCTTAAAACCTTTGGCTTAAACAAGCGCCCCAAACAATAGTTCGAATGTAACTACTGGCATGGATGAGCCTTCGGACGCAAAAACACAACTAAAACCATAAAGTAGCAGACTCGGTGAGTCCTCTCAAACAACCTAACACCATAATTCATCAAACGTTAACTTGTAAGTAAATTAATTATTCTAATTCATAATCAGATCGGATTAGCCACGACTTCTCTAAAAAAAATTATCTATACTGACGAGATAAAGAAACGCCTCATCGGGAATTTCCGCTATATACATGTATTGTATGTACACTATGCTGCTGTTAATCGAATGGTATATGGCTACGTAAGACCTTTCTTTTCAGAAAAAATACTAAAACCACACAAAACACAGCAAATAGTATTTCTTCAAAGTTTGATTATTGGCAGAGTATCTGTTTGGCTCAAGCATGTGAGCAAACTTAGGATGCAAATTTCTGCAAACTCTTTACGTTAAATACAGTACTAAAATAGTCAATTTTTCAAAGAGGAACTTCAATATTTATGAATTTCTTGTTATAAAGTGTACTGTGATTAAAACGTCTACAACATCACAGTTGTGTCCTTTCTCTAACCAACTGCAACTTTGTTTTACAAAACATCTTGGGATTTCTTTGGAATATTATGTGGCATTAAGCATGTTAAGTGTGCGGTATATACAATATATATCGGAAATTCCCGATGAGGCGTCTCTTTATCTCGTCAGTATACATATCGGAAGTCAATTCTCTTGATAATTGCAAGTACTTGTCGATGTGCATTATTAGCTTGTATTAAATTGGCACGTTCAAAAGTGTTGTTTTTTTCGCTTCTTATTCATTATGTTACACTATTTTATTGATTTTAGGACACTTAAACATTGTTTGAGTTAATGCTAGTACCGTGCTTGTGAAATAAATCCAAATGTGACGTTGTCTGATCTAAAGGAACGATGGGCCTACTTGGGCTAGCATTTACATATAATTTCAATATTAAATCAATCATACATACATCTGACTGTCAGTTCGTATACGTCATATATATGTAATGAATTAATATGACAAATGTCTGAGGGCATGAAAGGCGAAATATTAGATTATATTCTGTAAGAAGAAGCGTAGTGCTTTCATACAATTGTCTGGGTTTCGATACGTAGAGGTCACTTTGATATATTGTCAGAAACATACCACAAATTACGAGACAAGATCAGGAAAACCTTTTATTAGGGACATGCATGGTATATATCATTGTGTGGGTAACGTCTAGAGTGAAGTTCAGACAGATATTATACAGTTAACCGAATCGAATGTCGGGCATATCGTGATACAAAACAAACATATTGGAATATTATTAACTTGAACATATACAATGCATTAGACAGCATATTTATCAAACTGGTTCTATCATCAACTTTTAAAGGAAAGGAATTAAGCTGAATAAAACTGGGTTTTTTCTTTGAAAACTCAGGTTTGTTTACGTCTACCTAATGGTAATGTCTATTGATAGAAGTATATCTATGTGTGTCACTATTCAGTTCTAAACGATTTTCAATGCAGATGTGTTCGGTAACATATTCAAAATATTAGCGTGTCAAAAGTGCTAATTATTTCCTCGGTAAGGACGCAAACGTTTTTCTATTACATGTATTGCGGAACCATTTCCATTGATATTTTAGGGAGTGACATCTTGAAACCACATATACTCTGCTATGTTAACCTCAATCTCAAGAGTGCTTATTAGTGGTAATACTACCGTTTATTTAGATAGTTATCTTGCACGAGGATTGTAAAAGAGTTAACATGTAGACAAATATCTTGCAGAAATGTTATTTATCTTTTAAATGGTATTTTCTAATTAAGAAGTAGGAGAAACCCTATTAACGTTGAAACAAATAAATGATTGATGGACTAAACATCAACGAACTTTAATAACAGGATCAGACATTATGTTCCTGAAATTAATCTGAGCTTCGCCATAGTAATAGAAGCGGTTGCGCCTCTTTATTACACAAACGTGTCGGCATTTACAAATGCGTTGCAAACTTTGCAACATACATATGTTTTGTAATAATAGTTTGTTCTCAAACGGTTTCACAAAATGATAGTTTGTATTTTAATTTAGTAAGAACTGCATTTTAGACAAGATAGTAAAATACTGGTTTAAGTGTTTAAGTTTTGAAAATTTAAAAATACTGTTTAAAAATGAAACATAAGTATATACACTGAACAAAATTGCTAAATATCAACTTTTGTATCTTAACTAATTTTCTTATTTTAAACATATTTTAGAATAGATATATGATAAGTATTTTGTTTTGACCCATAGTTTGTAAAACATTTATTTTTTGTTTAAATTGTTACATCTTTTGAGAGTTACCCTCCCTTTATATGAAAACATGAAATGTACTGATAAAACACACAACATGAGTCAAAGATCGCTAAAGGATATAAAATTCTTAAAATTGGTATGAAATAATAGAAAAAAACATAAATATTTGACCCATTTATCGCAGAAAAAATGAAATATGGATAATCTTAAATTACCTCCCTTTACATTGAATATTGTTTGAAATTCAAGTAACTGTAATTCAGCGTTAACATTAAATATTTCGAAAATTTCTTTCGCAAACACATTTGTAGTGGTAATGCTAGTAAAACGTGATGTCAAAATAATAGTGGCATATTTTAGAATTAGGAACATCGAAAGCTTCACTTATTCGAAGTACTTAATAAAATCCTATATACCTTGTTGTATAAGTGTTATAACTTATTTCTAAGAAAACACATTGACTTAAAAGTTTAAAATATGTTCATGCAATCAGAGCAGACGATTTACACTCGTTATTTTGAAGTTAAACCGTATCTCTAATCAAGCTAAAATACACAAAACAATGAGAATATTATTGACAAATTCTTAGGTTGATACTTAGCAATTTGGTTTAGTATATACATGTATATAGATAATATATCGAAATTATAAGATAAAGTCTATATAACTCTTTTTGAAATATTGCAACAGTAGGACAGAGTATCCATTGCTATTATGACTGAGTTGCCCTTTAGTTACATACTGAAACAAGTGGATACATAGTCCACAGCTTATACACGTAAACGAATGAAAATGATTATCAAGCTATACACTAGAAATATGGATATAAAAATCGAACAGGAAAAGTAGCATTCAATGACAATAGTCAACCACAAACACACACAGAAACAAAGAACAAGTTTAAAGTTGAACAAAATGACACTTTAGACATCACAAACACATAAGGGTTGATAATTGGGCTACCGCCTTGAAACGGTCAGTGGCAAAAAAAGGCCGCTGGTGTTTAAATGTCATCCAAATAAAACGGGACGTGTAAATAAATAAATCCCCGACATGAACTACTCTCTAACCAGCAAGGCAGCATTAAAAACGCAATCGTTTCTATATCGCAAGAATCTTTCTCATTCGGGAATTATTTCCCGTATCACTTCAACAATATTTATTAAACTCTATATTGCATATAAATGCTGCCTTTTTCGTTAGATGATAGAGCCTGGCGGGGACTTCTTTATTTACTCTGTCCCGTTTTAATGGAATCTAGATTATAGGGTACTAGTATGGTTTGGTGCACCCGTGCATCTGGTTTGAACTCCTTTTGAATGACCATGGTCCTTGCCAAGTTTACTGTTCCACTTTTACATTTACCACAGGTTCCTCGCTGAAACTTTTGGATAGATGTATTATCATTGCGTATATCATAAATCTCAGTGCACGTTGCTATTCAGATATTGGTGATGTATAATATGTTTATTAAAGACATGTGTGGCTTCTAAAAAGTAGTTTACAAATGTCTAGTAACGTAATAGAAGAGACCAGTTCTCTTAATACTTCTTTCTTCCATACGGATGTATGGTACGGATGTGTGTTTAACATGTGTATTGCCCTTTACGTTAATATTAACTGCGTTTTGATTTATGTTTGCAAACACGTATCTCTCATTATTACCTGAGATTGTAAATATTAAAAGAATTGTTCTGTCCTGTTCTGCACCTACTAACTATTTTGAACAGTTACGATAAATGACAATATGACAGGAAGTAATTAAAAATATAAGGTTTCTAATGGGAAAAGTATTAAATCGATTTTGTTAAAACAAGACAAAATCAGAGAGAATTTCAGCCCCCACTTGTAACAGCATCCAAATTTAGAAGAATTGGCAATCACAATAACTGCTAAATCAATATTAACCGTATGATTAAGTTCTGTAAAATATTGTAGGCGGACTAGCTTGTGCAGACTTCAAAAGTGGCATTCAGTTACAAACAGATGCAGAACTCAATCAGTAAATACAGCACGTACAAAACGAATACATTGAAATATACATTATGTTGATGGTTACGTTATCTACTCGTACTATGTTTACCGCACAGAATCAGTTAAATACAATTTTAATTATTAATTAATTAATCTTTTAAAATTATCAGTACTTAAATTTTGAAACACGATCACGTTTTAGTCATCACCGTTTTCCATCATTTGCTCTATGTCTTAACACATGTGAAAGCTTTCATAACAAGAAACCGTATGTAACAAGACGGTGAAGTCTGGTGTTTCCTTATATGTTCTCCGGGAATGCTGTGACTGGTATATTTGTCTCCGGGAATGCTCTTACTGGTATATTTGTCTCCGGGAATGCTCTGACTGGTATATTTGTCTCCGGGAATGCTCTTACTGCTATATTTGTCTCCGGGAATGCTCTTACTGGTATATTTGTCTTTAATCTTTTAAAAGATAAACGTTGCTTCAACTTTATTTCGGAACAAGAAGCAAGCCCTTTTTTTAACATTATTCTAACCTATGGGTATGTTCTTGCAATGGAGAAATACAACTCGTTTATGTTGGTGCCTTGTTTGTATTTCTTCGATTTTCAGGATCAATATGACCTAATTTGTCTGGAGTCTTCTCTTGCAGTCAACAACCCCAAAGCCGTCTGCTATAGTCATGGGATTTGCTGTGTGTTATGTTTGATGACTCTTTGTGATTAATATTTTCTTTTGCGATTTTATGTATTTTGTTATTTATTTTCTGTAAAAACTCAGCAATTGTACAAACATAATATCTCACACGATTTAATTTCTATTTTCACTTTTGGCTGATTTATATATTTCCCTGATAGACGATTATTTATGATAGAAAAAAACACAATTAAACTACTCTTTCAGGAATTTCGAATGATTTATTTTTTATTTAGGACACAGCCGCACTTAAAGTTATTTATTATCCCCGCCGAAGGTGGAGGGATATTAATTTGGCGTTGTTCGTCCATCCGACCGTCCGGAGCCATATCTGCATAACTGCAGGTTGGATTTTCATGACACTTGGTAATAATGTTTATCCTGATAGTGGGATGAGACGCGGCTGCAGAAGCCGGAGCAACAAGAGAATAAACCATTGAGGGGTACGACAAGACAAGATTGCAGACAAACATCAAACGTCACCGTCCTTTTGGGCTTTATGTAGACGTCATAATAGGTCCACAGCCTGTCAGGTCACGCACAATTGACATGTCGCCAGTACTTAGATATCTCCGCCCTATTGTTGATGTCGGAGTAAATTGGCAATAGTTTATATAACATAGTTGCACGTGCTTTATACACGTGCTGTTGTTTGTCGGAAGCATCTTTCTGGTTTGATTGGTTGAAATGGATAAATGATTGACAACTGGAGACATGTTAATTAAAGAGGAAAGCCTAGTGTCGAATGTAAATGGGTCCACCACCAAGCATGCAGTGCGTTGCAAAATGATAGGGTCATAAACACTTTTGATAAACATTTTAACAAGTTTAACAAAGATGGTCTGAAAGTGAAAGTCAAATATGCATGGTCTATAAATTAGCGCAATTCGACACTTGCCCAGCCAATATCCATAACTTAAAATCTGCCAAGGGAAAGACATTTATTGCTTGTTAGCATCAACTCACTCACAAGGAGCATCGGTATTGTACAAGAAGAAGTCTCTTGGATAATATATGTCGCTGCCTTGGAATTCAGATAAGAGTTATTTGTATACAGACTTTAGTGATACCATTGAACGTATCACCTTTAAATATCTATAGAGTGTGTTGTCTTTTCTTTTATACTTTTTAAATACAATTAATTTATCAGGCGGACTCAAAACACATCTTTCCCATGATAAAAGTAGATACCATTAAAAGTAGCGAAGTGTCCTGGAGATCATTACTTCGTCCAGCCGTAATTCCATTAAGCGGTGGGAAAGCTTATATTAGCAAGACTTTATAACGGATATTTCGAGAATAAAACGCGTTTAAAAATATTTTTACTGAAAACATGCAATAACTTGTTTAAAATTACCTGTTTAAATGTTTTAATTTTAGAATATGCAAACTTGTTTAAGCCGAAATTAAGGGTTTATTTCATACCCCAGCCAACCCCGTTTTTGCTTCTTATAGAAGGGGTTGGCTGGGGTATGAAAGTTAATACTCGGACCACGTATAGTGTATTGATACCCAGTGCATCAAAACATGATGTTCACAATACATGATTGAATTTAACTGATAAGCAAAAATATTAAAAGGTCAATTCCCGTTGGTGTAAAATAAACATGATCACGTTTTTAATAATATCGTGGACTATAACATAAATGCCGTTTTATTATACTTACTTACAATCGATGCATTAAAGCTTATCAGCTATCTAGACCGCCCATCTTGAATGCGTTTATTGATCATTTCTAATCATCTTAGAGTCTCGTTTGCGAGAAAAGTCACGGGCGTTAATAACTGACAAAACGGAAGTTCAGCGAGAACTTAAACTTGCGTAGTGTATGACTCTCGCTGTCCATCATACCAACGGTGTTACATCCGCTCCGAAGCATGGCATAAATTATAAGGATTTTTCCCGATCGCATGTTACATGAATTGATGGTGTATATCCTTCAAGACGAACATATTTATTGAGTAAAATGCCACGCGTGATAAATGATAAATAACAACACAGAAATAAAATTTGATTTAAACATATTTTATTGCCAATATTTTACAGACAGAATAATATCCACATACATACAATAGAAATATTATAATGACAAATGGGTCGGGTAACAAGTTCTACCAACATTAGTTTAAACCCTTCCACAGAAATATGACGATGTATGAAGTGGATTTTAATGCGGCTATCTATAAGGTATGACCGGCAAATGAACCAGGATACCATTACCAAACACAGCAGCAATATGTATTTAAACGAAATAGATTTGGTAGATAGTAATAACCTCTGTGTTGTCAATGATACGTTAACTGAACTAAATATCATAGCAAAAATGCATGAATGTTTCATTAAGTTACATTATCGCACAGTGGGGCTATGAATTTCCTTAACGTGGCACATGTGTTTTGATATATACGCATTTTTGGCCCGCAATATGCACAAGATTACCCTACAATAAGCTCTCGAAAAATGAGTCGTTATCATAAATGCGGTCCGATACGCCACATTTAGGTTATGTGACTGGGCCGAAAATGCATATCCATATTGGCCCGGTCACCTGACCGTTATTGGCCCGGTCACCTGACCGGGCTAATGACCGTCACCTGTCCGTTATGAGGAAAGGCATCTAAATCTAAAAATGGAACTAAATCTGCAGATAAGCGGACTAAATCTGGTTTTAAAATTGGTGAGACCAGAGTTACTGAAGAAATTGGCGTCAAGGAGTTGGACGGTAAATTGGACGTTTTTATTCTGAGTATAGTACGACAAAACTCGCTAGACTCGATAAAATCAGTCCAGGCCATCATCAGGTGGTACTTAATCGAGAAGAGGTATGAGCGTCGTTTTGAAGGGACGTACTGACAGTTAAAAGAAATGCCCTGAAACAGCAAGAAACTGGAAATAAAGAAATCGAAATAGGAATGGAATGGACGAATTGGAAAAAAAGAAGAGAAAATAAACTACAAACAAAACAATTACAGTCTAAACTGTTGTTTTTGTTCATTTATTTTTGCTATTTTTATTTTATCAATTAATTTGGTAACAGTTCAATATATTTAAAAAAGAAAAAAAAGAAGATAAAATCCCAATGACAATGCGTATATATATGACAAAAATATCCTTCGGGCCGATATGACGGACAATAACGCACCACCCATGCATCAGTCTCTAATTAATTAAGGTATATTTTGTGACATCAATCTAAAGACACGCTGTGTTTATTTGCAACCTTAACGGAGATGGTACAGCCGTTTTGTTGAGTGTTATTATATAATATTACATTAGTATGTACATTATTCAATCACCCGATATCCGCAGGTGTTAAAATTGCTTGGCAAAATTTGAAACTGTTTAAAAGAGTATTTATTACTCAGTGAAGTGTGCTTAAAAACATCAAACACTGTTTAATTAAAGCGCTGTTCAAGCTGCCCTACGCCGTCAAAAACTGGCCTATGGGAATACTAGAAACAAAAGTACGTTTTTGTTGAGTATATAATCAGCAACACTTTATTCTGTTATGTTCTGTATGGATTCCATTGCATAATTCCTAAAGTTACACGATTTCCGAAAATGTCATCATATGTGTCATTCTATGTCATTTTATGTCTTGATAGGCATATTCTGCATTAACATTTCTTTTGATGACGACTGTAAGGGTGAACCAGAGATATGTGTACCAGAGTATGTAGCGAAATCATTTCATGACAGCATTATTTTATTCTATTCTATGTTATTCTATTCTATTTTTAGCATTGAAATGAATGTTGTTTAACGGCTCATCAACACAGTATAGGTTATGTAGAGCCGCCCCAGAGAGGGGGGAAGGATACATAGGAATACGGGAACCTGCCCTACTCTTATTATCGAATAGATTCCTATGGTTCTTTAACGTGCTCGGAGGATAGACCGATACACGGGACCGCCCGGTTTACGTCCCCATCCGACGGACGAGGCTAAGGGCAAGTGTCTTGCCCAAGAACACACCGACGGAACTCAGTGGCACCAAGGAGGGTTGAACCCGGGACTCCGGTTACAAATCCACCTCGCTACCGACTGCGCCACGCCAGCCCTCAATAAAACCGTCAATATACAAAACTCAAAACCATGATTCACATCTCATCTAATCAGATTACAAGTCAAATGTTAAAAATAATACATCAAATGTTAAAAATAATACATAAAACATAAACGATATGCAAATACGTGATCCCTTGTTTTGGTAATCATTCTCGCGGAATATCTGTTAGATGATTTTCGCATGTGACTTTCTGAGGTGTTTCTAATTATGTTTTTTATATATCTTTATAACAATGTTTAAGTGTATTGTTGGCTAATTTCTCTGGGTGTGGACTTTATTTCTAGAGATTTCCTTCTGATGGGATGTAGTTTTATATATTGTTACCACTCTTTATGTTATGTATTGTCCTTTTCTCTAATATTTTAAATATTTCATATTTCGTTTTGTTGTGCAGTGCAGACGTAATGCGCCATTACGTGTGATCGCTGAGGTTTCTATAGGACCATGCAGGGTCCGTATTCATAAAGCTTCTTAGCAAAATCTTAACTTAAGTCAAATTGTATTAAGGTTATGGATCAATAAAACCTACATCTAAATATATACTGAAAGGAAAAAGAAACGCAGGGTGCGTATTTCCGCTATATATTGTATGTTTAATATGCTACTGCTAATAGAATGGTACATGGCGACATTAGCCCTGTCCTTTTAGAAAGAAGGTTTAAACAGCACTGAACACACCAATGGTTACCCCTTTAAAGTTTCATTAGCGTCAGAATGCGCATTTGGCTCAAGCAGGTGAGCAAACAGGCTTTAAATGCTGCAATCACTTAACATTAAATACAGTACTGAACTGGCTCAATTTTTCAAAGAGGAACTTTAGCATTTATGAATTTCTTGTTACAACGTGTACTGTGATTAAAACGTCTACAACATCACAGTTGTGTCCTTTCTCTAATTAACTGCACTTTTTTTTTACAAAACAACTTGAGATTTCCTTGGAATATATATGGAATTAAGAGTGCAGTATATGCGATATATAGCGGAAATACGCACCCTGCGTTACTTTTTCCTTTCAGTATATATATATTATACAATATATGGTTTGTAAGGTCGCTGAGCGGTTAATAAGGATATTTAAAAATATGTAAAAATCTTAAATTTTGACTTAAGTAATATTTCCCACTTAAGTTGCTTTATGAATACGAGTCCAGTTTTCTCTTTTCAGAACTAGTTGTGTGAGCTGTTTATCGACGAAGTGTTTACCGTATGGATCTCCTGGTGGATGCATCCATGTTTTATTTCATGCATATCCTTGTCATAAACTGAAACTATAGTTGGCATGTTATCAAACAGTTTATATAAAATACCCCCAAATAAGCAAATGGCTTGTGCCTGGCACGATAGCATCCAACTACGCGGAATATAATTGAAATAAATTGAAGTTGATTCTTTTAAACAGACAAATAGCAGACGAACACGACACTAAGTGGCTCCGTTACACGGACGTATAGTGAAGGGTTGTGTAACCTATAATGGACATTCCCAGTTGTTTGTATTAATTAAACATTATTAAAAATGCCACCGTTTTTTCTTTATCATCTATCTAAAAATTAGAAGTTATATTGTAGGTGATATTTTGTTTATATCCAGTGTTAAAATGTTGCCGAGCGGAGCATCGAACCTGATATCCGGATGTGTAATCCGAGAATCGTTACCATTGTACCAAGATGGTCAAGGAGAGGAACTCTATACATTTGTTCCTTTGTTCCAATCCTATTAATCATGTACTGTACCAACATATATATACGTTGTAAACATGTCGAAATAAAATATCTTTAACTTTAAACAAAGATGGTCATGATGTCTCGAAAGAAAATATACTAGTTTAGCAGTCCTTTTTATAAAAGCAGTCCATCATTCAGGTTGAACAATTGTTATGCTGGAAAACATTGCAAATTTAGAATCCAGGCGCGTAGCGTGCCATACTCATTTATTCACGTGAGTAACTTTTCAAACGAATGCTCAAAAAATAAAAAAATAAACCCGAACAACGCAATAAAAAGGTGAGCCTAAGGGGGGTACAAGTAACATGCTGAGTCTGAAATGTTAAGGAATAATGGTATTTTCGACAGAATTTAAATCTTTCATCCTGACCTAAAATGCACCAGAAGTCACGTACGAGCGTTTATTTTTAAAAAGTTCCCGGGGGAGGCCACCCGGACCCCACCAGCGGTAGGGGGACAACCCCCACTCCCGCACCTACCCCCGTGAGTAATTGAGATTTTGGTCACCTACGCCCCTGGACTCAATTAAACCGAGTCGGCTACCTTTCTCTCTTGTTTGTGTGTTTTGCTTCCAAGGGTTCCCCTTTTCAGCAGTTATTATGTTCTGTCTTGCTGTTGTATTTATAGGAAGTTATTTTTATGTTTTTAAATGAATTATGATGAAAATGTTTAAATATTCGAATATTTGCATACATCGTGTTGCTCTCCGCAGTATGCAACCAGATAAACACTGGAAATAAACAATGTTAACTTGTCTCATTATTTGAATTAGTTTGTGATGCGGTGCGAGCCAACGGTGGTATTTCGTTTGTGTGCTGTGGTTTTTACAACATCATTTTATCTTTTGTATGATCCAAACTGTTCCGGGGATTTTTGTAAACGAGGAGCGATTCCTTATATATGCACTCCGTGATACCGTATTTATGCATAATATTGTATATTTATACAAATTATTCCTTGATACCATATATATACATTTCCATGATACCGTATGTATGCATAATATCCCGTGATACCGTATTATATTTCTGAATGCCGTAATACGTACGGTATAAATGGATGCAAAACCTGTCTTGGTTTTCTGTGAATGACATTAAAATCTGCCACTGGTATCGATCCGAGTCTTCTGTTTACTAAATAACGACTTAGTTCACGCAAGGAAGAAATAAAATATGAAGAAATTTAAAGATTTGCATTGCATTATTCACCACCAAGATTTGTTCAGAGAAGTAATGTCGAACACGTTATCAATTCCGCTTTCTTCTTCCTTCTTCCTTGTTTTGTTTTCTTTTGAATAGTTTTAAATATGATCTCGGTCATGAATTTAAATAATGGTTTATAAAAAGTTCATCACTACAATTCCGCCACCCTAACATATCGGGTATTGCGAAAACGTTCTATGTTGCGTCGGTTATTTTGGCTAAATAAGACCGTTTTAAACGCTTTTAAAAATGTAAGGTCGGTATGCGCTTATAACACAAAATAACTATTCATCGAGGATGCAGTCTGAAATAGTATGCACGTAAAAATGAGCAATAGTCTGTACCTCTAATTTAGTGTTCTTATAAATAATGTCATTAAAATATCTGACGCGAGTGTAATATTGCAGATGGAGTGAAAACAAATATTGCATGCGCAGCTTTGATGCGCGGTGATGTGCGTACTTAGCCTCGGTCACCCGGCCCGCTTCTGATTTCTTCATTACGCTATGCTACACGGATCCAGAACCAGGGCCAGGGGAAATAGGACGTTGGAAATCGCCCAAAACGTTTTTCATCCCGATATGGCGGATGATTGTCCCTAGCTGATACCGTGGAACATTTCCGACCAAGTGGGCCCTGTATGTCGGATGATCGTCACTAGCTGATACTGCGGCAACATGTCTGACTTAGTGGCCCGAATTGGAGTTAATTAGCGAAATATTTAAAATGTATTTCCTACCTTACCAGTCCTTTGGAAGAGATTTAAAACCGATGTCAGCTCGCTAAACTGCCCAGTGCAATACAATTCTTCTGTATGTTTTTGTTTATGGTAGAAATATGTATATATCAATGTTTAAAAAAAACACTATAAAGAGCTTGACTTTTTTGTACGAGATAAATTATGATTTATTTGTATTCGAGTTATTACATTAAGGTTGTGATAAATTGCTGTAGCAAGAATCGCTCCCTATACTGAAATATCAATGCCTGTATTGATCCGTCCTTAACGTTGTAGACTTGGATTCAATCCGAAAACACTACTATAAATTCAATGTATTTTATTGTTATTAATTGGGAATTCAAGAACCAGAGTTAAGAGGCTCCTTCCCTTCCCCGCTGTTATTGAATATATGGTGAGTTTTATTTCTGTACCAAAACGTCTTGTTTGATCGATAGACGATTGTTCTTGTGTACATCGTACATGGCAATATTACACCTCTGTGTGAAAGGGATCATTTACCGGCAACAGTTGCAGACAAGATGTTTTTTATTAATGAAATCTGATTAGTAGTTCATGAGAATAAGTAGCAGTGGAACAGACCTATTCAAACTCTTTAGAAGATGCTTCAGTTAAAAAGATAATGATCGTCGACCTTTGCAAACGGCCGAGCACGATAAATACGAAATATTGGAGTCTCGGTTTGATTGAGACTGTCCATGAACCGTAGTGAAATATGCTTGCTAGCGTACACGCCCCCTAGCCCCGGGCTGAGCAAAACAGAATGTTAACCATCCCGAAGATGGCATGCATGTGGCGGTGGACATGCTACTTTTAATGTCATAAGTCCATATCCAGTGGCTTAAAGCTTCATCAACTCTGTTTGATGATTGAAGAGGTGTTGCTTATTTAAAATCAGACAGTACCAAGAAGAGATACATATATAGCTGTACACACAAACAGTTAGTAATATTCAAACACAGTTTCCTTTATATTATTCTTATAATTAATATTAATTTGAACAAATGCAAGTTATGTAGAAAAACTAACGGGTCTCCGCGAGCTTTTAAAAAAAAGTTTGCCATTTGTCCCTTTAATAAAGTTTAACATCAATCAATAATCAGTGACAATATCGATTTGGAAACAGCTGTATTCGTATGATGAGAAAGATTTATAGACTGTATCCCTGAAATTGATACCTAATTCGAGAAGACCAATAAAATGACTGTATACCAATTTGGCTGCGTCCCGGTATTCTCACTAGAATACAGTTATTTTATAAACAGTAAAATGACGTTGATACACAGTCCAACATCCATAGCAGCTTTCTGAGTCCGGGATAAATATAGCATTGCGGCTCCGGCAATAATGTTGACGTTGATTGTTTAACACTGATCGTGGGGCAATAATTTTCGGTAGTATTATACAATTATACCTTAATCATATAACACCTATCCTGTGCACCAGCGATGGGGTATTTAACAAAAACATCGTATCATTCTAGTATCCAGATTTAAAGACTGTGATTTATTCACAGTCATCGTATCATTCTAGCATCCAAATTTAAAGACTGTGATTTAATGTCGTAGGTATAATGTTGTTATTCCCTTATATCCCTTATAAGAATACATAAGAAATGTCACAGGATTTCAGATGACGGCACTTGCATATATATGGTGCAAAATATTTAAAGGGAATGTACTGACACAGCCAAACAATCTTTATTATTGTGAGTTTTGAAAAACCTGGGAAAATTTGTAAGAATTATCGGATAATAAATAAAAAAGACATAACCATTGAAGACGGATATGGGTGCCGCCATTTTGAGAATTATGACACCATAGCTCTAATTTACCATAATTTGGACATATTGGTAAATATCGTTTAAAGCATAGAAAATCACTGCAAATGAATGCAAAATCATTAACTGGTCATACAATGCGTTCTTAAACGTTAATTCACCTGCAGTGATTTTCTCCTCCTCCGTATAAAACAGTTAATTAACATATTTATAAATATTCCATATATGGAAGTTAGAACTGTGTTGTCATAGTTTTTAAAATGGTGGCTTCCATATCTATTTCAAAAGAACTTTCAAATGATCACATCTTCTTTGTTTATTATCCGATTTTGATAATTCTTTCACGCTTGACCAAGCTTTTCAGAACTCTCGATAATAGCGAGGTTTGGTTGTATGCCTTTATTCCTTTTAAGTGAAAATATAACAACAGAACAGAACACATACTTTATTGACTTGTACTGAGTACATGATCATTCAAATGAACATAAATATATAAACATGTTAATGATCACGTGATAATAACACACACGCACACACATACACGCATGCACGCACGCATGTACGTACTCAAGTCCCCACACAAAGCAAATACTAATTAACAAAATAAATCACTACTATTGTAACTAAAGGGTAACTATCATGCAGTATTGTGATTAACAGATATACGTAATGTTAGTGCAAAATCTATATATTTCGCTAAATCAAAAAGAGTTTGACTATTAATTCAATAAACGTAAACATACTTGGCCTTTTGTAATAATATTTTTAGCATACTTTTTTCTTAAATCAATATAAAACGAATATTTTAATTTTAATATAAAATGATATTCATCTTCTATATCATTAGTATTACAATATATACAATAACGTTCCTCCCTAGGAACTCTGAGTGTAGCTTATAACGCCCGGTTTGTATTCTTAATGAATGCGAAGATACACGCATCTTACAAATTAATGTTATTGTCACCTGGAAGGAGACCTAAATATAAGACACGTGGCACGCATGTTTGATATGCGTTGCAAAATTAGCAGCTAACTTCCATCAGAAAACGCTAAACATGAAGTTGAATGTACATGTGTCAAAAAACAGCAAAATCATCCGAATGTAATCGGGCTGTACTATTAGACTGCTCCACGGCGATTCAAAATAAACGCTTGTTTCAGTTAAACGGGACATGCGCAATGAAGCAGACTAGCGGTAGCCCTGACCATAAATCAACAAGCAAATGTTGATGTAAAGCATCAATTCGTCGGTAGGAATGTTATACATAATAACGCTGGTAGGAATGTTATACATGATAACGCTGGTAGGAATGTTATACGTAATAACGCTGGAAGGAATGTTATACATAATAACGCTGGTAGGAATGTTATACATAATAACGCTGGTGGGAATGTTATACATAATAACGCTGGTAGGAATGTTATACATAATAACGTCGGTAGGAATGTTATACATATTAACGCTGGTAGGAATGTTATACATAATAACGCTGGTAGGAATGTTATACATAATAACGCTGGTAGGAATGTTATACATAATAACGCTGGTGGGAATGTTATACATAATAACGCTGGTGGGAATGTTATACATTATAACGTCGGTAGGAATGTTATACATGATAACGCTGGTAGGAATGTTATACGTAATAACGCTGGTAGGAATGTTATACATAATAACGCTGGTAGGAATGTTATACATTATAACGCTGGTAGGAATGTTATACATAATAACGCTGGTAGGAATGTTATACATAATAACGCTGGTGGGAATGTTATACATAATAACGCTGGTAGGAATGTTATACATAATAACGTCGGTAGGAATGTTATACATATTAACGCTGGTAGGAATGTTATACATAATAGGAATGTTATACATAATAACGCTGGTAGGATTGTTATACATAATAACGCTGGTAGGATTGTTATACATAATAACGCTGGTAGGAATGTTATACATAATAACGCTGGTAGGAATGTTATACATAATAACGCTGGTAGGAATGTTATACATAATAACGCTGGTGGGAATGTTATACATAATAACGCTGGTGGGAATGTTATACATTATAACGTCGGTAGGAATGTTATACATAATAACGCTGGTAGGAATGTTATACATGATAACGCTGGTAGGAATGTTATACATAATAGCGCCGGTAGGAATGTTATACATAATAGCGTCGGTAGGAATGTTATACATTATAACGCTGGTAGGAATGTTATACATAATAACGCTGGTAGGAATGTTATACATTATAACGCTGGTAGGAATGTTATACATAATAGCGTCGGTAGGAATGTTATACATTATAACGCTGGTAGGAATGTTATACATAATAACGCTGGTAGGAATGTTATACATTATAACGCTGGTAGGAATGTTATACATAATAACGCTGGTAGGAATGTTATACATGATAACGCTGGTAGGAATATTATACATAATAACGTCGGTAGGAATGTTATACATAATAACGCTGGTAGGAATGTTATACATAATAACGGCGGTAGGAATGTATGTTATACATGATAACGCTGGTAGGAATGTTATACATAATAACGCTTCGGTAATCTGTATAACTAATGTAATATGAAACCTCATTCTTTTATCTATGTTTACCTAGCAAGTCTATACTGCAGCATGTATTCTAAAAATACACTATATGGAAGATCACAAATGTTTTCTAAAAATAGAAGCAGTATCAGCATTTAACCAATAAATTAGGCAGACAGATTCAGGATTTTAGAAGACATATCGTAGTTTTGGTAAACACTTGACATACAAACAAAGCTGTTTACCAAACTAGTACACAATTTGTAAAATTCCACTTACAGTTTTAAATCAGCATTTAGATTTCAATCAAAATGTAATTATCATATCAGGCCATTCGCTCAAATTAGTGAAAAGTGTTCCCCAATGATACCTTTTCCTTCCAGAGCTCTTATCAAACATAATCACATAATAATTCGCCGGTTGGAAGCCGGCGAATAAGGCCAAGAAAAACAATAGTCGTGTTTCAGGTTCCCCGACCGACCCTATATTTTGTCCCGACCCTAACCTTTTTTACCCTATTTCAAAAAAAAAAAGAAAAAAAAAGAAGTAAAAGAGAGAACAAATCGTGATTTCTTGTGCCGCGATGATGACGTAATTGCTACCGACAGACTGCTGGCCGATATTATCGGGGAGGTTCATGCTTCATATAAAGGCTACAGTATTACTGTCACCGGTTCTGTATGTATTTTTCCTAGCAACACATATTCATGTGATTGTGATCAGTTCAAATTCAATTTTGGAGCAATTTTAAATTATATATATTATAGATACAACCCTGAGGCCCTCACAATCAGAGTTTAGAATTATGTCTTCTGGTTGTAATTTCTACCTTCGTTTATACCAACCTATATTTTTGGAGCAGGAAACCTGAAACACGACTATTTTGTTTCTTGGCCTAAGGAGACTCCACTTACCCAGTAAGTGAGAGGATAGTGTATACAACTAAGATCCATGCATTGGGATGATGACGTTATGGAAAATCGTTCAGAGATTTTTTTTATCTAAATAAACGTTTTTTAATAGCTGCTGTAGTATAGAAACTTCTTAATTTGTTTTCTGTTTATAGATTTCTTTATCAGTTAAATTACTAATATTAATTGACGTGTACAAACATAGGAGTAAGGGTTGGTATAATATAGACGATATCCGGCCATCCCGCTGATGACGTCATTGCTCCCTTTTCAAGACTCTAAGCTGTTGTTGTGATTCAACGAACTATATTGTATTGCTATAGGAAGGTATATCAATTGCCATTTCATTTAATGTTTTTTATTGAAAATGCCATTCCTACATTTTTAATGTTGCTGCAATCAACTTGCGATGTCTTTTTCACAAAAAAGTTAATTTTAAATAACATAATGTGTAATAAAGAAGTAAGGATTCTATATAGAGGATCTTACATGTGTGACTTAATATGACCTGGCGAGTATATCTTTATTTACACTGTCCCGTTTATTGGGATTACACTAGGGTAAGAGTGAGGTTTGGTGCACCCTAGAACCTATCCTATCTTTTTATCCAACGAGTTTATTATTTAGTTATTTATCTAAGGCGACAATGTGTAAATATGTGCGGGAAACTGCTACTAAAACGAAACTATACAGAACTTTCCAGTCGTCTGTTTATGTTGAGGTAGCAGTGAACAGCATCATTTGTAACGCACTATTCTAAAGTCGAATGGTAGCAGTGAACATTATTCACTCTTGTAATAGACTCAAAAACGAACGAGCCTCAATTTAATACACGTTTTGGGGATAGCATAGCTAGAATTTAATCAACACAGCGATATGTATTACTCATGTCCATGAAACCCCATTTATGTCTCCGTTACCGTTTGTTTTCTCAATATGTGTTAAGCTCCCGTGACTTGATATATTATTGTTATTATTTTATTTCCAGTTTCTCCCCAGATATAATATGTAATAACTTCTTCTCGGCAGCTAGTTTTCGAAAACCTCCACTAACTCGTATAGGTAATAGATGGAGTCTTGTTTCAGCGAGTTGGTTCATTTAAACACGGAGACGGGCGTAGATCATCGAGGTTTTAAATAAATAACGAGCTATCTGTATTGTAGTATGATGTACTTAGTGACCCAGTCATAATAACTACCGTTCTCTAACTTCCAGTTATTGTATATCTACACCACCTTAGTTATTCTGAGTTTAACGATTTAATACTTTACATTTATCCAAGGACATTTCACCAACCATACAATATATGCTTCAGTTACTTCAGTTTGGGATATATATTCTTAACTGATCCAATCTACGTTATTAGGATCTCACAACTGGACCAATAAGGAACTCTCGGACTGTGTCTGTTGGGCATTGGCATGACGTACACAGAAATTAGCATTAATAAAAGTGGAGCTAATTAATATACTTCTCTTATAACGTCTCTTATAGATATCCCACTGAGGCCATCGCGTCCGTACTGATTTTCTTCTTTCTACTTTCTGTTTTGGATAGACGTCATCTGATGTCCGGTCGTTTGTCGGTTTATTGTAAGGATTGGTTTTGCATTTAAGTTGATTGCTGTAGCTGGCTGATTTAATGAATAATGCGCGCATGCGTGAATTATTTAAAATCAATGATGTGGAGTGTTGTTTAACGACGGCTTATCAGCACATTATTGGGTTACTTTGAGCCGCCCACAATATAGTGTGGGCTGATATATAGAAATGAAAGCATTCCCAGCTCTTATTAAAGAATACGTTCGTATGGTTCTTTAACGTGATTGGGGAATACACAGAGAATATTATGTTAGTGCCTGATCCTATCCAGTTATTAGATGGGACTGAGACAAAAATGAAGTTCGAGGCTGTGCCGAAGCCAGCCGATGGCTTCATTCCTCCGTGCCGAACCAGATAAACTGGATAGCATCAGGCAGCAACCTGATATTCTATTTATCATGTAGATCTTTTAAACTCATTTAATTTTACCTTTTTTCCGTTCAAAAATACCCAAACGTCATCAAATATACCCCGACGTCATCAAAAGAGGTGCTGACGTCATCAAAATAGGTGCACCTCACGGGATAGGAAGGTAACTGGGTACCATGTTTCTCGGCAGAATTATACAGATCAACATGATAAATGCAGATACCTATTTCATCCTGGTTTATGTACGCATTAGACGAAGGAGTCTAACCTAAGTGTTTTGCCCAAGGACACACCGAAGTAAACCAATGACTCCAATGAGGCTCGAACCCGGATTCACCGGATTCATAGTTGAGCGTGCTGTCCACTGGGCGACCTCGGCCCCTATTTATAATGAAGCATATTTCAGAAGGCATAAGTTTAGAACACATTTGGAGAATTCAAATAAGAATTACATATGTAAACACATTTTTTTTTACAAATATTGGATATATTTTCAGCATTCGCCATGAATAAATCATGAATTTTTAGTTGATGTTGACCTACATTTAATGCTATAAAGTAGAGTAAATATAATAGTAGACGTAATGCATTCTTTATCTACCAAACGACATGCGTGTTTAATATTCTCCATCGCAAAAGTGTCCTAATTAAAAATATCCATTTCTGTAAAAGTAAATTTACAAACACTGTTATACTACAAATCAATAAACGATGAACCTAACGCCAGCATCAGCAATGCATGCATGCGTTTAGTGCATCGTATATCATTGAATGTCCATGATGTCATTACCTTTGTTGTCTTGCTTGAAACCGAAGTATCATTAAGCAATCAATGTGATATAGAACGCAGATATCCTCGCCTCAGTGTTACGCCATGCTTACAGATAGCAAACTAAGATATAAGGTTGGTATAAGGTTAATAATTATGTCGTTTCATGCCAATATTGTGGCATGTTTGGTAATTCGCTTTTCCTGTGAAACGTTTAGGCTAAGATAAAACAATGGTGTATATTAGGATTCATGATCAACCCTACTGTATAAGCCAAATGCAAAAACATTTTTTTCATTATATATTGTTTACCTTTGTCACGGTTTTGTATCATTACATACTTAAACAGATAAGTATTGAGTAGTTAAACAGACAAACCATATACCTAAATCATTGGCATTAGATTTAAAACAGTTTACAATTGCGAGCTCTATTTTATTATTGCAAGATTTTGTAGTGTATGTTAATTGCACGAAAATGAAAGGGTTGTATCCATGTATAAAAGGTGGAATAATTTTATTAAATTAACAGCTAGAGTTTTGTAACTTGTCTCTCCCATATTCCTTTGTTATGAGGAACGCATGTGAGAAGTTGTAACCAATGGATTCCAGTGATTGGGAAATTATGACCAGCTTGCATCAAGAAATATAAAAAGATCGGACAGGGAAAGTAGCATTCAAGGAGGACAGTCAACCACAAAACACAGAAAATAACACGCAAACAGACAAACAAGAAGGCAAAAGAAATAATAAAAGCAAACGACTTCACAAACACAAAATGGTTGACAATAGGGCTACCGCCTTGGAACGGTCAGTGGCAAAGTAGGTCACGGGGGGTTTAAACCGGTTCTAGGGTGCACCAAACCTCAGACTTACCCTACTGTCATCCCATTAAAACAGGACAGTGTAAATAAAGAAATCCCCGCCGTGATCTAATCTCTAACCAACAAGGCAGCATCAATAGGCAATATAAGTAAAACACAAATATGTTCGTGTAAATATAATACAAAAAAAACAATAGCATAGAAAGCCACAATGAATCAAACCATAACTGTATTTGTCTAAGCATAAAGATAGGCATACCTTTGTTAACCCTTTCGCTGCCACAGTCCAAAACATCAATGTGCACGACCATAATGTGATACTGATTATATTTAACATTGTTAGCCACTCCGTTTATATATAAAATAGCAACGGAAGGTTATAATTCAAATTTAGCAGACGTCATTTGAAATTTGAGGGCAGAGGGTTAAATTAAAAGCTAGATTTCTAATTTTTGGCTCTCACATTTTTGTTTTTGATGTCGAAAACGCGCATGATTTTTCAAGAAAATGCCTCGAGTCAAGGTAAAATTATGAACAATTACAAAGTGTAATGTGAGGGACCCCTGACTCCAACGTCGATGCCGAAGCGAGCAGGATATCTCCTCTATTCTTTAAATAGTCGATCTAACAACAAGTATTGCCTCGTGAAGACATTGGTCTCACTATATGCTTTTAAGTAGACAGAAATCAGTCTTTCCCTCCTATGACTGCTACAAAATGTTACCTTATCTATACTGAAAGGCCATTTCTTCCATTTCGATTTGAATATTGTGAATTCGGATAAAGAAAGAATACGGAATTATTATATATAATGCGTTTACTATTAATTAATAAAAAGATAATAAATTAAGCCAGGGTATAGTTATTTAGATAAACGTAGCGCTGGTCGGATTTTCAAATTCAAACAAGCGACAGTCAAAGAACATTTTATTTGATGGTCAATGCTCGTCATCGAGTGAGTGGTTGAAGCGATTAATCGTCTAGGTCCTGTGGGGAATCATCAAGCCCAGTATGTGTGGCTTTAAAGTAGAATATCGCTTAAGCCGGTGCTAGGAGTCGTGAGAGGTATTGCACTTTATATTCCCTCAATAAAACCGAGTCTGATACTTTTATCTCTTGTTTGTGTTTGTTGCTTCCAATGAATCCCCTTGACAATATTTATTAGAATGGAAGGAAAAGTAGGTCATCAGACTCATTTCTAAACGTTTATATTAAGGTGATAAAACATAATTCCAAAGAAATTGACTGCATGCAATGGTACGCCGTGGAAGACTTTATCGTACAGTGTGGACTATTATAATGAGGAATGCACCACCCTGTAGGACGCTGACTTGTGCCAATCTTTACAACTGTTCAATAGGTAACATAACGTTATTATTGATGTATGCCTGATACCGACGCCGAAGCGAGAAGTATGCGCTGAATAGTCGAGCTAACACAAGTTTTACATTGTTAATAGAAACGCTGTTCTCACTATATCCTTTAGGTAGACAGACATTAGTATTTCTCTCCTCACCTACAACATCTTTCTGTATCCATACTGAAACAGGCCACACGCCTCTGAATTGTGGCCTCTGTATATTTTAGACATTAATTAATTATTAACTAAATAATATACTACAGTAGGAAATGATTACTTAGGCTAGAATGAAAAAAATGGTCCTATATAAACCACAGCAATCAAACGCAATGGCACCGCGGGTCCGCACGGCACCATAAACCGAAATATGAGCATATATAAAATGTCTATGAAAAGGACAATAGGTAACATAAAAAGTTGTGAAGACAGGGTTGTCAAGGTGATATTCGAATTAAAACAAGCGACAGTTCGTTTTCTTCGGTTGTCGGTGCTCGTGATCGAGTGAGTACGAAATGTGCGCCTCTTGTTGCAGATTTATGTATGTATTGATATGAAATATAATGCATGTTGATCCTTTAACCACTCAAGCAGATGTAATTGAAATCTTTAATAACACCTCTCGGTATCTGGATGACATACTGAACATTGGCAAAGTAAAGGTAGATATACAAATCGAACAGGAAACATAGAATTCCAGGAACACAGTCAACCAAAAGCAGGCACAGAAACAAACAACAATTTGTTGAATAAAAGATGAATTAAAGGGATGATACAACATCACAAACACAAAGAGGTCAGTGGCAAAATATGCCGCTGTGGTTTTTACCCAGGTTCTAGGGTGCACCACCTAACCTCACTCTTAACCTATTTATTATTAACCCAATAAAACTGGACAGTATAAATAAAGATATCCCGCCATGTTATATTCTCTAACAAACTCATTCTTTTCTACTACGGTTAACACTATACATGTAATATATCCTAAAGAACTTCAACTCCACAAAGCTAACATTTCTGATACTTCCGATTCTTTTCTTGATTTACATCTCTGTATTGAAAATGGAGAAATAATTAGCATAATCTTTGATTAGAGAGATGATTTTAATTTTGATACTCCGTCAGAACTACCGTTAACATAAACTTCGAAAAACCTTTGCAAAATGTTATTATCGTAACGCTGATCTTCTTTCAGAATATTAAAGTAATTTAAAAACTCTTCTGCTATAACGACTATCGCACCTTGACTTCTGTGGTGACATGATTTCATAATTCGTTTACAAACTTCGTAAGATCCTTGGTCATAATCACTTTCATACATTCGTTATAAAACGTGTGGCTTTAAAGTAGAATATTACTCAATAAACCCGAGTCTACTACTTTTCACTCTAGTTCGTGTTTGTTGCTTCAAGAGATCCTCTTTTCAGTATGTATTGTTAAAATGTTTATCAAAAGAGGTTGTGTCCCAATCAGTTTGCAACTCACTGCATGTTTAATTTTTGAAGCGTTGATAGGTCGCCACTATGCGTTCTACTTTGTGCGATTACAGGACAGATTATGGACCCTAATGCCGTATAACTAAATCATCTACTTTTAAAGAGATTAACCTTCTGTGTTTATTCTTAGAATGAAAGTATTCTATGTTTTCAGCCTCATCTCTTCAATTATCTAACAAGTGAGAAATAAAAGACTAGAGGTGTTTGTAACAAACAACATAAACACTCGGTAGTTTGTACGTATAACTTTAATATATCACATTCGAAACTCTATCAATGTGTGAGAAAGAACTTCCCACCGACTATGGTACGTTCTAAAATTTCTCTTCCAAATCACTGGTTCAAATCTCTCACGTATACGCTAGGTTAAGACCCTGCTGCCGCGTATCTGCTCTTAGAACTACATTGCTGGGTTGAAGGCTTTACTTCTCAACTAGCTGCTTTGGAACGGAGCTTGGGTAAAGATCTCCCCCCCCCACATTCAGATCATGGCAGTTCTTTTATAAAACCTGAGAAGCTGATTCATAAGTATAGATCCCACATGAGTAATTAACCTTGTCAGTATGAAGTAGCCAGTATTCACGGACATACTCTATCAATACATTATTCCATTGTGCAGAACGTATACGCATTAATAATCTTGGCAACCGCTAACCGCAAGAACTATACTTTGGTAAACCCATCAATATTGTCGTATGAACAAGTTTTCCTCCATTCACATTTCGAATGACCAATTAATAACTGTCTTTAACCGTCATAGTCTAGAATGTTCCAGGTTACCAATGGTGTATACACGTAGTAATTAATATGTTCATTTAATTTAAGCCCCATTTATATGCAGAAATGTACTCATGTAAGTATCTTTGCATATGGAGTATATATACACATGTGAGTAAAAGTATATTTACTTTGTGTTCACATGTGATTAACGTTCTGTATGTATTTTGACATTTACACCCAGCATATGCAGTACGGTGATCAGTTTGTCTTCAGCAGCAGTCATGAATAATAATAATAATAATAATAATAATATGTATTTCCGTTAAAGATCACAATTAATGTAGACAATTACAGTAACAATTTAAATTAATGTTTATTTCTTTTCTAAGATAATAAATTATTGTATTTTACATAATTATTAAAAATGTAATTCATGTTTTAAGAGCACTATTTAGCTTAAAAGAAAAAGAAATACTTTTTTCAAAAAAAATAGACAAATATTCATAATAAAAAACATGATCTTTAAACCATAGATGGCCCATGAAAGCTATAAGGCTTATGTACAATGGGGTCCATTACACAGACTATTAATTTCAACAAGAGTGCCGCCTATATTCGCCGGTGTGCTAAGTTTTTTATGTTAAAACATTTCCTAAGTGTCAGGTCAGTATGACCTTGACCTTTCACCTTTTAACTAAAGAAACCGATAGGGGATGTTGTTTAACCAAGAGCACTATTTGCATAAAGTTTTAAGATTGTAGATCAAATAGTTTGTGAATATCAATATTCCAGGAAAGAATTTGTCATCATCAGTTCACAGTGATCTTGATTTTTGACCTACTACGCATAAAATCAATAGAGTTTGTTTTCTAACACGGGTACCATTTCCGTTAAGTTTCAAAATTGTAAGTATAATAGTTACAAGTTAGAGTGGGGAAAATATATGTAGGTAATATATGTAGGTATTATGTCATTGTCAGGTCAGAGTGACGTTGATACATATTGAACCAACAAGCAATATGCTTACTCCTCTCACCAAGGCAATGCACATAGGAAGTTTAATCAATGTGGGTATTATTTGCCCGGGGTTGTTATTTGGAATGCGTACGTGCATATGAGGACATGGTGACCTTGACCGTTGACCTAGTAACCCCAAAAGCAATAGATTCTTCCTCTCAACAAGGTCAGCGTGCCTACAAAGTTTCATGAGTGTATGTATTATACTCCTGCAGTTATCACTTGGAATATGTAATTTTGACTTGACCTTTGTCCTATTTACCCCAAAAGCAAAGCGTTTCTCCTTTGACCAAGGACAATGTACGTCGAAGTTTCGTAGTGTGTGTATTATGGTTTCAAAACTATTTAGTGGAATGTGTATTTCCATATGACGTCATGGGGACCTTGACCTTTGGACTACTGACCCAAGAGACAATAAGGTTCTTTCTGTCACAAAAGTCAATGTACGTATGCATTTTATGAATGCCGGTGTTATAGTTTCGGAATGCCTATTTTCATATAAGGTCATAGCAACCTTGACCTCTGACCCCAAATATAATAGGATTTCTCTTCTCACCTAGGGCAATGTACCTACATGTATGAAGTATAATGAGTGTGGGTTTTATGATTTCGAAGTTAGAGTCAGGAATGTGTGTTTCAATGATTAGCAGTGCTTTTGACAATGCTTAATTTCAAAACCATAGTTTATAAGCATGGTCAACCATGCTCTCAGATAATGGTCAATATGGTTATGGCGAACTTGGTCTTTATCTACTAACCCTAAAACAATAGGATTTCTCCTCTCACCTAAGACAATGTACCTCATGAGGAGTGTGGGTGTTATGGCTTCGAAGTTATCGTCGGGAATGCGTAATGGTTTACAGAGAGTCGTACCTTAATACGTCCCGTTTTCGTATAAAGAAAAAAGAGGAGTGACTTTCCAAACGTGTACGAGTTTTAAGTTTGCAGATGACCCGCTGGTAGTTCTCTCTTTTGCAGCCATTTTCATCCAGGGAGCCCGTGCAAATGACTTCTAGTCTGTACACAGTGTAGGTTATTGGATGGCTGGCTAAATTTAATGATGATACAATACCCCCACTATTGAAGCTAGTGCTTTACTAACTAGTGCTTTATCAACTGAGCTAACTGGGCCACCGGGTTCCCAATATCACAAAATTATTTTGGGACATGAAAAACATCAGTTTGCTCATGTATGTAAAATATAAATCTGTTCACATGACACAATATACTTAACAAGTAAAGTTACTTATGAGCAAATATACTTTTGCATCACCTCCTGAGTGGGGCAAATATACTTTTACTCACGTTAATTTACTCCAGGAGTATTTATACTCACATATGCAAATATATTCACATGACAAGAATAAATGTACTTACGTCTGTACATATACTCACAGGAGAAAATGTCTGCATGTGAATGGGGCTTACGATTTGCTTATATTCATTCTCTGACGTCCGTGGTTTAACTATATTTATACATTTAACTAACACGTTTAGACAATTCTGTTACAATTGGTTAGACTTTATTATACGCTGTGATGATTTTATTGTACAGTGTGAACGATTATAATGAGCAAATGAACAAACCCATAGGACACTGACATGTCAGTCTCTACATCTGTACAATATTTCCAACTAATCTTGGAGAGAGGAAACACTTAACTGCCCTTGTCTACGTTAACAGCAAAGTGGTGTATATGGACTTAATAAAACATGACCACTTCATCAACAGTTGACAGCTGCAGTGGTTCATGGCTGCTGACTTGCACAGTTGGACAGCGCAAAATATATATTGGATTATTCTGAAATATAATAAATAGTGGGATATATGAATGTGTTACTCGTCTATTGATACCTACGATTCAAAACGTTGTGTTCATTAAAATGCTCATTGACACGATCGTCATATGCTACTTGAAGTAATTATTGACAGACCTTTGCCATGTTTTTCATAATACAAATATATAGATTTTTTTGTAAATCATTCACTTAAGTACGATAAAACAGACATGGCCTGTACCAGCCTGGCATTGGAATTGAATTGTTGTTTAACGGCTCGTTAACATAAGTGTTTAAGGCTTTTTCGAGCCAACTCACATAGAGAGAATGAATTCTGAAAAAGTGCCCTACTCTTACTATAGAATATATTCTAAATGGATCTTTAAGGTGGTGCCTTGAGGAGAGAATCAGATACACAAAACCGCCAGGTATACGTCGTCCCAGTCCATGACTACATCCATGATCTTCGTATTCAGAGGCAACCGAGCTATGGCCGGGCTTTTACGGCTCCTGGGCCTGGTACTGATAAACCCAAGTATGGAATGTGTGCATTGTTAATAACATAATAAAACACATATATTGAAAACCTATGCAATTTACAAATGCATTTTGCCTAAAACATATTCATTCTTATATGTATTTCCTTGTGCATGTATTGACTTTTACACTAGCGTTTGATTAGTGCAGTGTCGTTTTCTTAAAAAGCTTTCCCGCACTGAGTCTGTAGAGTAATTAATTAGTGATATTTTGGAGTCATATATCCCAGTCAATATGGCTTTAATGTGGAGTACCGCTTAATCCGCAGCTAGGGACCTGAGAGATGTTGCATCTTATATTGCATTTTGCTATACATATATATGGGTCGGTTTCTCCAGTGAATGTTTTTGCGTACAGGTATTGTAATACTAGTCACTAGAATAAAGGATAAACTAACTCACTCATTTACTTACTTGGTGCCTTCAGTTACTTGTTTTCATCTACTTAATTACCTGTAACGATTCAATTTGCTGAGACGTTTACGTGCTGTTGAAGTTATGTAAATGATAGCGTCACTTTTCCGGTTCTTTTAAAGTCAAGGATTTCTCGGGAAACCATGCAAGTCATTGTCCTGATGCACGTGCGTGCTGATGAGAACAGTGTCTACGTCACACAATAGTGAACAGATAAAATATATATAAATAGAGTAATATTCAACATAACAATGACTCAGACATTTGAATAGCGTCATATACAACTTCATCTACACACAAACATTGTATAACAATGACTCCGTCACTTCAATAAAGCTATATATAACTTCACACAAGCGTATCAGAAAAATGACTTAGTGACTTCATTAGAGATAGAATGATATATAACTTCACTAGCACAAAAACATGTCAGAAAAATAAAATGACTTAGTCACTTGATTAGAGTTAGAGTAATATATACATACTGAAAGGGTGACTCGGTTTTATTGAGTCTGTTCGTGAGAGGTAATTAAAAGATGCAACACCTCACGCCTCCTAGCACCGGCTTAGGCGATATTCTACTTAATGATAACTTCATCATCACACAAACGTAGAAAAACAATGAAAAATAGATCAATACCTTTAGCAGCATCGAGTGATACTTAAGTTAATCAGAACAACTCAGATGTCTTAATTTGGTTTCCTATCCTAAAATAATCGATCACTGTTTATGTTGCACCTAGCAAATTTGTAAAACACCTTGACGCACATATCAATCATTTTTACAGTTTTAATTTCACTTTATTATTGTTTTTATGCAATTGCGGGCCGACGATTTCCCTAGAGCATTTATTTAAACAATCTTGATTGACTGTTGATAATCATTTCTATGATATTTAGTACATGGAGTGCTGTAAAGAGTCCTTAGGAAGTATGGGATAGTCGTATACATAATAACACACGTGATTGATTGACGCTAAACATTAACCAAATTCAGGGTTTCTGAAAACTATCGTCTGCTGTGTTTGTCTTCTGCCTGTATGATTCTGTCTGACGGCATGTGCCTGACATATACTAACAAACACTATTCTGGTATATTTTCTGCCGTTTGGAACATGTTATTTTTTAAATGTCTCTATATCGGTATATTGATTGAAGAGAGGTTAGCTTATTTCCTTTAAAGTAGCCAACAACAGCAAAAGTTAACAACATATATACACCGTTTCTAAAGCTACAGGCGATGTCGAAAGTAGTTCAGAATCCTCGCCAAAGTATCAACAGAATTGTTGGCTTGTCAGGCGACGGCACTCTAGAAAACAATGTGTTGTATTCCTTGCCTAATCATAACAAATGAAATGTGCGGCGAGATATAAACATACACTTTTTACACCGCACAATTACTCTGCGATAAATCTAATACACGTGAGATAAATATTGATCCACCAAGTAGCGCGGGTTTGCTGACAAATGATATGGAATATATGGGTAAATAAAGACAACCATTGTTCTGTAGATTCTATTGCATGTAGCGGTTTGAAATTTATTTAATAATTGTACAATGTACTGTAAGCAAATGTCTAAGAGTAATTCTATGTTGACATACGCATGATATATATGTAAAGTAGCTGGCTAACTGTATTGCCATTGCTTTAAACGGACACACGACAATCTCAATAAATACTGAAATATCTTGGACATGTTGGAAGCAACAATCACAAACAAGAGATACAAGTAGCAGACTCGGTTTACTGAGACTGTTCATGAGAGTTTATGTAAAATGCAGGTCTTTATCGATAACCGTGGTAACTTCTATACGGCTAACCCCTCCCTACTTCCCCCAAGACCTGGCTTTCCATTCCGTAATTTCAGATCGGGAATCCAGGAATTTCATAACAAGTTTGTTTTAGTTCCTGCTGATAAAGCAGATAAATATAATTATTGTTTCACGCCTCCATTACGTCAATGTTTTATCTCAGGAACTCGAGAGTACTAATTTATATACTCCAGGGCAATCTACTGAAAATAATATTGTTTAGACGCATATCACTCAGTGCAAGAGTTTCAAGGCTGGAATAGACGAAAAGCAAAACAGACTAATGGATTCCCAATTTACACAAACAACCATATAAAGCCCGTTTTATTTCCATTTCTAGTTCTTGCTCCACTACAAATATCTCCAAACTTTTAACATATTGTCTTACTGCCGTTAAATATCTCGTTAAACAATCTCGCGCTAAAGCTTATGAAAACTATGGATTTAATATATTTTGGTCTATTAAAATTTCAGGCGACGTTCTTGATAACATTTGCAATAAACGTCAAGCGTCATCTATAAGTAAATACTGAACGGGTAATTCCTTGGTAGCAACAAACAAACAATAGAGAAAACAGCACCGGATTAAGCGATATTCTACTTTAAAGCAAGACGGAATGGGCTTGATGTCCCAAAGGACTAGTAAATAATAACAATACCGATTTGTAGACGGGACGACTTTTTACGGCCGCCAAACAGCACTAAACAAACGCTAGTATGAATGTCAATAAATACTGAAAGGGTGATCTCTTGGAATAATGATTTTTCTACATTATATACAACTTTACCACACAAGCTTATTGCTCTCATTCAAAAAACATTTGCGATGGAAATTACTACATTTTTGGCCTGTAGCAATAGTAAAACGTTTTTTTACTAAGCAGTTTGGACAATTACATTATGTGGACTTGCCATGAGGTTTGTGAATCACTTATGTTTCTATTAGATACTATTTTCGTCATGAATGGAACTACCGTTTATTGACAAAGTGTTGGAATACTTATGAGTACGAAGTGTGCACCCCTTGTCGCATATTTGTTAGCCAGCAGAGTTTATGGGATGGCGAGTTATCCGTCGTCCGACGTCCGTGCGTCGTCCGTCGTTAACTGTTGCTTCGTTAAGACGATAGGGACTTCATTTTACATCTGATTTTTACCAAACTGTACCAGATTGTTAATATCATTGAAAGATAGGACAAGTTCGAAAACCGGCCCGATCGGACTAGGAACACCGAATGACTCTTGATTTAGTTAAAACTGCTATATTTCGTTAAGACGATAAGGCCTTCATTTTTCATCCGATCTTTACTAACCATTACCAGATTGTTAATATCAATAAATGCTCGTACATGTTTAAAAACCAGTCAAATCGGACCAGTAATATTAGAGTTATGGCCCTTGATTTAGTTAAAAATACTGAATTTTGCCTCGTTAAAACGATAGGGCCTTCATTTTTTACTCGATCTTTTCCAAACTTTAACATATTGTTAATATCAATAAAAACTCAGACTATTTTAAAAAGCAGCAATATTCGATCAGGAACACTAGAGTTATATGCCCTTGAATTATTGAAAAAAATGTCATTTTCAGCCTTGTGAACTTTATCGCCTTCATTTTGTATTCGATATTTCAAAAACTAGATATCAATGAAAGCTCAGACGGGTTTGAAAACCAGCCAGATCAAACCTGTAAAACTGTTACAATGGAGTTATCTCACTTTTTAAAATGTACACTGGAAACCCCGGAGGTCGTGGGTTCAAATGTCACTGGAGGCATATTTTGTTTTTTTCTCATAAGAAACCTTGGTTCAATTTTCTTTAATTGGGGGTTTATGGGGCCCTTGTTGGATCAGTTTTACACAGAGTTATAAGGAAGAACTAAAAGTATCTTGTTTTGTTCAAATGATGACCCTGGGGTCAAATTTGGCCTCGCCCCAGTGGTCACAGTTGTTCCTAGACTTATATATGGAAAACCTTCAAAAAAATATTCTGAAACTACAAGAGCTAAAGGTTTAATATTTTGTTATTTATTATCAGCTTACATTCCTCTACAAAGTTTGTTCAAATGGTGATCCTGGGGTATAATTTGGTTCAGCCCCAGGGGCCAGTTTTACAAAGATATATATATAGGGATTTTTTTTATAATTTCTCTGAAACTACAACATTCAAAGATTTCATATTTTGTATTTATTTACTCTCATTTTATGATCCTCTACCAAGTTTATTTGAATGATGACCCTTGGGTCACATTTCACCCACCCCCACCCCCCACACACACCCACACACACCATCATCCAGCCTCCCTCCCCCACCCCACCACTCCCACCAGTGGTCACATGTTTTACAAAGACTTATACAGGGAAAAACTTAAAAATGTTCTTCTCTGAAACTTCATGTGCCAACAGTTTAATATTTTGTATTTACACTCAGCTTATAGTCCTCTACCAAGTTTGTTCAAATGGTGACCCTGGGCTCAAATTTGACTCCGCCCCTGGTTCACATGTCAAAATTTGTTTGAGTGTTTATATTAACGAACGTTTGATTTGTTTTAAAGCTAGCAGCCAAACTTGAACCAAATACATCCCTCCCCACACAATAACTTGGTAATTGAAGACACTTTATAAAATCTACTTTGACACTGCCATATCTGACACACAGTCATCCTATCCTACCCCCACCCCTACCCCATACCCCACCACCACCATAGACATTACATACACCAGTAGAGCGATACAGGCCCAGTTGGGCCTCATGTTTTTATATTGCTATGCAAGATATTTCATGAAGGGTCTCTCACCAGATACCTGGAAGATGTTATTGAAGCCTTTAATTACACCTCTCGGTATCTGGATGACATATTGAACATTGACAACCCTTTCTTTTTTACTATGGTTCATAATATATATCCTAAAGAACTTCAACTTAACAAAGCTAACATTTCTGATACTAACGCTTCTTTTCTCGATTCACATAGGATTCTTCTGCGACAAGGACTATCACAACCTGACTTCTATGGTGATGTGATTTATAAACTTCGTAAGATTCTTGGTCATGATCAATTTATACTATCTTTGTTAAACTTGTTATAAAGTTTATCAAAAGAGGTTATGACCCTATCATTTTGCAACGTACTGCAAGCTTGGTGATGGACCCTTTTACAGTTTGCCACTATGCCTTCCTCTTTAATTGTGCAATGACCGGACAGGCTGTGGACCCTATGATGACGCCTACCTAATATTAGCTATTGGGTTTATTACTGAACTCCTACAGAAATATGTGGGGTCAGTAACATGTATAGGGGGCGAGGCAATAGCCGAATCCCCTTGTATATCTGACTGACCCCACATATTTCTGTAGTGACAAACCCAATAACTGATATATTGCATCGAGCACATTTTTAAAGGCAAACGTCAATATTTAACCCATTTTAATGGAACGTCAACGTCATTGAGACAATCGCGCAATTTGATGTCATGGCGTTGACGTCACGACCGGTACAGTTTAAAAAACATTATTAATTTACTTATTATGTTTGTTACTAACGCCCTAAAGAACTATTTGTAAATTGTTTAAACTTTGAATCGGAATTGTAGTCCATGTTATTTTAGTGACCATCTATGAAATCTACTGACCTACTATAAGAATAATAGAGGGTCACCATGTGACCGCTCTAATCCAATGAAATTCCTAGGATTTTGTGCGAGGTGCAATAAAGCCCAATGGGACGGTGGCGTTTGATGTTTGCCTATGATCTTTCTTGTCGTGCCCTTAATGGTTTATTCTGTTGTAGCTCTGGCTTCGGCAAAGTCAATGAGTTCCTTCATTGTGACTTTCTAGGCTATTGTTTTTTTGTATTATATTGACACGAGCATATTTGTGTTTTACTTATATTGCCTACTGATGCTGCCTTGTTGGTTAGAGATTACTAGATTTACACTGTCCTGTTTTAATGGGATGACAGTAGGGTAAGTGTAAGGTTTGGTGCACCCTAGAACCGGTTTAAACCCCCAGTGACCTTTGTTGCCACTGGCCGTTCCCAGGCGGTAGCCCTATTGTCAACCCGTTTGTGTTTGTGATGTCGTTTGCATTTTTTATTACTTTTGCCCTTCCCGTTTGTCTGTTTGCGTGTTTGTTTTTGTGTTTTGTGGTTGACTGTCGTCCTTAAACTGTCCGATATTTGTATCTTTCTCTATTGAAAATGGTGAAATAATTAGCAAACGCTATGACAAGCGAGATGATTTTAACTTTATATTGTTAATTATCCCCATTTAGATGGAGATGCTCCCCTAGCAACTTCTTATGGGATCTATATGTCTCAACTTATCCGTTTTTCAAGAGCTTGTACTCGAGTTGAGGACTTTAATATTCGTAATCTTTGTTTAACTAAAAAGCTACTCTATCAGAGTTACCGTTACCATAAACTTCGTAAAACCTTTGCAAAATTGTATCATCGTAACCCTGATCTTCTTTCCAACTATAACAGTAATTTAAGAATTCTTCTGCGACAAGGACTATCACAACCTGACTTCTGTGGTTACCTGATTCACAAATTTCGTAAAATCCTTGGTCATGATAACTTTCATACTATCTTTGTTAAACTTGTTAAAAGGTTTAACAAAAGAAGTTATGACCCTATCATTTTGCAACGCACTGCATGCTTGGTGGTGGACCCATTTATAGTTCGCCACTATGCTTTCCTCTTTAATTGTGCGATGACCGGACAGGCTGTGGACACTATGATGACGTCTACCTAAAACCCAAAAGGACGTTGACGTTTGATGTTTGTCTGTAATATTGTCTTGTCGTGCCCTCCATGATTTATTCTTATGTTGCTCTGGCATTCTTGTATTGTCGTGCCTCAATAATTTATTTTCTTGCTGCTCTGGCTTCTGCCGAGTCAATGAGTACCTTCTTTATGGCTTTCTAGGCTATTGTTTTTGTATTTATATATACACGAGCATCTTTGTGTTTTACTTATATTGCCTAATATGTTGCCTAGTTGGTTAGAGTATAGTTTATGGCGGGGATTACTTTATTTTCACTGTCCCGTTTTATTGGGATGACAGTAGGGTAAATATGAGGTTTGGTTCACCCCAGAACCTGGTTTAATCCCCCAGCGGCATGTTTTGCCACTGACCATTCCAAGGTGGTAGCCCTATTGTCCACCCTTTTTGTTTTTGTGACGTCTTATGCTTTTATTCCTTAATAACATTGCCATTCATGTTTGTCGTTTGCGTGTTTTTGGGGTTTACTGTGTTCTGTGAAAGCTGCATTTTCTGTCCGACTTTTATACTTATTTTTATTAGGCAATAACATTATCATCGCGATTTATTAATCCATTATTATTTTGACTTCAAACCTGTTTTACTTATTTACGATGATGTGTGTGCATGTTTATTGCCGATTTTGATTAGTTTACATTAATAACATGTTGATGTTTCTGTTGGATGATTATGTTTATGGCTGTGACAGAAACTTCTAGAAAATTATATTGCAGTTAAGGTAAAAGAGACCTTGCTAATTCATATTCGATGCTTTTGGATTGAAATATTTATTGTGAGTGGATTTATATTAACATTATTGTGCTCATCTATTCTAAGAGGGGCACTGGATTATTTGGACTATATTGGAAAACTAAACTATGACAGACTTAACGCTGTTTCTCAATACAACCGTGCATCGTTGTCACCTTAGTTACACTTGCTACTAGTAATAGTAACAATCACGGTCAGTAAAGCAACAATCACGGTCAGTGTACATTTGCAGTGAAGGTATGTTGAGTAAGTCGGAGCACTTACAGTTTGTTCCAAAAATTATCGTTTGTGTTTGTAATGGTGAGTATAAATATAGATATAAAGTGTTAATTCTAGTAATTTCTAAATTAGTGTTTACATACTGAGGTGCGTAGATTGTTACAGAACATTCTTTAATCTAGAATGATCCATGTTGGTATATAAAGCTGACCTAAGTAAAACTTGTGGAGTTTCAGTATTAGTATTCAAAGTGGAGTAGTTGGTTCATTATTTTAATTGAGAATGCATTTACAAAATAATGGATATTGTGAATTAAAAAATATTGCAAGCGGACAAAAAAATATTGTGCTTTTCTAGTGACATTGGATTATTGAATTATTTGGACATTTGGACTATAATGAATTAATAAAGCAGGAAAGACTTGAAGTAAAATTGGATTAAAAGGACTCTTGACAACTTTGATTAAAGGGACACTTCTTGTCAAATTACATTAAAGGGACACTTACCAATATTATTTGGGTTTTATTCGTATATCGGATTTTAAAGAAATACTGGATCCATTTTATGTATTTTCTGCAAGTGAATATGTTTCTTTGTAGTATTTGAATACATTTGTTGATTACATTCTAAAAAATAGTTGTTGCTGGTTTTACTTCCTTTCTTGTTACATTTAAGCCGGAACAGTATTCTGTAAGTGAATATATTTCATATACTATTTGAATAAATGTGTTTATTATATTTTTAAAAAAAATAAGGGTTGCTGGTTTTGCACTTTTCTCGTACATGTTAATCGTAAAACGTGTTATTAAGTAACATTGTTTATATTTAAATATATTATTGGTGCAAGATTATCAACAGTAATATGCAAAATAATTTGCTTTGAACTATTATTAATATTAATACTTGAAAAAAGCAATCTATGTAAAAAGACAAAAACAGACGGGACGCTTCCAATTTTAAAACACTCAAACTTGCCGTGGGTTCCCTGTAACATAAACCTCTTTTAAAAACGGTAATAGTAGTAGTGATTTTGTACAGTTAAAGAAATGGGCGGGAAATTCTCATAAACGGTGTACGCCTCGCAAATCATCAACGGTTTTATGCTTTCGTGCTACATTAAACGTTGGGATTTAGTTTCGAGAGATTTCGCACAGAACGGAGGTGGCATATCCGGAATGTAGTGTCAGCTAGACGAGTTGTCGTATACAACATAAACACGTGTACCCAACTAAACGAGTTGTCGTATACAACATAAAGAAATGTAAAAGGATCGGACAGGGAAAGTAGCATTCAAGGAGGACAGTCAACCACAAAACAAGAAGGCACAAGTAATATTAAATACAAACGACATCACAAACACAAAAGGGTTGACAATAGGGCTACCGCCTTGGAACGGTCAGTGGCAAAGTAGGCCACTGGAGGTTTAAACACGTGTACCCAACTAGACGAGTTGTCGTATAAAAAAAAACATATGTAACCAACTAGACGAGTTGTCGTATAAAACATAAACGCGTGTACCCAACTAGACGAGTAAAACATAAACACGTGTACCCAACTAGAGGAGTTGTCATATAAAACATAAACACGTGTACCCAACTAGACCAGTTGTCGTATAAAATATAAACACGTGTATCCAAATGTATGGTTTTCTCAAAGACTGGAGCCTAACCGTCATGATTTATGTAACGGTATAATACTGGTTCATTAACTTATTTGAAGTATCATTTCAATTAATTGTTTCATTCACTTTTAGTTTGAGCTAGATATACATCTTTTATAATTCATTCGAATAAACAAATAATACAGTCGTGCTTTGTTTAAATGTATCAAATGACATCATTTGCAAAACAAAAGTTTCGTTGGGGTCCGTATTTCCGTACGTCACACTATTTGTTTCCAAACAATATTCCTAAACAGTTCACGGTCTTTTCATTAAACGTGTTTTGCACACATACCAGTTTGGATTATATGTTGTCTTAATTGATCTTTTCTTGGATAATACGAGCTAACAACTGGATCAATGATGATCTCGCATATTTATTCAGTTTGGGCAGTGATATGAAGTAATCAGAAATCTTCATATTTCACAGGCATTATTAATAGTAGATTTAACTAATATATGTGAATACTGGATAACCTCTGAGGTCAACCGTACAGATATTTACCTCCTTTTGAAATATTTTTAGGATAGACGTCATCTGCTGTCCGGTTGTTTGTCATTCCATTAAAGGGATTGATTGTGCCATCAAGCTGATTACTGCTTTAATAAAGAGTGCGTGCGTGCGTGCGAACGTGCGTGCGAATTATTTATAATCAATGATTTAAATTGTTCTTTAAGGCCTATCAGCATATTGTTATTTCGAGCCGCCCCAGAGGCTGAAAAATAAAACATACGTGTTTGTTCTATAGTATCATTCGGATGACTTTCTTCTGACTTCTGACTTTCCTGTTGACCCCCATACGAATGTAAACAACCGATAACAATTATTTCTCTACAGAATCCAATTACCTAAAATCAGCGATCGAGGACTCCTACATTAAAGTTCTGCTTTAGTGGAGTGCGTGGTCCAGTGGTAGAGCGCCGAGCTCCTGATCGAGAGGTCGTGGGTTCGATCCTCCGTCGCGGCCACGTTATTTATCCTTGAGCAAGATAATTAATCCACATTGCTTAGTACTGGTCCTACCCAGGAAGCCATCGAAAGTGATTAATCTAAGTTGTAAGAACTTGTTTCGCAATCGATGTAAAATAAATATGTTTAAAACAGTGTTCCCAGAGGGAATAAAATGAAATAGAATATAATAGAATAGAATATGAATAGAATAGAATAGAATAGAATAGAATAGAACAGAAGAATGGAATAGAATGTAATAGGAATAGAATAGAATAGAATAGAATAGAATATGAAAAGAATATGAATAGAATAGAATAGAATAGAATAGAATAGAACAGAACAGAAGAATGGAATAGAATGTAATAGGAATAGAATAGAATAGAATAAAACAGAAGAATGGAATAGAATTAATAGAATAGAATAGAATAGAATATGTGTTTCTTCCAATTTAGTCCACAAGGGACAATACATACAATTAAATGGAGAAAACTCTCCATGCAAATACATAATGATTAGAACAAAAATACAAGTTAAATGCAATGTACATTTATAAAGTGTTATCTCTTAACTGTAAAGAGTCCTTAAGAAAAGTGCACAGCTTATGTACACTATTACCGTTTTCAGTAGTCATGATCCAGAGAAACAGTTGAGTAGAGTTAAGGTTCGAAAAATATGGTCAATCAAGAAGTATATGTGTGAATAAAATATCTCTAAATAATGAGTAACAGCTATAATGACACAATCAACTCTATAAGAACATGTTGTAGATAAATTAACTCTATATTATAATGCAAGTTGGTGCTATTTACACTGTAAATAAGGTACATTTTTAGAGTTTTCCCTAAAATGGTGAAGCGGGCAGTTATTTTTCTATTTCGTATAATCTTCCCAAATTCCTCCATGTTTAGTCATGAAAATGTCGAGTATGACGCGAATATACTTCATATACTGAAGAGAAAAGGAAACGCAGCTTGGGAATTTCCGCTATATATTGCATATATACTGCACACTTAATTCCACATAATCTTCCAAAGAAATCCCAAGATGTTTTGTTAAAAACAAAGTTGCAGTTAGTTAGAGAAAGAACACATTATGATGTTGTAGACGTTTTAATCACAGTGCACTTTGTAACGAGAAATTCATAAATGATGAAGTTCCTCTTTGACAAATTGAGCAATTTCAGTATTGTATTTAACGTAAAGAGTTTGCAAAAGTGTGCATCCTAAGTTTGCTAAATGCTTGAGCCAAACGCGTAGAGTACTCTGTCAATAATGAAACTTTGAAGGAATACTATTTGCTGTGTTATGTGTTGTTTTAGTCCTTTTTTACCTAAAGGAAGAATCTTACGGAGTCATGTACCATTCAATTAACAGCAGCATATTGTACATACAATATATAGAGGAAATTCCCGAGTTGCGTTTCCTTTCGCTTCAGTATATATCAGATCCGTGTTTCTTGAAGATTGATGACATCTTGATAGCACCGATATGGTTATATACTGAGAAAATAAAGGTTTAGCACCACTTTTTAGGGACAAATATTAAATATGTGAACATTGATTTACTTGTTGGAAGTTTTTAGAAACGCTAAGTAAGGATGTAATGTTCCAGACATTGTGTTAATTTTCTAAGCGAATATCAGAATTACCTCCGATATAAAAACATATTATAGGTTATTGCATTTGTATGGCTAAATATTACTTGGAACGAGTTGTTTTGGCAAAGGACGACGAGCTTGCGAGTCGTCCTGCGCCAAAACAACGAGTTCCAAGTAATATTTAGCCATACAAATTCAATAACCTTTTTATTGTATACTTTCATATTGTTTTTGATCAATGTTAATTGTATGACTATTACTTTTCATTGTATTTGTGTTATTTTTATAGCTTTTGATGGAATTCCTATCTTGCCATTCAGTTTCATTTTGTGTGGATGATTATTTCGCGCGAAAACGACGTCGACGTCGGATGACGTCATTAAAAACATCAAGCTATTTTCTGAAGTTTGTTTACCATTCGATAACGTTAAAAACAGTGGGTGAGTGACCATTTGAATTATTTTATCAATTTTTGCCATAAAAGGTTGAAAAAAACTCGTATTTTTTTGTTGACACTATAGGAAGGATTCCGTTATTTTTATTTGAAAGTAGTTCCTTATTTCTATTTCGCGGCTCTTAGCAAGCACGAGCAAAAGTTCCCGTGCAATATCAATGCGTGCAATATCGTAGAATATTGCACGCTTAGCTCAATGCAAACTAAACGGGACAATCTGAAAGTATACAATAATTCGTTATACAAACGTATTGCTTTGAACAAATTGAATGTTTGGTACTGACAAGAATTTCTAATTCTGTAATTATTTGAAAACTGTTAAAACGTGTTCACAAAACGTTGTTATTCTCAAACAAAATCGTCCCAAATTGTGTAGTTTTAAAATTACCTACATTGTCATTGAAATGACAACAATTTGCGAGAACCTATAAACATATATTTCCTAGATATTTGCTTTATTTGTATGCCCGACTTCGTTTACACACGACTTTGTGTCAATATCATTTGTCATAGCTATGCCATAAATTGACCTCGAACATACATGACTGCGTATCTCGTCTTTGGAAATGACATGCATTTGTATGTGCTAACTTTATTTTGCTCGGTATATTTCACCGTTTTTTCTCGCAGATAAATGAATGATTTCAGGAACGTGAAGGCTAATTATCAAAATGGTAAATTGCTTTTCGTATGTATGTTGTCAGTGTTTCGCAAGATGGAACACAATTCAAGGCTCTTCTCCGCTGTGGGAGATACATTTCTCCACTGTGGGAGAGACACCTCCACTGTGGGAGATACATTTCTCCTCTGTGGGAGAGACACCTCCACTGTGGGAGATACATTTCTCCACTGTGGGAGAGACACCTCCACTGTTGGAGATACATTTCTCCACTGTGGGAGATACATTTCTCCACTGTGGGAGAGACACCTCCACTGTGGGAGAGACACCTCCACTGTGGGAGATACATTTCTCCACTGTGGGAGATACATTTCTCCACTGTGGGAGAGACACCTCCACTGTGGGAGAGACACCTCCACTGTGATAGAGATAGCCCAATTATTTCACTTGAAACAATACTTGTTGTAGCATGGTCACAGACAATTCTCTTTGTTCAGGCATAGGTGTAAATCGTTTAATTGAAAAGAATACCTGTCAGAATAACTGTGAGAATAACAGTGAGAATAACAGTTAGAATAACTGAAATAGAGCTGAAATGGACATGCTACAACTATTACTTAGAGAACGGCATGCTGGACTTCTCAAATCCATTATAATGTTTTGAATAAGCTATTAAGTAAATTGTATCGCTCTTAAAATAGAAAACAAAAAAATGAAAGGATGGAAATCGCCGAACGCGATAAAAACAAAACAAAACATAAAACTGAATAATTAAACAGTAGTTGTATTTCTATACTTTGCAATTGTTAAATATTTATCAATTGTTGCAGATGTTTGAGCATAACTCCATGCAACTAGCGTCAGAACTATGTGTTGAAAACAGCAACGGGATAATCCTGTAATATTAGGTATGTCGATGGAACATGGTACTCCAACGTGTTTTATAGCTGTGAAACATATGTGAAACATGTTTGCAAAGTTTCCTCATGTTTCATCAGCAAGTTCGTATGTTATGGCAACTTGCATGGAAATTTTAATTAATGTTAATTAATGTTGTTAGTTAGCAAGAAATAATGTTAATTAATGTATTTTCCAGATAGCAGAATAGGATATGTTTGTTAAAATAAATACTTGACTCTTGTATGATGTTGTGTTTTATTCGAGCTATGTGAGTGGTTGCAAAGCATAATATACTATGTAAAATAAGTTTAGCAACACTTAGGGAATTTTGAAATATTTACCATTTTTCAAAGCATAATAACACAAGCGCAACATAGAACATTTAATTCAATCCTATTTACCAATTACCAATAAAATGTGAGTTAAATATCAAAAAGGGATTGAATTAAATGTTCTATAATGTGCTTGTGTTATTATGCTTTGAAAAATGGTAAATATTTCAAAATTCCCTACGTGTTGCTAAACTTATTTTACATACTATTAGCATAATTGCACAAACAACATAATATATGTGTCAACGTATAGAAAGAGCCATACTTTTATTAAATTAACAGCTAGAGTTCTGTGAATTGTCTATCCTTTGCTGTTGTATTATGGGGAGTGCTTGTGTCATGTTTCAAAAAAATGCTTTGAATTCTGTGAATTTTCTATCCTATGCTGCTGTAATATGGGGAGAGCATGTGTGATGTTTCAATCAAATCCTTCGAGTGCTTGGAAATGTATGGCCAACTTGCACTAAATCGTTAATGTATTTTGTCTAAGTATAACATGAGAAAGATTTTGTCAATAGAAGGCTACAGTTACAACAATTGTTTGTGTTTAAAGGCGTGTTTGACGTATAATCGATTACCTAATAATATATGTTTCAATAAAAAATGATTGTAACAGAATGACCAACTTGCACGAACATTTGATGTGAAGGGAACCTAACACCGACGCTGACGTCGAAGGTTCAAGCAAACCTCCCATATTCCTTGAATAGTCGAGTTAAAACAATTCTTACCTTGTTGTCAGAACAAAATGCTCTCACTGTATGCTTTTAAACAGACAGACACGAGTCCTTCCCTGCTATGACTAATACAACTGCTGTATCTATTTATTTGTGATCGAGTGAGTGTCTGAAGCGAGAAGCCTTCTGTGATAAGTATATTGGAGGGTAATTTAGAACAAAATTATATTTATTTAAGAATTGGGCAACCGTTCTGAATAGACAAACCCTTTGATAGAATTTGTGATTTTCTTGACTCCAATACTCATATGTGGGGAAGAAGGGGACACTGCCAATATTGTATTATTTTGAGTGCCCCCTTCGATACCCCGAATATAATAAACCTGGTGCAGCAGATACTTTAGTCAGTTGCTCGCTACAGGCATACTGGATGAATTTAGCATGGTTCTTGTCAAAATACCTGTGATAGCGTGCATGATCAGTATAGTTTAAATAATGGTTAAGCAAAACAAAAACAAACATCTTGAAAAGAGTATGACTTTCTAGTTCCCATTTTCCCTCACTCTATCAAGAAATCTTGTGATTTTCTTGACTGCAATACTCATATGAGGGGAAGAAGAGGATACTACCAATATTGTACTATTTTAGGTTTTCAGCCTCATCTTTAAACGTCTATATTTAATGAGATGTGAACTACTAGAAACATTTGCTACATTTTATTGTACGCAGTGGATGTTTTGGTACAGTGTGGACTATTTTAATTAGGGAATTAGCAGCCGTGTAGGACACAGGCATATGCCAGTCTCTACATGTGTACACTATGTCCAACTATTTCTGGAGAGTGGAACCACTTAACTGTCTTTGTCTACGCTAACAGCAAAGTATTGTATATAGACTTAATAAAACATGACAACTTCATCAACAGTAGATTTACCAATATTGATGTTTCCCGCTCCTCATTATCGACGTGTGTGGAACCAGAAATGGGATAGTGATGACGATTCTAGTTCCACAAATCGTTTCCTTTGATTACATTCCCATCGACATGAACGGCAAATGGTACTTGGAGGGATTACTGGCAGACGTTTGCCATATTTTTAATAACATAAATACATACTTCTTTTATAAACCGTTCATTTAAATATAGTAAAACAGACTTGGCCTGTACTAGCCTGGTATTTCAATTGCATTGTTGTTTAATCTGTTCTCCGAACACGTTGACGAAACAATTGGGATATATTTTATAGTAAGAGTAGGGAACAGTTCCAGGATTCCTACGTATCCTTCCTCTGTGGGGTGGCTCGAAGTAACCTATGATACTTGTGTCATCCTATGATACTTGTGTCCTGAGCATAACACAAATATCATAGGCTACGTCCAGCCATATATACTGAAAGGAAACAGAAACGAAACAGAAACGCATTATCAAAAAATTGCCAATACTACACTATCCTACACACCTAATTCCACGTAATATTCGAGATATATCTCAACGTGTTTTGTACAAAAAGGGGCTACAACTTATTACAGAAAGGGCAACTCTGTCATGTAGTAGACCTTTTAATCAAAGTATACTTTGTTACTAGAAATTCATAAATGTTGAAGCTTTGCTTGAAAAAGTCATTAATGTGTTCGGTGCTGTTAAAACCTTCTTTCCGAAAGGACAGGCCTAATGTCGCCCTGTACCATTCGATTAGCAGTAGCAAGTTAAACATAAAATATACAGCGGAAATACCAATTGTGCGTTTCTTTTTCCTTTCAGTAATATATAAACCGTACTCGTTACAAATATGTCTACACTATGTATTCTAATGTTCTGACTCTTTACTGTATTTATTGAAATTCACACCAGGTGTGTTGTCTGTCGATCTGTCGGGTAATTATTATTATTCAGTATGATACGTCTGCGGACTGATGAAAATATCAATCAGAACACTGACGAAGTCACTTGAATAGAGTGATACATTACCTCATCAGCACGCACCCGTATCAGAACATTGTTTAAATCACTTGATTAAAGTGGTATATTACTATTTCAGCATGCACCCGTATCAGAAGAGTGACTCATTTTGATCGAATAGTTATATATAACTATACAAGTCACGGGTGTTAAAACAATATTAAAAACAAATAATAAAAAAATTATGTCACAATGACGTAAACATGCCACGACCGTTTTTTTTTTCCTAATCGGACACTTTCTTCCAAATGTTTGCCATCAGTTCTTCTAACCAAACATTTTGTATCAAGGTGGACGACACTGATCAAATCCTTGACATGCGTAACATATGGATAACATATTCACCTTTGTAGCACGACATGCTAGAAGTACACATCAACACAGAAATACAATTGTTCACATGTAAGGGATGCGTGTGCGTTAGCGTGCATTACAACACATATAAATAAACTGTTCACTGCTACCATGTATAATTATCAAAGTGAAAAACTCAAAGAAACTGTTCATTGCTACCTTACCATGTGCAATTATGACAACCATATAAGCGAATTAGCAGAAATACATCATGCGCATATAGCTTGACACTGAAAGCAATGTGAATAATTTCTTGCCTAATAGTGCAACATAATGTAAGCAGGCGAAGTCCTAGTTTTGCTAAAATTACTTTACCTTCGAGCTATAAACGTACATATTTTACTCTTTCTACACTGCAATTATGTCCTAAATTGGCGGCTACTTAGTTTATGACACTAATACTTGTGTGATACTATTGATACCCGCGGAGCATGAGTTTACTGGCAGATCAGGTGAAATATACGGGAATTGTAGCATTGTCACTGGAAATTCTCTTTGTAAAAGCAAAGGTTAAAATCTAAGACCTGTCAGAATAACAGTTAGAATAACAAGTTGTAGTATGGCAGGGAGCTGAAACAGACATGCTACAAAACAAATAGAGTATGGTTTCATTTCGTTGGTTAATTTAAACACCTCAAATGAGCTACGTCCATCTCGATGTTTAAATTAACCAACTCAATGAAACCATACTCTATCTATTACATAAAGATAAATATTGTCCTGTAGTTTCTATTGCAATTAACGGATTGAAACGGAATGGGATAAGTAATAGATAGAGTATGGTTTCATTGAGTTGGTTCATTTAAACATCGAGATGGGCGTAGCCCATCGAGGTGTTTAAATTAACCAACGAGATGAAACCATACTCTATTTGTTTTGTAGCATGTCCATTTCAGCTCTATTTCAGTTATTCTAACTTATTCCCACTGTTATTCTCACAGTTATTCTGACAGGTCTTATTTTCAATTAAACGATTTACACCTGTGTCTGAACAAAGAGAATTGTCTGTGACCATGCTACAATTTGATATGTACTGAATGGAAACGTTTATTTGCTGGTAAACGCATGATATTTAAATAAACATTAGCTGTCTACCTGCATTGCGTCCTTTGAATACAACAAGAACAATATCTAATTTAGTACACTAAATGTAAATGAATATTGGGCGGGATATTCTCAAAAATGCTGTTGTTTTTATTTGCACATCCAAAAGAGTTGACGCTTTCTTCTTATCTTAATGACGATGTGTTTTAATTTCGAGTGATTTTCCCTAGAACGGATGCGGCATATCCGGAATGTTCGCGTCAGCTAGACGAGTTGTCGTATAAAACATTCACACTTGTACCTAAATATACGGTTTTCTCAAAGATTGGCGCTAACCGTCAACATGTTCGCAACTGTAAAATAATGGTGCATTGAATTATTTAAATACCATTTCAACTTATTTTTATTAATTTTCCATTAACTCCTAGTTTGAACTAAAGTGTGTTTGTGCAATCGATTAAACAAATCGAGTCATGCTTTGTTAACATAAAAACCTATTTCATCCGCGGAACGACGTTTTCGTGGAGGCCTGCCATTTCGTATGCCAAACATTTTGTTTGCAAGCTCCTAAACCGTGCAGGGTATTTTCATGAAACTTGTTTCGCATATAGGGCTAATAGTCTTAAGGTGTCTTTTGAACTATTGTCGATGTTTCCATGGACAAAAACATACACATTTGTCATTTGATAAAAAAAGAAAGTTCACAGCGTATATTTTGTAAATTATAGTGATGTTATAATGAACAAAGGAAGTCCATAATGTTTATATTTGATATATTTTCAAACTGCAAAATGCTGAAGAAAAAGGAACGTGCAATGTTGCCTTTAAGATGAATGGCCATCCTTTTTTGTAGTATTATCAATTAACAAATTTAACTCTTAAACATCATATAAACATTTCTTGATAGTCCCGGAGAGAACCATATATATAAATCCGCTACTAAGTTGTATGTAAAAATAAGTATTATTTGCATGACGTAGATACTACTTTTCCCACTGCGTGACTGCACGGGAAAATGAGGTAAATCTGAATTGTATAATAATTGTAATTTGGGAGAATTCACGTTTTGTTCCCATACAGGTGGTATGAGCACCGTAGATTATCTATTACTTAATTTCTCAGATTGTAGTTGTATTTCAAATTTTAAGATATTAGATTTTAACGAATTTTCTGATCATGCGCCAGTATATACTTGCTTTAAAACAAAACTAGCACGAAATAATGCACCTGACCCCGACATAGTAAATGAACCGATGCAAAATAAAATCGTGTGGGACGAGTCCACGATCAACTCGTTTAGAGACGTACTCATGAATAACAATGAGCGAATTCAAAGCATGCTCGACGATGTAAACATAAACAATAATCAAATCGACGACATAGTCAATTCGTTCACAACTTACATGTATGATAGCGCATTCAGCGTATTTGGTATATCTTATAAAAAACAAAATAAATCGGAGGAATCTGACTTTAATTATAAAGACTGGTTTAACGGAGAAAGTTATCAAGCTAAACGCGATTTTAAAACAGCAAGAAATGCATTTGTAAAAGAAAAGAATGACGCAAACAAACATGTATTTATTTCAACGCGCTCTATTTATAATCGCGTGAAACGGAAATCTAAACAAATATAAAATAAGTGAAGGCAAACGATTACAATCTTTAGCGAAAAAACAACCTCGAAAATGTTGGAAATCTTTGAAAAAGAAATATAAAAACAAATCAGCTGACGCAAAGAAAAATAATATCACAGATCTATTCGATCATTTTAAAAAAATGTTCGAAAACGCAAACGAGTCAGACCAACAGCCTCCGGACATAGAAGGTACATTCGATCAAGAATTAGACGCGGAGATAACAGAAAACGAACTACGAGCCGCGATATTCCACCAGAAGAATCATAAATCTTGTGGACTGTATAATTTAAATAGCGAAATATTTCAATCATGTTATGATATAATCTCACCATTTCTATTAAAACTGTATAACCGTCTGTTAAATAACGGTGAATACCCTGTAACATGGGGTGAAGGAATTATCATTCCAGTCTTTAAAAATGGAAATAATGATGATGCTAACAATTATAAGGGAATCACACTTATAAATGTATTGGGAAAAATATATTCTCAAATTTTACTTAATCGTGTAACTAAATGGTCAGACAAATACGATAAGATATCGCAAAGACAGTTTGGATTTCAAAAGGGTAAATCTACTGTAGATTGTATATTTGTATTTTATTCTATTATTGCAAAGATTTTAAGCTTAGGAAAAAAACTGTATTGTGCTTTCATAGACTATGAAAAAGCATTCGAAAGAATAGTCCGCTCACTTTTATGGCATAAGATTCTAGCCCAAAATGTAAGACTGTCATTAAATCTATGTACACTGTGGTAAAGTCATGTATACGATATAAGTCTGCTTTATCAGACTTTGTGGAATCACATATCGGAGTGAAACAAGGAGATCCGAGCTCTCCTCTGATGTTTATGATGTTTATAAACGATATTGTATCAAATGTTAACTCTGATTTAGAAGACATTTTTACGATAGATGATCTTAAAATATTCATGCTTCTTTACGCGGACGATGCAGTAGTATTTGCTTTATCTCCCGATACGTTATAACGATCTTTGAAAAAGGTCGTCACACTACATATGAGTTCATACTAAATAATATAACATAAGAAGTAGTTAATTCCTTTAAATATCTTGGATTCACTTTTTTAAAAACGGTAATTGGTTTAGAACGCAAAAAAAATTGGCACAACATGCATCGTTTGCACTGCATAATCTTTTCTCTGTTTTTAATCGAATAGAATTACCCATTTCTGAGAAATGCAAGCTGTTTGACACTTTAGTGGCGTCTGTATTAAATTATAGTTCGGAAGTTTGGGGATCACATGATGCAAAAGACGTCGAACTTATACATACGCAATTTTGCAGGAAGATTTTATCCGTAAAAAGTTTGACAAATCTTACAGGTTTATATGGTGAACTAGGTAGAGTTCCGCTCTATGTAAAGAGAAAACTAAATATTGTAAAGTATTGGATTAAAGTATTGAAATTAGGAGATAACTGTATCGCTAAGAAAATATATAAATTACAAAAAAGCGACGCAGACAATAATAAATCATATAACGGGTCAAATTGGGCATTCCAAATAAAATCAATATTGGAGACGTTAGGTATGACAAATATTTGGTTACATCAATATGATATAGAACACATTAACTATGAACTCATCCAACAAAGAATATTAGACATATATCATCAAAGCTGGTATGCAAATATAAATATTTCTAACAGACTTGTTACTTACTGTCGTTTTAAGCACGATTTTAATTTGGAACATTATTTAGATATTGATATGGAGAACAAATTTAGAATAACTCTTTGCAGATTTAGATTGTCTTCGCATAACCTCGTGATAGAAAGCGGAAGATATGAAAATATTCATAGGGATGAAAGAAAATGCCGGTTTTGCAATATGAATTTTATTGAAAACGAATACCACGTTTTGCTTGTTTGTCCAATTTATAGAGAATTAAGACATAAATATGTTAAACCTTATTATTGCCGATGGCCAAATTTGAACAAGTTTGATTCGCTTATGACATCAAAGTCAAAATGTACAGTTGTAAATTTAGCGAAATTTATATTCTATGCTATCAAATTAAGGAATAGTACATAAAGGAAATTTCCTGATGTTAAATTCTTATTTTTCATTATAGCGATTTTGAAATAATGTGCTTCTCAGTAAATCTGATATAATATAATTGTATGTTTATTCGTTTAATATGGATAAGTGTTCATGTTCTCACTATCTTCATACTTTCATGTAATTGTGTAGGCTATAAACATGTGTTGTATGTTTAATTGCTGAATAAAGATATTGTATTGTATTGTATTGTATTGTATAGCTGCACAACTGTTAACAGATAATTGATAAATACATTTACCTATGGATTAATTTAACTATTCAAAGTTTTCTACGTCATCAAATAAAACCTTATTCTCGCTTTTCACAGATATTGCAATGTGTGAATTGTAAATATCTATTGTTGTGTATTGATTTCGATTAAAATAGACATAAACATGATCATGAAATAACTTTAAGTCTCTTTGGTTAACCCATCTACGTGCGTATGTTTTTATTATTGCATATGTTGAGGCAGCATTGAAGAGTTTATTTGAGATTCATTTTTGTAAGGCACTGTTATTACTGTTGATAGCACATGGCGGCAGTGAACAATATTCTCCTCTCGTGTACTTACTAAGAACCAGCCTTTAATATTAACAATTGTCCTAGAATCAGAGTAAATGTGTGTGTTCAATGGAACACTTAAAAAACCATGTCGACAAGTTTGGAAAAATAATGCCGAGCACAGACGGACTGTTAACAACGCAGCAATATGTATATTTCGTTTACGTTTCCGTGACAACTTGTTTTCTCTATTTGTATTATCCCCGCGACTTAACCTATTACAAAAAAGAAATTCTAGTTTCTTTCAAAGCATACTGTTTGATAACTTCTTCTCGGCAGTTATTTCACGCTTGGGAAAAACATTCATTTACTAACTCGTATAATATGTTATTAGTCCAGGTGTCAATTTGAATACAAATTACGTGGTCCGAGTATTAACTTCCATACCCATCCAACCTTTCTCCAAGAAGCGGGGGTATGCAATAAAACCTTCATTTCGGCTTTCAAGCTGATTTCTGTAGCTGGCTCATTTAGTGATTGCATGCAATACGTATACACATAGGAATCTGGGACGCATTCCGACTTTTCCCTATCGATTAGATTCGTTTGGATATTAAACGTGCTCGGAGGATAAACACCGATACACGGGACTGTCCGCTTTACGTCCTCATCCGACAAGATAACGGAAGTGGCCTTACTACAAATACCTAGGTAACCCGGTGGGGCTAGTGACGCTCCAACACGTGATCTCCAGAGCCGAACGTGCTATCCTCTCGACCCCTAGTTATAATAAATCATACGTTTAGAACACACTTGAAGTTTTAACGATTTGAATAAAGAATTATATGTAGCAAAATATATTTACGCAAATCGAACATGACTTCTGCATTTGCCATGAACAATTCATGAAGTGTACGTTAATTTTGGTTTATAGTATGGTGGCTGATATGTGCCATCTCGTATTTTCGTTATATTGCCGCGAAATAACGCCGAGCGAAATAACGCCGGGCGAAATAACGAAAAGACGTAAAAACGCCGAGCAAAATAACGAAAAGACGAAAAAACGTCGGCGAAATAACGAAATAACGCCGGGCGAAAAGACGCCAAGCGAAATAACGAAAAAAACGCCCGGCGAAATAACGCCAAGCGAAAAGACGACAAATAGTCAGAACGCCGGGAAAAAAGGACAAAATCACGCAACTGGTTCTATGGAGTCGGCCTTTGCCCATTCGAGTGTCAGAGGGCGACTCGAAATAATTCACAGGTGTCAGAAGGTGTGGGTTGCTGAGGTGGTAAAGCGTGCTCAGATACTCACACAACCTAGCACCCAACACGCTATCCTACTCAAAGTATTCACACAATCTTCCTCCGAACACGCACTCCTATCCCAGCTATCCACACCTCACCAAGCACGCTATCCTACCCAAAGTACTAATTCCTCCTAACATCGAGCACGCTATCCTACCAATACTATTAGTGTATCTTAACATTTAGCACGCTATCCTACCCAAGCAATTCATAGCACGCTATCCTACCCAAGTAGCTCACGCCTCCTAACACCGAGCAAGCTATCCTACACCAGCTACAAACCACTGATATCATTCCCTAGCTACCTATTATTTCGCTCGGCGTTTTTTCGTCTTTTCGTTATTTCGCCCGGCGTCTTTTCGCCCGGCGTAATTTCGCTCGGCGTTATTTCGCGGCGACGCTCCAACACGTGAAATAACGCGGCGAAATAACGAAAAGACGAGATGGCACATATCAGACCCATATTATAGTCAATAAAGTAGACAGTAGACACATTTTACGCAGATATTATGCAATTATACTCTGTAATATGACAGGCGTATTTTAAGATCGTTCATCGTAGAACTATCCTTATTCTATTTTTTTATTCGGTGAGATTATCTTTACAAGCACTGATATACTACAAATCAATAAATGTTGAACATAACGCCAGCACCAGCAACGATACGGCCAAACATGCATGCTTTTAGTGCATCGTATATCATTGAATGTCATTGATTGCAAGTTCATGACGCCATTTCCTTAGTTGCTTTGCCTTGAAATGGAAGTGTCATTAAGGCTGGTAATCAATGTGATATAGTACGCAGATATCCTCGCCTCAGTGTTAAGCCATGCTTCCAGATAGCAAACTGAGATATAAGGTTAATATGTCGTTTCATGCTAATATGATGGCATTTTTTGGAAATTCGCTTTTCCAGAGAAATGTTTAGGCTAAGATAAAATAACGGTGTGGTTCAGGATTGTTTCGAAATATTTTCGTATGATGCGTTTGTTAGGTGTTTTTTTATCATTTTCATACTCAAGCAATGAGTACAAAGTAGTTGGATGGACAAAGCAGTGTCCTATATTGCTGGCAATAGACATTATACTAGTTCAGTCTGACCAGTATGGTTTATGTACTGGACAATACGACCAGTGGGTTAGTTAAAAAAAATGCATATATACAAATTGCTGTGTACAAACTTGAACTGGCAAATGTTTAACACAATAATTCCCTGTTTAGCAACTTATTAACATATTTAAACAAAAAGTTGACTTCTTTCTATGGTATTCTTAGCAAGAAGATTCCGATAGTAATAGTTCTCATGGTTAATACTCATTATGAAGTGCTGTAGGTTCGATCCCTCAGGGGCCTAGGAATCTTTATGTGAGGAAGCTATCCAGCTGGCTTGCGGAACATCGGTGGTTCTACCAAGGTGCCCGCCCGTGCACGAAAATTGCCCGGAGGGGCACCTGGGGTCTTCCTCCACCAATGGAAGCTGGAAAGTCGCATATGACCTTAGCTGTTGGTGCGACTATAAATCCAATTCAATTCAATTCATTATGAAGTACACAATCAACTATACACATGCATATGCTCTTATCTAAATTAACCCCTACTGTATAATGTCATTGATATTGACACTGTTATAGATGTATATCTTATGTTTTCCCTGAAATGGTGACACGGAGAGTAAGTGTCTGTTTCTATAATTCCACAAATGTCCTCCATGAAAGTGTCAATCGCGAATATACAACTTATATCAATAATGATTAATTAACATCGCTAGATTCGTTCAGCTTGTTGGTGTTTCCAGAAAGAATGATGACGTCTTGATAGCACTGATATAAGTATTTATTTTATGCTCAGCAGTGACATAGTGGAGTTTAGCAATGAAATAAAAGTGGTATTTCATACGTGTGAAATATAGTCTTATTTATTCACTGCCGGAACTACTTTTTTTCCGAAAGTTGCTATGAAGTATATCATTGGATTGGAAATAACTTAACTAAGAAAATGAGTCGTAAATTATTGAAATCGGTTAGGTAGTTTAGAAGTTACGGAGAATTAAAATCAGCAATTTCGTCATACTAAGCCAATAATGTCGATTATAAAGCATAAAATAAAAAGAAAATTTGTTGTTTTGTCTCGAAGTGATCTAACTTCAATATTTTATTACACTTCTCGATGAAATAAAATCTGTTTTCACACCAAAACAACACATATCCGCTATGAATTTTCGTTATGCTACATCATTTATAATCTCGGATACATATATCTTTTCAGAAACATGAATGTTATTAATCAAGAGTGTATGTTGCTTTCCTGAGTTTTGAAGCTGTATTCGGTGGTCCGCGAGAGTGCATGCCTATTGAACCCATTTAATTACACTTTTCCGCTGTGAGAAAGGCAGCCGTCAGAGAATAGCATGCTCGACTACTCGAAGAATATAAATTATAGCGTTTTGATGAAGCAATTAGGTACATTGTATGGCCTTAGATAAGTAAACTTTACATTCTTATTCGTACATGTTCCTCTTTTTAAATTTCATGTTATTTACAAGTCAGGATGTTATCACGCGCGGTTAACACATGTCACTAGAACACGTTATCTTGCTGTGGACCATGTTTGCAAAGACTCCTCCTGTTTCTATTTGCCAACGAGCAGGATAGGAAATACGTTTGTTAAACTAAATTATTTTCTCTCGTATGCTGTTTTTTTTTTTTACTTTAGTTTTTTTATAGGGCTTGCATAATAAAGTGCACACACAATATGATATAGTTGGTGTCAAAGTAGAGAGAGATGCACTATTTTATTAAATTAAAAGCTTCAGTTCTTGGAATAGTCTATCCATGCTGCTTTGTTACGTGGAGTGCAGGTGTGATGTTTCAATACAATGCTTTGAGTGCTTGCAAAATTGTGGACAACTTGAATGTAAACTGTATATTATTTTGTTTAAGTATAAAAAGGAGTATGATAATGGACCTTTGGAAACGGCCGAGCATGACACATACGAAATATTGCAGTTTCGGTTTGATTGAGTCTGTTCATGAGCGGTGAGAAAACTTTCGTCAAATTAAAACCTACGGTTATAACACTTGCCTGCCTCATTTTTGTTTGTGTTGACAAACACTTGTGTGAAGTATCAATCGAATATTTTAGTGATTGTAACGGTATGTCCAACTTGCAACAACACTTTAATGTGTGCCAACTGACGCTACCGATTTTCTTTAAATACTCGAGATAAAAACAGTTTAAACAGACAGACATGAGTCCTTCTCTCCTATGACTACTACACTATCTTGCTTCATATATACCACAAGAATGATTTAGTGATCTAGTTTGATATAGTGGCATTCACTTAATTCTTTCTGTTGAACATTTCCTTCACTTACATTTGAATATAATGTATTTGGCTAAAACAGAACAAGAATTCCTAATATTGTATGTATAAGCGTTTATTTTATCCTGGCTGTATTGCACTAAGCATATTAGCGAGCAGACCTAGGTTTAAAGTCTCATCCGAAGGACTGGTAAGGTAGAAAATATTTTTTGAAATGTTTCGATAATTAACCCAAATTCGGTCCTGGCTGGGATTGAACGCGCGATCCCTGGGTTACTAAGCCGCAATGCTATCCATTACACCACGGCGCTACCTGAAGTCATAATATAGAATGCGTTGGACACAAAAAGAAATACTAGCTTTAGCGGTAAAGGTGCAGCTTAGCGCTTGTCCGATCTTCAAAATCAAACAAGCGACATGTCGTCTTATTCATTAGTCGGTGCTCGTAATCGAGTGAGTGTTTGAAACGATTAACCATCTGTGTGTTTTCTTAGAATGATCGGTATTCTCGGTTTTCAGACTCATTTCTAAATGTCTATATTTATATTAAGCGGGGAAGTAAAAGATCAGAAACATTTGCTGCATGTAATTGTGATTGTATTGTATAGTGTGAAAGATTATAGTGACGAAAATAACAACTCTGCAGGGAACTGACTTGCGGTAATCTCTACATCTGTGAAATATGTCCAACTATTCCTGGAGAGTGGAACCAATTAACTGCCCTTTTCTACATTGATATCAAAATGCTGTCTGAAGACTTAATAAAACATGACCACTTCATCAACAGTAAATTTATCAATGGTAATGTTCCCCGCTCCTTATAATCGACGAGTGTGGAACCAGAAATGGAATATTGATGACGATTCTAGTTTCACAAATCGTTTCCTTTGATTACATTCCCATTGACATGAACGGCAAATGCTACTTGAAGACATTATTGGCAGACGTTTGCTGTGTTTTTAATAAGATAAACATATAGTGTTTTTGTAAACCGTTCACTTAAGTTTAGTAAAACAGACTTGGCCCGTACTAGCCTGGTATTTGATTTGCATTGTTTGTTAACTGCTCATTAACACCCACTTCACAGGTTGCTTTAAGCCGCTCGAGATAGAGAGGATACATAGAACAGTGCTCTACTAGTACGATAGAATATATCCCAAATGATGTCTAAACTTGCACGGAGAATATACCTTGATACGAACGCGCATCCCCATCCAACCACCCCATTTAATGGACATTGACTCAGTCACGTGATTAGAGTTACATGCACGCCGACGTATCAGCACTATAAGTTAATATAAAAAAATCGAACAGGAAATGTAGAATTCAAGGACGACAGTCAACCACAAACACACAAAGAAACAAAGAACAACTATTTACAAAGATGAATAAAAGGCAAGATAAGACATCACAAACACACAAGTGTTGAAAATAGGGCTACCTCCTTGGATTGTCAGCGGCAAAAAAGGTCGCTGGGGTTTAACCAGATTGTAAGGTGCACCAAACCTCACTCTTACCCGATTGTCATCCCAATAAACGGGACAGTTTAAATAAAGATATTCCTGCGAGGTTATAATGTCTTACAAACTAGGCAGCATTAATAGGCAATATGACGCAACCACTTGAAAGGGGCACTCAGTAACTTCATCAGCGTACAGACGTATCAGAACAATAATATCCTATACTTCCTAAGCACCTTATTTGATATGCCATATGCTCTATCTCATAGAAGTTATCCTTCACAACTGCCTATCAAGAATGTTTAACCCTTAACCCCCTACATATATATAATGGACTGTTCTTTCTTTGAATTTAGACCATTCCACTTATGTGGCAAAGGCGTGTTTTGGGGAAAATTACTGATCGGTGGCCGGACATTGAAAACTCTGATCGGCCTGCGAGTTGAAATGGGTTTACAATGGACGCAAAGGCTATTATAGTCCTTCTTAGCGGGTTAAGCGTTAAATAAATGCCCAAAGGAAACCTTTCGGCACCGCAGTTGCATAAAAACAAATATAAAGAGAAATTAAAACTGTAATACTGATTGATATGCGTGTCATGGAGTGTTTGCTATGTGCAACATAAACAGTGATCGATATTTTAGGAAACTTAATTTAGATGGATAGATATTTTATTCAAACATAAGGCATTACGCCCAACAGTTCACATGCACAGTACATACTTATAAACATGTATATGAAATACACAGAATATTTTCCTTAAATTAGATATTTGAGTGCTGTTTACGTTTATTACCACTCTGTTAACTTTTCAAGTAATAAAAGACATTATTCTGATAAGGTCAGGGTCGTAGCTGGCCTTTTTGAAGCTGGTCTGTCTGCCTGACAAGTGATTTAGTTTGATGTCTGTCTGCCTGTCAAGTGATTTAGTTTGATGTCTGTCTGCCTGTCAAGTGATTTAGTTTGATGTATGTCTGCCTGTCAAGTGATTTAGTTTGATGTCTGTCTGCCTGTCAAGTGATTTAGTTTGATGTCTGTCTGCCTGTCAAGTGATTTAGTGTGATGTCTGTCTGCCTGTCAAGTGATTTAGTGTGATGTCTGTCTGCCTGTCAAGTGATTTAGTTTGATGTCTGTCTGCCTGCCAAGTGATTTAGTTTGATGTCTGTCTGCCTGTCAAGTGATTTAGTTTGATGTCTGTCTGCCTGTCAAGTGATTTAGTTTGATGTCTGTCTGCCTGTCAAGTGATTTAGTACGATGTCTGTCTGCCTGTCAAGTGATTTAGTTTGATGTCTGTCTGCCTGTCAAGTGATTTAGTTTGATGTCTGTCTGCCTGTCAAGTGATTTAGTACGATGTCTGTCTACCTGTCAAGTGATTTAGTTTGATGTCTGTCTGCCTGTCAAGTGATTTAGTTTGATGTCTGTCTGCCTGTCAAGTGATTTAGTACGATGTCTGTCTACCTGTCAAGTGATTTAGTTTGATGTCTGTCTGCCTGTCAAGTGATTTAGTTTGATGTCTGTCTGCCTGTCAAGTGATTTAGTACGATGTCTGTCTACCTGTCAAATGATTTAGTTTGATGTCTGTCTGCCTGTCAAGTGATTTAGTTTGATGTCTGTCTGCCTGTCAAGTAATTTAGTTTGATGTCTGTCTGCCTGTCAAGTGATTTAGTTTGATATAGTGGCATTCACTTAATTAGTTCTGTTGTCCAATAAATAGCGTCCAGTTTGGAATAAACATCTTGTCAACGTGGCTAACATGCTTTATGTAATTTAACATTTAATACGTAAAAAAGACACAAAAATACGAATCAATTCTTCAAAATAAATAAATCGGGGTACACTGAAAGGTAGATATAAAAATCGACCTGAAAATGTAGCATTCGTGGACCATAGTCAACTAAAAACATGCGCAGAAACAAATAACACTAACAAAGATGAATAAATGGTAAGATATGACATCACAAACATAAAATGGTTGACAGCAGGGCTACCGTCTTGGAAATATAAGTGACAAAAAAGGCCGCTGGAGGGTTTAAACAAGGTTTATGGTGCTCCAAACTCACTCTTACCCTATTGTCATTCAAAAAAAACGTGACAGTGTAAATAAAGATATCCCCGCCAAGTTATATTCTCTAACAGACAAGGCTGCACAAGTCTAAATAATGTTCTTTCTGCAGTAGTGAACCTCCGTGGTGCCCATGATATGTTTGGTGTGATTACACTTTTTTCTAGCCAGGCCAAGTTAGTGGAACAAACTATTTGTGGCTGTTGCAAGGGTTCATTTTAATTGTATCATGTGGACATATTTTGGAATCGGCACATTTGGAACAATACTGACTCATACATATCATCTAAGTTGGTAGGTAATACTTGATAAAAACAATAGAACGAACATATATCATCAGTATTTGCTGACAATCAAAATAGACGTGGCGATAGTTCAGAACTCCACGCCTACATGTATATGGGCTGGCGAAGACGGTGGGACACTGGAAAGTTATATATATCATTCCTTGCCAATTTATTAAAACGAATTGCACAGGCGAGCTACAAACTGTGCAAACAGTCCAAATGTGGTCTACAATTACTTTACGGACGAGCTATAAATATTACTTTTTTACACTACAATCAAGTCCTAATTCGGCAACTAATTACTCCCCGATAAGTGTGATACTATTGATTCACCACGGAGCGTGGGTTTGCTGGCAGATGATATGGAATATACGAGAAATAAAGAGAATTATTGCCAGGAGTTCATATTGCGTGTAGCGGTTTGAAACGAAATTGGATAATTTAGTATGTACTGTAAGGAAATGTTTAAGAATTATTTTCTGTTGACATACTGTGCTGCATAACTAAAGGTTAGCTGGCTAACTGTATTGCCATTACCTTAACAAACACAGCAAAAGGCTAATAACATAAGGACGGGAAAATCTCAAAAACGATGTTTTGCACAATGCACATCCAAAGAGTATGACGTTATCTTGTTACCTTAATGAGGATGGGTTTTAATTATGTGTGATTTTCCCCAGAACGGATGCCGCATATCCGGAATTTTAACATCTACAAGATGAGTTGTCGTATAAAATATAAGCACTTGTACCCAAATGTACGGCTTTCTCAAAATTTGGCACTAACCGTCAGCATGTTCGTAACTGTATAATAATGGTGCACTAAACTTGTTGACATCATTTTGAATGGTTTTGCATACACTTAAGAGATAACCATGCTAAGATTGTCAATCTGGGACGGCATGTGGTTGCTTTTACAATCTGAAATTACGCTCTAAAAAGTAAATCCCACGTGAATTCAGATTGTAAAACAAAACACATCAGCCCGAGATTAAACATCTTAGCATGCTTTTACATTTAAATGCCAGAAATATAAAATGCAATCATACACACTTGTTATTTTTCCTGTGAAAACTCGAACTCGTTGTGTCAGTCAATGACCTCGTTTGTTGCGACGTTTTGTGACGCCACGTACTGTTAAAATGGTAAATCCGTTGTGTTTGATGAAAAGGGGGATGGGGACGTTACAGTATAGTGTAAGGGGTATGGGGACGTTACAGTATAGTGTAAGGGGGATGGGGACGTTACAGTATAGTTATTTTAATATAATCATCAATTAGTAATATGCAAAAACAATCTGCTTTGAACTATTCAAATAAGTGCTATTAATGATTAGCGGGACGGAGTTTTAAAAAAGAAATCAACATTGCCGTGAGTCCCTTTAAGGGTTATGTCCCCTTTTCTGTAATACCATAGATATTGCATTTGAAAACTATTAAATTAGAACTCAAATAATCTTGAATACGTTCAGTATAATATGTTTACACATATTTCTAGGCAGTGCAACCCTTGAATTATAAATACATACTTGATAAATATGTGAATTAGTCAGTGCACACATGACCTTGGGTATGACATATGCTGAGTACGGACCAATCCAAACTTTTACCAAGTGTTTTTTATTCAAGTATTGCACAGTCTAGATAAAAGTGTAAACATATTAAACTGCAAGTTACATGTAAACATATTCAGGATTGTTCGAGTTCTATTTTTGTTTTCTTTTGTTAATGCACTTTCAATGGGATTCCACAAAAGGGGACATAATTCTTAAATCATAAGTAATAATACCATGACTACGATTAAATGGACGTGTACTGTATCTTAAATGGTTTAGGCCATTAAGGCCATTATATTCTTTTTTATTATTCGTTTTACAAATCATCAAAACAGAGAATTGCTGTAGGAGGAGGGGAATTTTTTTTAAAAAATTGGAAAAGCTATTTTTTATTTCGTTGGAAAGGAAAAGGAAACGAGATGTTCGATTATAATCTGGGAGGAGGTAACAAACACAATATGAACTTCCCTACGGTAAAATAAAATTTATAATTTCGTTTTGTCGTAGGAATGTTCGTAAAACGAATTATCAAAACATAATGGCCTATTTGATTGTTCGACTGTTAATCTATTCGACAGCCACTGAGAACTGGCAGCATTTGTTTGAGAAAGTAATTATCCGTTTGGGAGACATTTGTATTTAGGGGGAAAAAGTGCTTCCGTATCTAATGGAACGCTGCACTAATTGAATTTAAGACAAGTACATACAAAGTTAACACCTGTACATTGTAAATACAACACAGAGTATATAATATATGTATAACAAGTTGATATATGAAACTGTCACATGGTTGCGTTACGAATAAAATCTCAGTGATCGATCGTATCACGTGATAAGTAGCTGTGATCGTTGTTCATAAATCGATAAACTTTACGGCGAGGGTAGGGAGAATGTAAACATTTTGAAAAACAAATACGTTTTAAAAACGTCGTTTTCTAACAAAACGATAAAGGATTGTTTGTACAGAAAACATAAAAGTCATTTTGACTTAATCCTTCTTGCATATATTTCAATATTAATGTAATATATATTGTAAATTTGTAAATACTAGCAGTCATAAGCAATGGTTTCTTGTGTGCTTATAATCTTTGACTGCCATTGATTTTTGATTATTGAAGCTTGGCTGCAGACGCATTGATTAAATAAGACAATGAATAAATGACCAGAAACTCGAGAGAAATGGTCAAGACGAACCTGAATATAATAGAGACGTCAGAAGAATCTCCTTCACATTTATTGACATTCACACTATTTATCGTTAAAGGACACTCGTCCTTATTGACTTTCACACTATTGATCGTTAAAGGGACACGCGTCCTTATTGACTTTCACACTATTGATCGTTAAAGGGACACGCGTCCTTTATTGTATTTATTGACATTCACACTATTGATCGTTAAAGGGAAACACGTCCTTAACTGTATGTATTGACATTCACACTATTGATCGTTAAAAGACACTCGTCCTTATTGACATTCACACAAGGGACACACGTCCTTTACCGTATTTATTGACATCCACACTACCGATCGTTAAAGGGAAACACGTCCTTTACCGTATTTATTGACATTCACACTATTGACCGTTAAAGGGACACACGTCCTTTACCGTATTAATGGACATCTACACTACCGATCGTTAAAGGGACACACGTCATTTACCGTATTAATGGACATCCACACTATCGATCGTTAAAGGGACACACGTCCTTTACCGTATTAATGGACATCCACACTACCGATCGTTAAAGGGACACACGTCCTTTACCGTATTTATTGACATCCACACTACCGATCGTTAAAGGGACACACGTCCTTTACCGTATTAATGGACATCTACACTACCGATCGTTAAAGGGACACACGTCCTTTACCGTATTAAAGGACATCCACACTATCAATCGTTAAAGGGACACACGTCCTTTATCGTATTAAAGGACATCCACACTACCGATCGTTAAAGGGACACACGCCCTTTACCGTATTTATTGACATCCACACTACCGATCGTTAAAGGGACACACGTCCTTTACAGTATTAATGGACATCCACACTATCGATCGTTAAAGGGACACACGCCCTTTACCGTATTTATTGACATCCACACTATCGATCGTTAAAGGGACACACGTCCTTTACCGTATTTATTGACATTCACAGTATCGATCGTTTAAGGGACAGGCGTCCTTTACCGTATTTATTGACATTCACAGTATCGATCGTTAAAGGGACAGGCGTCCTTTACCGTATTTATTGACATTCACAGTATTGATCGTTATGGGGACAGGCGTCCTTTACCGTATTTATTGACATTCACAGTATCGATCGTTAAAGGGACAGGCGTCCTTTACCGTATTTATTGACCTTCACAGTATCGATCGTTAAAGGGACAGGCGTCCTTTACCGTATTTATTGACTTTCACAGTATCGATCGTTAAAGGGACAGGCGTCCTTTACCGTATTTATTGACTTTCACAGTATTGATCGTTAAAGGGACAGGCGTCCTTTACCGTATTTATTGACATTCACAGTATCGATCTTTAAAGGGACAGGCGTCCTTTACCGTATTTATTGACATTCACAGTATCGATCGTTAAAGGGACAGGCGTCCTTTACCGTATTTATTGACATCAACACTATCGATCGTTAAAGGGACACACGTCCTTTACCGTATTTATTGACAATCACAGTATCGATCGTTAAAGGGACAGGCGTCCTTTACCGTATTTATTTACTTTCACAGTATCGATCGTTAAAGGGACAGGCGTCCTTTACCGTATTTATTGACATTCACAGTATCGATCGTTAAAGGGACAGGCGTCCTTTACCGTATTTATTGACTTTCACAGTATTGATCGTTAAAGGGACAGGCGTCCTTTACCGTATTTATTGACATTCACAGTATCGATCGTTAAAGGGACAGGCGTCCTTTACCGTATTTATTGACATTCACAGTATCGATCGTTAAAGGGACACACGTCCTTTACCGTATTTATTTACATTCACAGTATCGATCGTTAAAGGGACAGGCGTCCTTTACCGTATTTATTGACATTCACACTATCGATCGTTAAAGGGACAGGCGTCCTTTACCGTATTTATTGACTTTCACAGTATTGATCGTTAAAGGGACAGGCGTCCTTTACCGTATTTATTGACATTCACAGTATCGATCGTTAAAGGGACAGGCGTCCTTTACCGTATTTATTGACATTCACACTATCGATCGTTAAAGGGACACGCGTCCTTTACCGTATTTATTGACATTCACAGTATCGATCGTTAAAGGGACACGCGTCCTTTACCGTATTTATTGACATACACACTATCGATCGTTAAAGGGACACGCGTCCTTTACCGTATTTATTGACATACACACTATCGATCGTTAAAGGGGCACACGTCCTTTACCGTATTTATTGACATCCACACTATCGATCGTTAACGGGACACGCGCCCTTTACCGTATTTATTTACATCCACACTATCGATCGTTAAAGGGACACACGTCCTTTACCGTATTTATTGACATTCACATTATCGAGCGTTAAAGGGACACACGTCCTTTTTTGACATTCACACTATTGATCGTTAAAGGGACATGCGTCCTTTACCGTATTTATTGACATTCACACTATCGATCGTTAAAGGGACACGCGTCCTTTACCGTATTTATTGACATTCACACTATTGATCGTTAAAGGGACACAGTGCAATCTTGATTTGTGTAAACCTCACGAGGTCCCGACTGTTTTCCTTCCCAACTTGCATTTGTTCAATCATTGATATTAATTATAAAGTTAGTATAAAGCAAATTGCGTTTGCATATTATTAACTGTTGATTACACTTCAACTGTAATATATGTAAACCTATGTTAGAATAAGACACATGCATGCAGGTTTAAAGTCAAAATGATACCTGATAAAAAAATCGAGACGCTAATGTTAATACTTGATATGCCTTGTGTCCCTTTTTAAGTGCAGATGTGTGACTGAAATGAGTCTTCCCGCGCTACGAATCACAGGGCCTGGTTTTATGAAACAACTTACGACAATGTTGATCGTAAGGTATAATTTCTTAAATTCTTTACTTTGATTTACAATTCATAACATGAACGCGATTTCATTTCATTTTCTTATACATTGATATGTCTGCAAAGATAATTGTCTACATTGAAAGCTTTGGTGCAAAAATGTGAACAGTTTTAATATTTGAGACTTATCGTAAGAGTTTAATAAAACGGGACCCTGTAGTGTTATAACTTGTTGATCTTTTGGGATCATCGATCCCTATCACTATGGCTTAAGCCGGTGCTATGGGGCATGCGCGGTGTTGCTACCTATAAATAACAGCCCATGAACATTCTTCTGTTGTTTGGTTCATTTCGTCCGAAGGATCCATTTACTGCATTTATAGACATTCACCCTAGAGTTTGTTAGAAAGTACAGCGTGGCGTCGTAAAGGGAATCTCCGCGATATGAATCAGTAGTGTTATTTATTAATGATTTATTAATGATCCTTTGGCATCATCGAGCTTAATAACTATGGTATAACAGTAGAAAACCGCAGCATTTAGGAGGAGATCACAGAAAAGTTCATGTTGATATATAAGATGTCTAGCTACTGTGCATTTCAGAGTGCATAGACATCTAATATGAATCGAGATTTTTTTATTACTTTCTGTATGTTTTCATACCTGATATGATTGAATAGAATGAAAACGAACGCTCCTGTTTGCGTAGCCATCCTCTAAGCTTTGCAAAGCCAAAAAATCATGTTGATCCCCTCTGTTTACATTTTATTTTATTGACAGCCGAAACCAAAATGGCGACAGCAGAACATTCCATTTTTCTAAGGTATGGTGACTTGAAAATTCAGTTGACCAATATCGGTGTAAATAATAAAATATAAACGCAGTATACTATTTACCTACCTTTTATTTGCTAGATATAATGTTTCTAAAAATAATGCCGCCATGTTGTTTTAATTTTTATACTATAAACAAGGGGGTCACCATGAGTTTTAGGCTTTGTGAAGCGTAATGGATGGCTATGGGAAGATTGTAAACAGGAGCGTCTATTTTCATTCTATGTAACCATATCAGGTATGAAAACATATAGCAAGCAGTAAAAAAACAACATGTAGTTGTATTTTTGTCATATTACTACGCTAAATTTTGATAGGTGTCACTCAGACATGAAATTTAAACATGTTCAACCTGGTAAATATTTGTTTTTTGTTTTTTTCTGATATATGTCTTGCGCTGTACTTACAAATATTGGATCAAAGAAGAATTTAAGCATAAAGGTATGTTTTTGAAAGAAATTGTGTTTATCTCTATGCCACAAATAAAAACATTACAATGGGTCTCTATGGAATATTAATTTTTGTGTGAGGCGTTTATTGCTATGTTGCTTCAATATTTTCTCGTTTCCCCACGTATATAGCACGCCAATACCACACATATGGTTGAAATGTTATGTCATGCCCCTACGTTTATAACAGGCCAATGCCGGATACGTGGCTGCATTAGGTAAATAATATACACGTCGCTTCAATATTAGCTCGTGTCCCCGCGTATATATTAGGCCAACACCAGACAAAACTTCAAAGTTGCCTCTTTTTCCTACGCAAATAACAAGTCAGTAAAGACATGTGGCGGAAATATAATCTCATTTCCCACATTTCTTTTCTAGACAAAATTTGCAAATTGCTCTTTCGATTTTGTATACTAATTCTTTCAAACATCAACCTCTTCCGACGCAATCTATATTACTCACTGTTTGAGACGACACTATGATTGAAGCGTCTATGTTGCGACGGCCATTTCTGAAGTGGAGACAGAATTGATGAATGTCCAACAGTCTCGTCGACTTGCTGCAATCTAATAACCGTTTGTTGAATGACAATCGCTGTATTTTATTCTTGGATGTTATTTCATTCAACCTAAACAAAATGCAATCTACGTTAGAAATAATGGCTGTTAAAGGAACACACAGCAATCTAGCTATTATGGCGTTCAGTTAGTTTTCCCACTAAACACGCATTATTGAAAGCATTATTATATATAATCAAACAGATTTTGCCAAATTTCTAATTGTAGATTGTTGCAACAAAAACATAATGACGTTATGAATATTTCCTAAGCAGTATGAAAGAATGTTACAGAATTAAATCTCCCGAGGTATTAGTTGATAAATAGAGAATAATCAACAGTATCAGTGTGATACGAAAAATATGTCACGAGAACACGTTGTGATTCGGTTAAAAAACGAGTTCGAAGAACTAGTTTTTTAACTGAATTACAACGTATTCGAGTGACATATTTTTTGTATCACACCGAGACTGTTGATTATTTATTATATACCTAAGAGTGATTATTTAAGGATATTTAAGACATATACATTAAAACAATATCAATCTACAGTACCATTACATACAAAAATGGTAACAAAAAGTAGTTCCGGCAAAGTGATATCGTCACACCAGTGACGATATACGATATAGAAAAATGATATCACTTTTGTCCGATACTAAAAATATGCCACTGAGAAATCCTTATAAATCACTGATAGGTATATAATAATGCTTGATAACTAACTCAAGATTGCCGTGTGTCTCTTTAAGCCAATGTCATTATTTAATGCGTTTAATTAGTGTAGAATCATAAATCTTCTCCATGACACTATTTACTTTATAGCTGCACACTAATGCAGTTTCCGAATCAGTATAATAATTGGTAATTTGAGAACACTTTGGATTGTTTTAAAAAGTAAATAATTTGTGTTTAAGTCATCACGTGGTCCCGCTTTAATTCCGTTCAGCGATGGGAAAGCTTATATAAGCAGGATTTTATAACGTATATTCCGACATTTAAACACGTTTAAAACCATTTGTTACTAAAAATACGATAACCTGTTTAAAATTACCTATTAAATGTTTTAATTGTACAATATGCAAACTTTTTAAACCGAAATTAAGGTTTTATTTCATACCCCAGCCAACTCTGTTTTCGCTACTTGGAGAAGGGGTTGAATGGGGTATGGACGTTAATACTCGGACCACGTAATGTAAAGCACGAATTAAAACGTAATGATATATCTTTGCCCGTAATAATTTAAATAATAAAACAAACGTGTGTTTGTGTTCAGGAATACATGACTGATGCGAGTTTTAAGTGGAACTGATGTGCACAAGTAGATTGTTAATACATAAAGCATGTCGTAATCTAATTTCTACTGAAAAGGTGATCCCTTGGAAGCGATAAACACAAACTAGAGAGAAAAGTAGCGGATTTGGTTTTATAGGGCTACCGTTACAATAAACTTCGGAAAACCTTTAAAAAATTATTATAATAACCCTTATCTAAGTTTAAAATATAGAAGTAATTTCTGAACTCTTCTACGGCAAGGACTATCACGACATGACTTCTATGATGTCATGATTTACAAACTTCGTAAGATGCTAGGTTATGATCTCTATCATACAATCTGTATTAAAGTTGTTAAAACTGTATCAAAAGAGGTTATGACCCCATCATTATATTGTTTGTTTAGTGGTTGACCCAGTTACAGTTGGCCACTGTGTTTTCCTCTTTCATTGTGAAATGACTAGACAGAGTGTGGACTATATGATGACGTCTACCTACATCCTGAAAGGACGGTGACGTTTGATATTTGTCTGAAAAGTGCAACGGACGTTGTTTTTGCATGACACTAATTGTTTATATCTTGCACTTACAACATGTTTAAACCTATGGTAAATTGAATTGGATTTTACCAACAGCTAATATCATATGGCGACTTTCCAGTGTCCATTGGTGGAGGAAGACCCCAGGTTCCCCTCCGGGCAATTTTAGTGCACGGGCGGGCACCTGGGTAGAACCACCGACGTTCCGCAAACCAGCTGGATAGCATCCTCACCAACCTATGGTAAACTATCAAGAGAGATATTGAAAACTCTAAATTGTATTACTTTTTAATTAATTAAATACAGACAGGTTATCGATCAACACGATAATGGATTAATAAATCGAGATTTTTATTTCAATTATCGATACAATCTTCAAGATTGCCTTGTGACTCTTATACAAAGGTTTTTTCAAAATAGGGATGCAAGTACAGCAATATATGTAGGCGTGAGAGGGGGTTTAAATCAGGTTCTAGGAAATGATATAGGAAATCCCACTAGGCTATATTCTCTAACAAACTAGGCTGCATTAATAGGCACTAGAAGTATAACACAAAGATAGGCATGCATTTACGAATATAAGCTCATTTATATATGCCATGTATGCATATTAAATAATAAAAGACCAGAAAGCCACAGAGCAAGTACACAATGACTTAGGCAGAAGCCATGGCAACAAGAGAATAAACCATTAAAGTTGCGACAGGACAAGACTGAAGACAAATACAGATCTGCAAATATGTAATTTATGTAGAAAGCCTAACGGAACACCGCGAGTTTTACAAAAACGAAAACAAAATTGCCGTTATGAACTCCCATGTTCTAATATGTTTAATTGTTTACAGTATATTTTCATGTTCAAATGACATTAAGTCATAACATCAATGGACTTATTTTAAGGGGTGAGGAATTTTCCAAGCTTGTAAATATATGCAATTAAAACAGAAAACTTTCATCAAAATACGATGAACATTTTTCAATCATATCTTAATTATCCTTATACATTTTTCGTGTCTTGGATCAGTTTTCTTAAGCGGTCAGAGATGTCAGAAACCCCTTGAAATAATGAAAGTATGTTGCTAAATCAAGCGTACACGTTTATTTATGACATATGTTTTGCACTGTAAGACCTGTTAGTACTTAACGTATACGCGTTATATTTGTTCCATATACCTGTTGTTTGCTTTCCTTCAGTTGCGTTGTTTGTATCAAAGATTGTATTGAAAAGTATTGGCATATGTTCACTTATACTGTAATACAGCACCATCAAGGTGTCCAACCCGTGAATGTTAATATTTCCTGAAGCTGTTTATTCGCAGTATGCTCTCATTAGTTATCTCCCTTACTAAATTCACTGAAATGATTAACTCAATGGAGTATCGTTGTAGATGAAGATGTCTATTCGCTGTATACTCGCATTAGTTATCACCCATACTAAATTCACTAAAATGATTGGATCTGGACTTGGACCACCATTATTTTCACATAGACCGTAATGCTAGCTCTTCACGGAATAACACTTGCCCTTAAGGACTCACACCTCTATTATCTCCCTTGAATACTCGTGCCCTACAGATGAAGGAGGCAGATAAAAAAAACAAGTTCGCTTTTCTACATTTTACAGGATACATTGATTTATCTTTACCAGGTTATAAATCTACAGCATTTTAGGAAGAGATCACAGAAAAATGCATGTTGATATAAGATTTCTAGCTAATTCTGCCTCATTTTACACATCATGGGTCTAATCACCACGGGGTTGTATTTTTGTCTAAATTTTGATAGGTGTCACGCAAACATGAAATTAAAAAACGTTCAGTCTGGTAAATATTTGTTAAATGTGTTTTAAATTTAAATCAATGAAGAATTTAAGCATAAATTCATGTTGTAAAATCTGTTTATCTCTATGCCACGAACAAAAACATTACAATGGGACACTATAAAAAAATTAATTGTGGTGTGAGACGTAATGCTCCGTGACACTTCAAATATCTGTATCTGTATTTCTGTATCAGCGGAATACTCCCATCCTTCATATTGAAGATCACAGGGCGGCGCAAGTCAGAGAACAATTAGAATTTTAAAAATATGTAATTTACAAGATTAAAAACATAAAAACACCCTGGTATCTATGGGAAAGTGGGGGAGGTAGTCTGTATTTGAACATGTCAAGACGAGAGCTCTCGTTGGTGTGTAACGGTAGTTCATTCCAGTATCGTATGGTTCTTGGAAAATAAGAGCTTTGTGGGTAGTTAGTATTTGAAAATTGGATAACAAAGTTCATGTTACCTGATGCTTGAAGATGGTGATGACCAACGCATAGTAATATCCATTAAAATGTTTATAGGTGCAGGAAAAACACAAGAAGAGCAAAACAACAATGACGATAACTGCTTACATAGCACTCGGCCGAGTGGTTGGAGTCTCCGACTTGAAATCACTTGCACATCACCGCTGTGTGACGATCCATAGCAAAATACAGTGTTCATGTCTTGGATACTTTTTAGAGCGGTCAGAGCTGTCAGAAAATCCGTGAAATAATGAAAATAGGTTGCTAAAATAAGCTCGCACGTTAATTTTTGACATATGTCTTGCGCCTATAACCAGTTTGTACTTAAAGTGTACGCTTTATATTTGTTCGTAATACCATGTTGTTTACTTCTCTTCAGTTGTGTATGGCTGCTATTAAGAATGATTGTATTGAAAAGTATTGATATATGTTCACTAATACAGCACCATCAAGGCGTGCAACTCGTCAATGTTAATGTGTGTTGAAGCTGTATATTCGCTGCATGCTCGCATCAGTTATCGCCCGTACTAAATTTACTGACATGAATAGCTATATGAAGAGTCGTTGTAGAATAGGTCCCGTTAGGTTCCGATAGGTTGTATAATATGGCCTGCCGCTTTTCATACCTTATAGTATCATTTTCTTTTACCGGTTTCAGTTAATGAATAGATAAAAAAAATGCTCACATATCGGCAGTTCTTTACTATAATTTTCTTTGTTAAGCAATCTCTCAATGAGAGGTGAAAGGGTTCCATAAACGTTGATACAAAAGCAGAACGTAAAATACAGCATTTCACAAAATGCAGGAAACCAAAAACCCTCTTTCAAAATATATAGAAATAACACGTGTAAGTGATTATGTAGAAATTAAAGTATGGGACACCAAACACATAAACACTTTGACAATTGGGGTACCACCTTGGAAGTGTCGTTGACAGCCGCTGGGGGTTTAAACCAGGTTCCATGGTGCGTCCAATTTAACTCTTACCCTATTGTCATCCTAATTAAATTGGATAGTGTAACTCAGGTAATCCCTGTCAGGCTATACACTCTAACAAACTAGGCGCCCTTTGTAGGCAATAAAGGTAAAACATAAACATGAGCAATGTATACGTTCAGTCTTGCGGTTTAAAGAATGAAATTTGATATAAAAGTGTCACGTTGGCGTGACTTTCAAATTGAGTTGAGGACATTTTACAAATGTTGACACTTTTGTAACAATGTTTATTCTTTAAAACTCAAGACAGAACGTATATATGTATCGCCGCGGACAGAGCAGTTTCTTAATCAGTGTTTTGCTGATAAGGATAGGAAAATATTCATTTAATAAACATACAATACATGATAATGTTCAGCATATACCTCGGGGAAAAATTATCGTCAGCCATCTTGGAAGTGACTGAACATTTCCTACCGTACAACTTAAATATAATGCGATACAAGAACAGGACACAGTTCACGGAGATTACTATCCATGCATCGCTCCCTTCTTCCTGTGGCGGCTTAGAATAATCTAAGTAAGTTTTTTGATGAGACGTTAAACAACAGTTTAAGGAGAGGAACTTTATAAGATTGATTTCTTTCGATCCAATCCTATTAACTTTGTTCTATTTATATATGCATGTTGTATAATATGGAAATAAAATATGTTTTAACCAACAATTCCATTGTCCATTGGCTCAAAATTACCTAAATTATACGAACCACTCAAATGGTAGTTATGTTATAAGTTCAGTTTTTAATGCTTAAATCAAATAATACATTTGCATTATGGTTTATTTTAGAGTATAATAATTGTGTAAAACATGAGTAACGATAGGCTATATCACGACATATATTCACTCCGTAATCATTGAAAGAAAATCGAAAAATAAATAAAAAAATACATAACTTATTAACAAAATAGAATGTGTAGACTGAAACTGCACATGTCCCGTTTTTCAAACTCATAATTGACGACTGTACTGCAGTAGAACAGTCTTATATAATGTGATGATTTTACGAAGACTAAAACCTGTCATTAAAATCAAATATAATCAGTTTACAAATATATAGACCAAGAAGACACTTGTGTCGATTGTTTAGATGTCGCTTTTGACGAGAACAATTCGTAGAGCAGACATCGAAATTGCCCATTTCCCGTTGATGCTGTTACACATTTTCCACTTCCACTTGAACTGTCAGAGAGTGCACATTTTATATCATATATCAAATAGTTTATTCCAGCTGAAAACCATTTGAATGCAAAAGCGTTCAGCGTTTCATGTAAATTGTTCAAATATGAACTACTGTTTTATATTATATGGCATTGAATGTTATCTTCGATTTTCTTAAATAGTTATTATGTTTGGTATGATGTATAGAATTACCCGCTGGCATGCAGAAAAATAAATAACCTATCTACGGATCGACCGTTTATACTCGACAAAACTTCTTACATCAAAAAGAGATACAGTAGATAATATGCGTGTCCAAATCAGTGGGTGGGTGGGTGGGTTGTGGTTGGTTGGTTGGTTGGTTGAATGGTCTTTTACTTCATTTGTTTAGGCAATATATGACGGACGAAGTTTAGTGGAAGAGGCAGACCACCCACGTTTCCTAGGTAGAACCAGTACTGTATACCTCCGGCCAAGTCAGTAAAACAGAAGGTAGCATATGCTCACCGCCATATGTGTGTACCATCTTTGGGATGGTTTTAAATTAAAAATAAAGGGATGGTACTAATTTATCGGTCACTTGTGCGACCTTATGCAAGATAATTTCTTTATCCGTGTCCGTCAGATTGAGAAGTAAAGCGGTGTCAAAGTAGAATCTCTGAGCAAGTTAAATATACATGATTGTCACAGGATGACCTTAGTGGTTGGGCTAACTCAGGAAAGAATCAATGACGGTGAATGCATTTACATAAGTTTAATGCAACTTTTAAAATATGTTTAATATATATACAATTATCTAAAAAAAAAAAGCGAATACACAATTGAACTATGTAAAGAGTGTTCTCCTGAACGTTTAAGACGTTCTTAGTATTGTTATAAATACTGAATGTCTAAGACACTAAAGTGTTGTTAAAGCTATAACAATGTTGATCTAGCGCGATAACTGTGATGCGCGAGAGCTCATGAAGATGATGATGCGCGAATTCAATGGATGATTGTCATCAAATGCCTTCTGTAAGGGTTGATGACGCGATGCAATGATAGTTAATCTTCACTGTCATTGATTCTTTCCTGAGTTAGCCCAACCACTAAGGTCATCCTGTGACAATGATATAAACGTTTTCGATAGACTAGGGGCTGCCGTGGCACAGTGGAGGGGCTGCCGTGGCCCAGTGGATAAAGCGGAGGACTTGAAACAGACACCTCACCGATGCCACTGAGTTTCGTCATTGTTTTCTTGAGCAAGACTCGTTTCCTTAGCCTCGCCCGTCGGATGGGGACCTAAACTGGGCCGCCTCTGTGTGTCGGAGGCTATCCTCCGAGCACGTTAAAAGCTTGATGGTAATGTGAATATCCGTTAGTAAGAGTAGGCCAAGTTGCCGGACTCCTACGTATCCTTCCCCTCTCTCGGAAGCAGCTCTAAATAACCGAAACAATGTGCTGATGAGCTTATAAACAACATTCAGTCATTCGATAGAAGAAGTAAGAGTTAGGCACGGTTACCGGATTCCTATGTAGCATTCACCTCTATCTGGCGCGATAGGTGAATGCTACATAGGACCAGAGAGAGGTGAATGCTACCTAGGACCAGAGAGAGGTGAATGTCACATAGGACCAGAGAGAGGTGAATGCTACCAGGACCAGAGAGAGGTGAATGCTACATAGGACCAGAGAGAGGTGAATGCTACATAGGACCAGAGAGAGGTGAATGCTACATAGTACCAGAGAGAGGTGAATGCTACATAGGACCAGAGAGAGGTGAATGCTACATAGGACCAGAGAGAGGTGAATGCTACATAGGACCAGAGAGAGATGAATGCTACATAGGACCAGAGAGAGGTGAATGCTACATAGAACCAGAAGAGGTGAATGCTACATAGGACCAGAGAGCGATGAATGCTACATAGGACCAGAGAGAGGTGAATGCTACATAGTACCAGAGATAGGTGAATGCTACATAGGACCAGAGAGAGGTCAATGCTACATAGGACCAGAGAGAGGTAAATGCTACCTAGGACCAGAGAGAGGTGAATGCTACATAGGACCAGAGAGAGGTGAATGCTACCTAGGACCAGAGAGAGGTGAATGCTGCATAGGACCAGAGAGAGGTGAATGCTACCTATGACCAGAGAGAGGTGAATGCTACATAGGACCAGAGAGAGGTGAATGATACCTAGGACCAGAGTGAGGTGAATGCTACCTAGGACCAGAGAGAGGTGAATGCTACATAGGACCAGAGAGAGGTGAATGCTACCTAGGACCAGAGAGATGTGAATGCTACATAGGACCAGAGAGAGGTGAATGCTACCTAGGACCAGAGAGAGGTGAATGCTATCTAGGATCAGAGAGAGGTGAATGCTACATAGTACCATAGAGAGGTGAATGTTACATAGGACCAGAGAGAGGTGAATGCTATCTAGGACCAGAGAGAGGTGAATGCTACCTAGGACCAGAGAGAGGTGAATGCTATCTAGGACCAGAGAGAGGTGAATGCTACATAGGACCAGAGAGAGGTGAATTCTACCTAGGACCAGAGAGAGGTGAATGCTACCTAGGACCAGAGAGAGGTGAATGCTATCTAGGATCAGAGAGAGGTGAATGCTACCAAGGACCAGAGAGAGGTGAATGCTACATAGGACCAGAGAGAGGTGAATGCTACCTAGGACCAGAGAGAGGTGAATGCTACATAGGACCAGAGAGAGGTGAATGCTACATATGACCAGAGGGAGGTGAATGCTACATAGAAATCCTAAGAAGAATAACCCAAGAGTATGAGTAGATGAGTCGTGAAACTTAGTTCTTCATGAATGCTCACTCGTTTGCCTGCTTTTATCCTAGGCAGTTGTGATTTCTATAATAAGGTTTAAACAGTGAACGTATTTTGCTGGTATTTTGTTAGCACGTAGCCTGCTACATGTGTCCGTTAGAATTCATATTTAAGATTTAAACTCTTTGAAACACAATACAATCCAGTTACGAATTAATAATTCATACCCAGGATCAGCCATGTGCATTCAGCCTTGACTTTGAGAGTAATGGGATTTTAAATATTGTATATAATACGAGAACTAAATGTTGTCAACAACAAATTTTGAGCCTGAATCGAAACAAATATACGTTTACTATCTTCATTAGTTTCAATAAATTGTCTTCTTTTGATCTTATATATATGTTTATGCGATATTGTCATGTTTTGTGTTTATATGTTGCTATAAGTATATATCAAACTAACTGATTATAATTAGACATAATGTCTTAGTGTAGTCAACGTTTGCATGTTTGTTTCTGTGTTTTGTGGTTGACTGTCCTCCTTGAATGCAACTTTCCCTGTCCGATCTTTTTATATTTTTTTATGACTTTATGTAGTCGGCAATACCTTCATGGGCTGTATGTGTCATTTGTATAGTATACATTATCTATAATACACATTATCTATATATACATTATCTATATGGGCAATTTAAGATGATATAGCAGAGGTGTGAAAAGGTGAATAAGCAGTCATGTTCGTAGGCTATTTTGATAATTCAAGCACTTTAGTAGTGACAGTATATTCACAATTCTGGACATAAGGATACATGAATATGCAATAAACGTTTTCGTATATTATATACTGCATTAATATAATAAGACTGATTTATAAGGGATGAATTTTCATTATATATGCACTCCACTTGGATTAGTAGACATGTAGAAAAGTTTTGAATTCTGCATTTACTTAGTTTTCTTTTTGTACTCTGGTGTTACCTCCATGCCCACCACACATTGTTTTTCAATTTATATAAATGACTAACGTGCAAATTCTATCTGTTAATTGCCAAGGTCTTTGGTCGGCTGAAAAACGCTTTGATGTTTTTAGTTAAGAAATGTCAAATATTGTTTACAAGATGTACATTCAACATCGGCAACAGAGAATTTCATTCGCGCACAATGGGGCAGTGAGCGTGTTTTTAGCTCTGGAAAATCAAATGCTATAGGAGTAGCCGTTATATTCAGTAAAGAATTAGACTTCAAAATTCACAATTAAATTTCATACCCAGAAGGGAATCTATTTATTATAGACATATCTGTGGATACCAAAAGGTTTACATTAATTAATCTTTATGGCCCAAATCATGATTCACCTTCTTTTGTTAGAAATATCATCTCAAAAGTGGAAGATTATGAAAATACTGATCTTATTTATTGTGACGATTTTAATTTAGTCCAAGATACCAAGCTTCTCTACTACAATGATAAACACATTAACAACAAGAATGACCAAAAAAACAGTATTAGACATTATGTATGAAAACAGTTTATTGACCCTTTTAGAGAATCTCACCCTAACCTGAGAAGATATACATGGCGCAAAAGAAATCCTCTTTCACAAGCTACGCTTGACTTTATTTTGGGTTCTGACTCCCTTCTTTCCTTTATAAATAGCTGTATAATTGATACCAGCTATAGGTCTGATCACTCTATAACAATGTAGACTTAAACAAAATGATTGACATAAATTATAATCATAAAATACTAACACTAAAATATCACATTAAGCGTTGGAAACGTAGGTACCTAAGCCCGGAAAACAGTCACTAAAACTTTATTAATACCAACATTTAATCACTCTCAGCAAAAATCAAAAAATCAAAAAATCTCTCGTAATCAACCAATATTCTGAAGGTGGTTTAAATATGACCAACTTGCAAGCTTTTATCTTTGGGTTAAAAGCATCATGGATAAAAGGACTCATTAGCAATACATGTAGTAGTGGGTGGCACCATACAATTAACACTATTAATATTAAGAATTATGCTGTTTTGGAAAGAGCTACATACAGCAAAATATAGTTACAATGGAAAACATGTTATGGAGAGATGTTTTAAAGGCTTTTTATAAGATCATAGAAAACAAGCAAGGTTTTACGCAAGCTTAGAAAAGCTGCCGATAAGTAACATACATGACTGCGGGCCTGTGCACTGATAGGAATGCAAACAATTGTTAGTATAAATAATGAACATCTGAGAGTTATCAAGCTAAAATAAGTGTTGCTGTTTTTATCAAAAGCAATAACTTCGCAATGGATGCATCAATAGTGTTCACTGTCAAACGTGGCCAAGGTCTTATTGATATAATCCTTAATGACAACAAATAAAACAAATTAACAACACAGGCTTTTTAGCGTTTCGGCTTGACAGCCTTCATCAGAATTTAAGTTTCCGATATAACGCTAAACTTTGTCGTTATATATTCATGGACTCAATGAACTTCATGGATCTTCATCCATAAACATATTTTTAAAGAGTTTCACTTATTCAATTCCAATACTTGCGATTGCATTCAGTTGCACTTACGCATTTTGCTCCCGTTAACATCCCGGACACATAAAGATCCCGGAAACATTGCCGCATTCTACACTGAGTAGACTGATCTTCGAAAATTACAAATCCACGGGCGAAACGGTAACCTTTGCTCGTTCCAAAATATGTGTTTATACCATTCAAGTTTTTTAGACGAGTTCTCTAGGAATTCAAGTTGCGAAGCATGTTTATCGTCAACTACATGAGTCGCAGTATGTTGACCATAGACAGACAAAAAAAACATATAAGGATCAGCTGCCGAATACTATATCAACAAATCAACATTTTCTGGCATGTCCACTATATAAAAATACAAACTTGGTTATAGGAGGTAAAACCTTCTTTATGAAAGAATGGTTTGACAAGGGAATTTATCTTATAAATGACATTTTTAACACTGATGGACATTTGTATTCCTTAAATGAATTTAGTACCATATATAAACTTAAAAAACTTGCATGATTTACAGTGGAATTATAGCATCAAATATAATATATATGGAAATAACTCAGAAATTATTCGAACCAACGCTGCCATTAAATATCACATCCTTCTTAAAAACAACAAAAGGAAGTTAAGAATGTTACTGTATACTTCATAAAAAATACAGAACAACCTTCTGCTAAACTTAAATGGGAACACACTTATAACATAGAGCAAGAAACATTGAAAGAAATTTACATGGCACCTTTCAAATCAACCTCTAGTTCTACATTACAGTGGTTTCAACTTAGAATTATCCATAAAATTTTACCTGCAAGAAAATAATTGCATACCATAAATGCAATGGATAGCCATCTATGTCACACCTGTCACCAGAAAGAAACATTGGTCCATTTGTTATGGTCTTGTCCTGATACACAGAACTTTTTACATCAAGTAAACAATTGGTTATATACTAAAAGTGTTTTTATTCCATTCACTGAGGATTTTTAACATTGGAATTAATATTAATATGTAAACAGCTGATCTCAGCGTAATACTTGAAATCAATTACTATATATGTTCTTCTAAACTCCTAAATACACCAATATATATAGCAGCCTTCAAAAACAGACGTGTGTACTGTTATAAAACACTTACAGAAATAGCCATTATAAACAACAATCTAGTAACCTTTCTATCAAAACTTGCAAACATACAAAGACATTTTCGAACCTTCCTAAAATCTATTTATTACAAAATGAGTTTTGTAATATTAGGTAATTCATTGTAAGAAATATTCACCAAATAATGTGATAAAAGGTAATAATATCTGAATAAAAAGTGTTTACATAGGCCAATTTAGCTGAACCAAGACCGCATCACTTTTAAAGTTGATATCATTTTAATCAATGCTCATATGTTTCCTGTTGTGAGGGGCTGCATGGGGGTTCATTACGTGGTCCCGCCTTAATTCCCTTAAGCAATGGGAAAGCTTACATTAGCGGGATTTTATAACGTATATTTTGACCATAAAACACCTTTTAAAATTACATATTAAATGTTTTAATTTTACAATATGCAAACTTTTTAAGCCGAAATAAAGGTTTTATTTCATACCCCAGCCAACCCCGTTTTCGTGTCTTGGAGAAGAGGTTGGATGGGGTATGAAAGTTAATACTCAGACGACGTAATGTAACATACAGAGTAAGAAAACTTAGATCTTCACTATTTTTTTCTTATTTTTTTCTATTGTTCAACATGCTAAAATACTTCCCCTTAATAATAAAAGTATTAACTGCATCTATAGTGTAACTATGTGTTTACATTTTAATTGAATACTAATAACATGCTTGTACTTTGTGCTCATATGAATATTCATGAATTATTAAGATATATAATTATATTTGTAAGGTGTGCGGGGGATGGTCCTCCTCGACCCATCACACACCTATTTACGGGGAGAATAAACTGGACACCCAAGTGGTTATCGAAAAAAAAAAGTGATGGTATAGTATCTACCGCTTTACAATTTAGTTCTCAAAACAGCAAACATGACACAATATCTTCCTCGTATCTACAATAATTCTATACATGAAATTGCTAAACTTATGATAATCCAGAAGATGTTGCACGAGTACTCGTTTTGAAAATGTTTAAAGAGATTTAAATCTGAAACGAAATCAAAATTAATGTTGCAAATAAATCACTATTTACATCTATGAATAATATGTACAACAAAGAACTGTTAAAAGAATGAAAGTCAAGTACATAATGTATAAAATATCGATAGGAAAACCCATTACGAGGTCCGAGTATTAACTTTCATACCCCAGCCAACCCCTTCCCCAAGAAACGAAAACGGGTTTGACTGTGGTATGAAATAAAACCTTAATTTCGGCTTAAACTGTTTACATATGTATATTGTAAAACTGAAACATTTAATAGGTACTTTTAAACAGGTTATGGCATGTTTTTGAGCATTTTTTTTTAAACATGTTTTATTGTCGAAATATACGTTATAAAATCCTGTTAATATAAGCTTTCCCATCGCTTAATGGAATTAAAGCGGGAAAACACACATACACATAAGACATACACATATGTAAAGGTAATAATTTAATCATGATTTACATTTATGAATAATATATTTACAACAAAAACACATTTGTAAACGAATGCAAATAATTACAAAAATGTATAAAATATCGACACTGAAAACAGTAAGAAGTTATGTCAAGTGCTAGGCAAGCACTTGCAAGACTTCATATCCATGGTTCAACGGAACACTGTTTTATACTAGTCTTTATTTATATGTAGTTAATACCGTGTTGCGTCGAACTCTCGATATCAGGCATCTCAATTCCCTATAATTTTGAGCAATGCTTTTATATGGTAATATTAAGGGATAATTATATTATGTATTTGAGGCCTTAGGAGAACGTTGATCTATGGGTGTATTTCACATTTGATGGGACAAAACAGCAGTAAGACTTTATACGATCAATACGATAATCTAACCAAATTATTGACACTCGGTTTATGTTGTGCCTTACAATCATAATTTAGTGCAGACATTGTCTGACGTCATAGGCCCAACATGTAATTTAACTGAACAAAACTATTAAAATAGTTTACCGATTTTAATAAATCGTGACTCATGTTTAGTGGGATTATTAACAAGACGATGACAAAGCATGCTTATTAGGGAGACATTGCTTGCCACTTTAAAGCTGTACAGTCCCTATTTTAACTGGTATTAACTCATGAATATGAATGAGTCACGTGTGAAGTAGTTTTAAATCGACGAACACCCCAAAATCGGTTTATAAGCAGAAATCGATGCGTAATATTTCACATTTTTATTTAGCCTCCGTACTGGTAACATTGATAAATATACGGCTCCAGAATATATGTGATAAACAAATAGTTGCTCGGAACGGGATTTGAACCACAGCCTTGCACTTGTAAGTTTTGAAAGATTTACTCTGAACCACTAGACTACTTCTATTTATTGGTATGTTGCAGCATTTTTAACACTAAATAGGCATTACGTAATAACAAGCGCGCGCACACAAACTCATCAAGCGCTAAATAACAAGTCGAGATTTGGTTGATTTGAGGCGAAGTATTAGTTTCATATTGATAACATACAGTATTACACCAGGCAATGTTAAATTACACGTGCGACAATATGGACTGCATATTTATCCATCTTTAGGTGCGTTCAAATTTGTTAAGTTATTTTGCCGCATAATATATGTTAGTTAGTATACTATTTTCTTAAGTAGCGTTGTAGTTCAGTGGATAGAGCTCCGGACTTGAAATCAGAAGGTCGTGTGTTCGAGCCCCGAAAGAGGCTAAAAAAATCTGTAAAACATACTGTTACCTGTGTATAGGTACGATGTTCACTGGTCGATGTCTATACAGTAAATGATTTCCTGCGCTATAGTTGCTCCCTTAAATACCCGATTTCGACATGAGCTGGAGAATGTGAAGTTACAAATAAAGACTCGCCTACAAAGAAGAAATCGATGATATAGAGACTCCGTAGCTTTAAGTAATATTAAGTAATATTAAGTAATTAATCAACTTAAATGGAGACGTAAACGGACTAAACTACTAAAACCAAAATACAAGAGATCCCGCCGAAGAAGCAGTGAACGAAGACCGCAAGATTACAAAACGTTCTGATATTTAGCAATGACTATTGAATTTGCAGATTTTAATTTATATTGTCATTATTTAATTGAGTAATCATGAATTCATAATTTAATGGAAAACGCCGGTGAAAAGTACTTTCGGTTGTTGAAACAAACAGTAATGCTTAACACAAATAAAAATCGAATGAAGACTTTATATTTAGACCAAAACACTGAAAAAAGCATGACAAGCCAAATAATGACAATAATACCAACAAGGGCTCCAGAACTTTACAGGCTTAAGTCTATATATAATCTGTAATTATCGATTAACTAATATAGAAAAGAAATCTCCGGGCGTCGAACGTGTTACCTACAATGGACTAATATAGCAACTAGGGTCGATTTTATCCCGAGGACTATTTATGTATTTCTACGGCATTCCAATATGTTCAAGAAGAAAGAAACTGTGTTTCTGTTTGTTCAAACTCTCATTGATTATATATAAGGCTTTCATAGCTTAAACTCATCTAAAATTTATGAATTCATAAGTAAATATTGGCGCTGACGAAGCTAGTTCCATCTGTTACAGGATTGGCTTGCGTTTGTTGGATTTTTAATGACGTGCGTATACAAACAATTTCTTTTTATAATATACTTATTAAGTCTTTGACATTTTAATTCCAGTGTAGACAAACTAAGTGTTATGTGTTATTATGTTTTTTGTAACTGGGGAGATATTTATTTAAGTAATGCTGATATGTTTAAATTAATGAAAAATCAGATATTTATAACCAGGAGGTACTTATACTTTATTTGATAATAACTTGTATTAATATTTAACGTTATGTCGTTGCGTTTACATGAAGTAACTAAAATCAAGTGTGCATATCTCATATTATGACCTTTAAAGAAACACGCCAAATAACGACTAAAGTACACTACAGAACCGTTTATCAAAACTCTATCCAGGCGTTCAGGTCATATAATAATGTTTATTATATAACCTATAAATAGACGCGTTTTCATTGGCTAAAAAGTAATTTTTTAGAAAAAATATCTCGCGATATTGACCTGTTTTTTTTATATTGACCTGTTTTTTTGATATTGACCTGTTTTATATAATTGTTTTTTTGATATTGACCTGTTTTATATAATTGTAAATTGAGGGTTATATAATAAAACAGTTATGGACTTTTCAGCTGTTATACATGATGTTGATATGTACCAAAAAATCATTATTGACCTCGGCTATCGCCTCGGTCAATAATGATTTTTTTGGTGCATATCACATCATGTATAACAGCTGAAAAGTCCATAATTGTATAATATGTGCCGGTTAAAAGTATAGGTTTTTTTTCACGGATTCTTCAAATATTGAATATGTGTAAAATAAATTATGAGTTGGTAACTCCAGTTTTTGGGCTGTATATATACCTGGTCGTCAGTAGGTTTAAACATGGTGTACATTCTGTTGTAAACTGTGCCTGTTGTTGGCGGGAAAGCTACTTTAAAGTAACTTAAGTGGTATGTCAAAACGCGGGTGCAAATACATTGGAGATATGAGCGAAAGTATATAGGACCAGTCTATTTGACGTTCGACAAGAGCTTTTTAAAAAAGCGACAGTTTGTCCATATGTTATTTTCGTAACACAGCTATGCTTTGTAAGAGGTCAAAACATGCGTGCATATGTGCCAAAGTATATATTTCCTGTCCATTTTGTATTTCGGTTCGACAAGAGGTTAAATGTGCGAAAGTGTGTGTATATGTTATTTTCGAAACACATGTATGGACAGTCATGTTCCCACTGGTTTTAGGCAAAGCTCTCATTGTATATATTCTTCACATGTTTATCTTCACTTGTCTCTGGTTATATGAGGTAGTGTATGTATGTATGCTCTTCTTTGTCTGGAAGTAGCTGTTACAGATAATACTAGTCTCTAATTTACGGAAACGTATACTGACCCCGTTAAAATGTATTACTTCAAATAGATAAATCAATAAAATTTGAATGTGTTATATTTAACGTACGATATAAGTGAAATTATTTCAGTTATATTATATGTATATCTTTATTCGTTGAAACAGATAAGTTGCACACGACTGCCAGCAAGATAAAAGTAAAGTTAATAGTGCACATATATAGGCTTATACTGACATAAATAACTCCTAAAACTGAGTCAGTGAGTGTGTTATATCTTAATTGTTATACAATACATTCAGTTTAGACAACTTATTGATTTAAAACAAGAAGACATACATATAAAATAACTTTTTTAACGTGTCTTTTATCTAACTTGAAATATAACATACTCAGTTTTTACAACTAGTAACATAAATATACACATAAAGTAACACTCGGAACTTCACGTGTATCTTCCTTCAAATATAACACACTCATTGTATAACTTATTTATTTCCGTCTATATATACATTTTCAATACTTATAGGTTATTTAACATGGTTCTGTACAATACGGAGATATATTTGGACGAGTACACAGCTGGAAAAGTCATATTGGACGAGCCGTTAGGCGAGTCCAATATGATTTTTTCCAGCTGTGTACGAGTCCAAATATATCCCGTATTGTACAGAACCATGTTAAGTAACCTTTTTATTCTATACCTTTATTTTAACCAATCATTTATAATTCGGATATAACTTTCGTTTGTTTCATGCTTTCAAGCAAGTCGCTATGAACATCGAAAGCACAATTGCATGTAGGTCTATGTATTTTATATATTGTGTTCGACATGGCTTACTCTCAAGCTTTATTTGCTTGAAAGAATGCCCATTTCTCCGTTGTCAACAGTGATTAAATACTACCGAAGGTCAGTTTCAAACAATGATATATTATGCTAGTTTTTTGTGTTTTTTTTTTGTTATAAAGGAAAATTAAATAAAAATATGTGCAATAGATAGGTTTTCATTACTTGACAACAATTTATGGTTAGGTAATGACAGAAGCCTGTCGGTTCTGATTTTTATTCGGACCTTTTCACGCGTTTCGGTCTTTATCATAGGTTTAACATGGAACCTGTGAAGCGTACAATACGAACAAAATACGGGATATTTTGTACGCGCGTGCGTCCCGATACGGAAATATATTGTACGGTCACATGACTCGAAAGAGCGTCTACGATTGGATGTATAAATTAGGTATAGAATAATACCAGATATATTATATGTATATCTTTATTCGTTGAAACAGATAAGTTGCACACGACTGCCAGCAAGATAAAAGTAAAGTTAATAGTGCACATATATAGGCTTATACTGACATAAATAACTCCTAAAACTGAGTCAGTGAGTGTGTTATATCTTAATTGTTATACAATACATTCAGTTTAGACAACTTATTGATTTAAAACAAGAAGACATACATATAAAATAACTTTTTTAACGTGTCTTTTATCTAACTTGAAATATAACATACTCAGTTTTTACAACTAGTAACATAAATCTACACATAAAGTAACACTCGGAACTTCACGTGTAACCGGAGGCCCCGGGTTCAAACCTCCGTGGTGCCACTGAGTTCCGTCGGTGTGTTCTTGGGCAAGACACTTTACCTTAGCATCGTCCGTCGGATGGGGACGTAAACCGGGCGGTCCCGTGTATCGGTCTATCCTCCGAGCACGTTAAAGAACCATAGGAATCTATTCGATAATAAGAGAAGGGCAGGTTCCCGGATTCCTATGTATCCTTCCCCTCTCCTTGGGGCGGCTCTAAATAACCTATACTGTGTTGATGAGCCGTTAAACAACATTCAATTCAATTCAATTCACGTGTATCTTCCTTCAAATATAACACACTCATTGTATAACTTATTTATTTCCGTCTATATATACATGTTCAATACTACCATACATATTAAATGTTCTATAAATGAGTCTTTACAATTAACTATCTCAGATTTTTACTTTTGGCGTTAACTTAGGTGAATTTAAGGGGTTGAGAATACGTTTCCATACTAATTCATATAAACTGTGAACTTGTCTACCACCGTTCTCCCAAAGCTGTTTACGTAGTTGAGTTTCACTGAATGAAAATAAGCAGATTATATCATTTTAACAATTTGACCTATATTTTCAAAATTTGATTATAGCCTGAAGCATGAAATAAAAATAAAATACGCTGTGTGGCACTGGGTTCTGGTGAAACTATTTAGATTCTCTCGTTTCTCAATGCTCTATCAACACCGTTCACTGCATACTAATTGTGATATAATCACTTTATATTGCGGTTCTTGGAGTAGAACAAAAACTGAACCGCTTGGTTTTACAGAACATTTCAATTGCTTGAAATCTGAACGAGTGTTTATAATTGTGGTGTGAATAAACTATATTCATATCGGATAAAATCATGTCAGAAAAAAACAATTCATTTTAATATGTTGGATTTTCTGCGATTTATTTCCAAATTAGTCATACTTATATATGTAGATATCACAGAGACAACTTCCACATATCTGGTTGGTTTAAATGAAATTCAGCTCTCGTAATATCCAAGATGGCCAAGTAACCTGTAGAATTTAGTTATGGTTACTTCTGTAGAGAGTATTACAGTTAGCATGACATTTAGATGGTCCAAGTGAAGTTATGTAGAACGGAGAAGCTTCCTTCATTACTTACAAAGACTTCACTACTTCTTCGAAAATGTCCATCGCCACATCACAATGTCATGTTGGCATATAACATGTATTTTTAAATAAAATGATTCACTAGGATAACTTATGTTTTACTTTAAAACCGCATTCGTCTGTGAAACAATGCAAACTACCCAATAATTATGACGTTTGCTCAACTGCATATTCTATTTAAAGTAACGAACTTGCCACAAGGTCACAACAAAGACTGTGTATACTCTACTTCATGCATGTTCATTTCCCTTCAAATAAAACAGAATACCGCGGCACGATTAAAATACCCGAAGAATGTGTCAAATAATTTCAAGTAATGCATCCGTGGCCGGGAAAGTAAGAACGCTGCGTCTAAACCATTCTCGCCTCTCACCGCTACGGGTTTTAAACAAACATAATTCAGTTTAAAATGGTGGTCATTAATCTTTGGAACGATATACATATGCATAGTTCTATGCTGTTTTTTACGTTTATATCGTTTTTTATGACCGTCAGACGGCGCATATGTCGTGTATCATGTGTAAAATATGCACCAATAGTTTGTCTATAATGAGTTACTTCAGTCTGGTACCCAAGTGTCCTCCAGTTATCACAAGAAAACAATGATGTAAAGTATCAATTCGAAGTTAAGGATGCTGCTGAGGTTTATCCTCGGAGTCCGTATATCTACCACCAGTGTATATCATCTACCGGTGTTATCCGATAGGAAAAGACAGTACATCTCTTCCAAACAATATAAGAAAAAAAAAATATTTCGTAAAATGAATAGATGTAGAAAAAAAAAAGAAACATTTGAAATAAGAAATAAATAATAGTAATAATCCTTTCAAACTAAATATTATCTTTTTTTGTGCTTTTATCCCCAAATGTGTCCACAAATTGTGTCTTTGCAGCTCAAACCACGATTTATGACGGACAATAATGCTTCAGGTAGATTTCTACTATTTCACCGGTAGTAGATGTTTGGCAGGTGATTAACTTTTACATTTGTTTGTGTTTTTATTGCAATTGGCCGTGACATAGGACTCTTACTGAGCCAATGTTAAGAGGAGCGTGGTGTTGGTGGAATAGCAATTTGCTGCAGATAAAATTGTGATAAAATTGGATTGACAATTGCAAAGATTGCTTTTGAAACGACGGCTATTTCCATGTCTGTCAATATTCTTTTAACAAACGTGAACAAGCTTGCTTAATTGATAACAATGACGATATTTCGATTCTCTTCTATTCTGATGAAAAGCATTTGATACAACATATACAGGGATAGAGAAATCGATTCCAGCTCGGACCGAAAAGGATCAAATTTCGAAAGACTTTAAAATATTTCCCACTGGATCAATCATTTGGATTAGGTCCCGACGATGAATCAAAATCACAATACATGCATACTTTAGACTCTCTTGCGCTCTTACTGGCGGAGGATCTATAAACCTTAGAAAAAAACAGAGGCACTAGGGAATTGTGGGAAAAGCATTAACATACTCTAGCTAGGAATCGTGTCGATTATTTTACGTATTGAATTGTATATTCTTCGCCGTGATGTGGATTGGGAATATATGTTTAGGTTAATTTATGACATAAAGTCGCACACCGTCTAACAATGTTCCGTTGCTGATGAAAATGGAAACAAAGTATTAAACAAGCTAAGCTTATAACGATAAACATTCGGAAAATAAATTTAGCAGAACAACAAATTTAGTTCACACATGTTTGACTTAGTTAATTTAGTTCTTTGAATAGTAAAAACAAAACATTGCAAAATGCAATAATTTAAATGCCTTAAGTAGCAAAAATGGGGGGAAAAACACTCTTTGAACGAAAACATCCGCGCATGTAAAACAAACACATACATAGAAGCAAATAAAATTATATGATATACAAGAGCAATGTGTGAGACATCAAAAAAAATAAAAAGGTTGACAATATAAAAATATGGGAACCGCCTTGGAAATATCAGTGGGACAAGGGGGCTGCTAGGGTGATTGCGGGTGAGGGTAAGGGCGCATCTCTAAGCTGCATCAAACCTAACTCTTACTCTATTGTCGTCCCAATATGTATTTTGGAGAAAACGCGTAAAGTATGACGTTTTTATGGCATACTTAGAGATTTCTTCATATTATGAAATATGATTTTTATTTTACATATTTCAATCGTATGTATGCTTTGGTAAACGTATCAATAAACTGAAAGCTTAGTACATGTATGTTATTAACTGTAACAGTATAAGCAAGGGCATAACTGACTGTATAGCCCAGTGTTAAAGCATATTGCTTGACAATCCGAAGGCCATAAGTTCGAATCTCACAAAGAATATACTAATTAAAGGAAAGGGGTGTACATTTTATATGTTGCTTTGTGGATCGCAGTTGAGGAAAATAAAATATATTCACTACAATCCCGCCTTATATACGGTTAATAATTCTCTAAAATAATGTTTAAACCACCTTTCGGTTGTGCAACAATGACAGCTTACCAGTTTGTTATAACGGGTATGCGCAGTGGAGTAGTCTAACCAAAACACGATAGTACTATATTAATGTGAAGCTTCAATATTGAAATATCTGTATGGACCGGAAGTCACAGAAGTGTCAGCCCTGGTTATCGCGATGTAAATGTGTAATCTATCACGGTGACTCTATGCTATCTATCACGGTGACTCTATGCTATCTATCACGGTGACTCTATGTTATCTATGACTGTGACTCTATGCTATCTATGACTGTGACTCTATGCTATCTATCACGGTGACTCTATGCTATCTATCACGGTGACTCTATGTTATCTATGACTGTGACTCTATGCTATCTATGACTGTGACTCTATGCTATCTATCACGGTGACTCTATGCTATCTATCACGGTGACTCTATGTTATCTATGACTGTGACTCTATGCTATCTATGACTGTGACTCTATGCTATCTATCACGGTGACTCTATGCTATCTATCACGGTGACTATATGCTATCTATCACGGTGACTCTATGCTATCTATCACGGTGACTCTATACTATCTATCACGGTGACTCTATACTATCTATCACGGTGACTCTATACTATCTATCACGGTGACTCTATGCTATCTATCACGGTGACTCTATACTATCTATCACGGTGACTCTATACTATCTATCACGGTGACTCTATACTATCTATCACGTGACTCTATGCTATCTATCACGGTGACTCTATACTATCTATCACGTGACTCTATGCTATCTATCACGGTGACTCTATGCTATCTATCACGGTGACTCTATACTATTTATCACGGTGACTCTTTACTATCTATCACGTGACTCTATACTATGTTTGGGAGAGGGAATTGGATTGTTGTGTAAGTGCTCATCAACACACAGTTTAGGTTATATCGAGCCGCCCCAGAGAGAGGTGATGGATCAATAGGAATCCCGGAACCTACTCTTACAATATGAAATAGATTCCTGTTTTAACGTGCTCTGGATTGACTCAGCAACACGGGACAGTCCCGTTTATGTCCCCATCCGACGGACGAGGCTATGCTTTACCGCTCAAACCAATTGGTCCAGGAAAGCTCGAACATGTAATCTCCGAATTCAGATTTGAAGGTGATATGCATTGAACTTTTGCGGTTCCATTTAGAATAGTCTGTGATTGGGATACATCAATAGTGCAGCTCTGGGGTAGTGTTAAAACATCCTACACGATTATACATCAATAGTGCAGCTCTGGGATAGTGTTAAAACATCCTACACGATTATACATCAATAGTGCAATGCTCTGGGGTAGTGTTAAAACATCCTACACGATTATACATCAATAGTGCAATGCTCTGGGATAGTGTTAAAACATCCTACACGATTATACATCAATAGTGCAATGCTCTGGGGTAGTGTTAAAACATCCTACACGATTATACATCAATAGTGCAATGCTCTGGGGTAGTGTTAAAACATCCTACACGATTATACATCAATAGTGCAATGCTCTGGGGTAGTGTTAAAACATCCTACACGATTATACATCAATAGTGCAATGCTCTGGGATAGTGTTAAAACATCCTACACGATTATACATCAATAGTGCAATGCTCTGGGGTAGTGTTAAAACATCCTACACGATTATACATCAATAGTGCAATGCTCTGGGGTAGTGTTAAAACATCCTACACGATTATACATCAATAGTGCAATGCTCTGGGGTAGTGTTAAAACATCCTACACGATTATACATCAATAGTGCAATGCTCTGGGATAGTGTTAAAACATCCTACACGATTATACATCAATAGTGCAATGCTCTGGGATAGTGTTAAAACATCCTACACGATTATACATCAATAGTGCAATGCTCTGGGATAGTGTTAAAACATCCTACACCATTATACATCAATAGTGCAATGCTCTGGGATAGTGTTAAAACATCCTACACGATTATACATTTATTCGACATTTCTGTCATTTCTGATCCCTATAGGATTAAGCTTTCATTGCCAATTAAAATTAAATTAAATCCAAGCGTGCTAAGGTTTGAAATAATGAGCGTGCTATTTATCTCTGTTCATAGTAAGATAACTGTAGTGTGCATTTATTTTGTGTTCTTCTTCAGAATATGCAGTAGTATTGTTATTCGAAATAGTTTGCTCTTGCGTACTTTCTGTTGTATATAATTATGTAAGTGTAAATATAAACTTTCATTGAATTTCATAGCAAGTATCGTAACTAAGAGTTATAACTATGTATGTGTTATATCTGTTACCGACTTGTGTTCATAATTAAGAAAACTTGCACTAGCATTGTTTTAAAACCCAAAACAAAATAATCTCCGTCACTAATGGACCGCAAATCAAATGTATGTAAAGATAACGCAAAATGCATTCGTTTGGTCTATTATTAGTGGCGCATAGACTTGGCAATGCATGAATATTACAAATGTGAGATAAAACGCAACTTATATCATTATGTTGCATAATAAGAATATCATCGTGTTAAACAGGCACACCTTATCTTATGTACCGGGTGAATTCGCTGAAAATTGGTGTTTTTGAAACTTCCGTTTTTCTCGAAGAAAATATGTTTGATGCAAAATACTGAAAAAAAACGCGTTTATATGTTATTTAGTCATTTTAGCCCAATCGATTCGTAGCAAGAGAAATATATCGAGTCCAGGTCATTTTCTGGTTATTGACGTTGAACAATGTAAACCCCTTTCACAAAAAGACGTCATTTTCTTGCGTCAATTGTTGCCGTTCGTACGGTGTCCTATTAGGGTCATCTTACCATCGCATCTTACCATCGACCATCACATCTTACCATCGCATCTTACAATCGCATCTTACCATCGACCATCGCATCTTACCATCGACCATCACATCTTACCATCGACCATCGCATCTTACCATCGACCATCACATCTTACCATCGACCATCACATCTTACCATCGACCATCACATCTTACCATCGACCATCACATCTTACCATCGCATCTTACCATCGACCATCATATCTTACCATTGCATCTTACCATCGACCATCACATCTTACCATCACATCTTACCACCGACCATCGCATCTTACCATCGCATCTTACCATCGACCATCACATCTTACCATCGCATCTTACCATCGACCATCACATCTTACCATCGCATCTTACCATCGACCATCACATCTTACCATCACATCTTACCACCGACCATCGCATCTTACCATCGACCATCGCATCTTACCATCGCATCTTACCATCGACCATCACATCTTACCATCACATCTTACCACCGACCATCGCATCTTACCATCGCATCTTACCATCGACCATCACATCTTACCATCGCATCATACCATCGACCATCACATCTTACCACCGCATCTTACCATCGACCATCACATCTTACCATCACATCTTACCACCGACCATCGCATCTTACCATCGACCATCGCATCATCTTACCATCGCATCTTACCATCGCATCTTACCATCGACCATCACATCTTACCATCGCATCTTACCATCGACCATCATACCTTACCATGGCATCTTACCATCGACCATCACATCTTACCATCGCATCTTACCATCGACCATCACATCTTACCATCGCATCTTACCATCGACCATCGCATATTACCATCGACCATCGCATCTTACCATCGCATCTTACCATCTACCAACGTATCTTACCATCGACCATCGCATCTTACCATCGCATCTTGCCATCGACCATCGCATCTTAAGATGCGATGGTCAGATGGCCCTAACAGGACACCGCACGTTCGCTTGTGCGCTCATGTGATGTATATTTTCTTGTGCTTATTTCCGCAAACTATACTTCATTGTCATTAAAAACAGCTTAATGACTGGGAGGAAACCGGGTTACTCGGGGGAAACCGACGTGTCCGAGTGGGTGAACACCGAACCTTCTCAAATATAACCCCAGAACGGCGATTCGAACTCGGGTTACATTTGTACGTTACCAACAGCAATACTTAGACACACGTATTTTTACAATATTATGATAATTTCAAAACAAGCAACAATGAATTGTGAATGAAATCTATATATATTTTTTCACACTCGTTGCGTATGGTATAGTTCCCAGGCGTAGCTACTGTGTACACTCACGTGCGTACGTCATGCGGCAAAAAAAACAACAACACTAAGGCCACACTTAAAAATATCTTGGTTAGCCCACACCCGACATTACATTTTTCAGATGGCTAGGTAGGTAGGAAAATTATTTTGTTTTCCTTCCATCTATATGTGGGATTGGCGTGTGAATGCTGTTTAAAATGTAACTGCTTCTTTGGACTTAATACACTACTTTTTTACTTATTGCTATATTGATTTTCGTATACTGGATGTGTACAATCATAAACAACCTGACGACATAGGGCTTCCACGATGACATAATTTAATTTATTATATACTTCCCAGTGAAATAGTGGATTGTATGGTTAGAATAAACCTTATACTCTCATCGTTTATATTTTCACAGGGAGAATATAAGAACTTATATTATATTCTCACTGCCGGAAAAAAATTCGTGTCAAAGTTTAGAACTATATTCTATGCGCACTAAATATATGTAAATCGCCTCACGCGCTTGCGTTACTATATTTATCCGCGAATACGTTAAAGGGGAATTGTCGGAACGAAACGTATTTTCTGTTTGAAACAGTTTGATAGTGTTGCATGATAAAAAGTATATACTAAATAGAATATTTGTTGGTTTGTCCAATAGGTCGAATCATTAAGGGACTGTCGCTTGATAAAGAGGATAGGGTGTAAAGTAACATTTTCAGAGTGTCCAGTTTCTTTTGCAACTGAGTATATTAATGAAAATTCATGGCGTGAGGGTAAGGCAGTGAGGGGTGGGGAGGGTAGTGAAGTTATCGTCTCCATTGCCATTTTAATCTTGTATCAGTAGCATCTCCGTGGCCGAATGGTTAACGACGTTGCGTTGTAAATCTTCGCCTCTCACCGCTGCGAGTTTGAAACCCACTCGGAGCTCGACTTGTAAGTGAGGAAGTGCCGATTCTTACGGATGGCGGGAGGTGTATAGTAATGGTTCTACCCAGGAAAAGTGGGTCTCCACAAAAAAAATGACCGTCATATATAACCTTAAATGTGTTGAAAATGTCGACAAATCATCTTGTTTCTTATCAAAATGATGTTAGCAAGAAAATATCGATTTTTTATTTTATTAAAATCCAGTCATCCCTGACATGCTACGCTTTAAGCAAGGGGTAGGCCTAATCAACTACACTACCCTGAGACCAATGAGAAACACTGTTTTATCCAGTTTTTAAAATACTTACTTAACACCTAACACATTTACTTCTCACTTTTCATGATTATTTGTCTTACTGTCATACTTTTACTATTTTACTAAATCTGCACAAACGCGCACATTTGCACATAATACTTGAATGGGACAGTTTCAGGATGTAGAGATATTATATTAGCTCAAATCTTGCACCGAAGCCTCAAAGTTAGATATATACTTCATTATCTCAAATATTGCACCAAGCCGCAATTCTAGCACCATCAGGCCATGTTGATCATATTTCCTCTATTTACGCAAGATACGTTCGATTTAAAGTAGGCTGTAATGCATGCATTTCATCATACGATGTTTATCATAAACGATGAAAATTGGCTATAGGGAGAGAAAGGTATGTTTACCAGTTTTTGTTTTGAACGTTTCCGCTTCATCGGGAGTTAAGGGAAAACACTTCAGATTTTAAAGTAGAGAAATTATATTGTGACATATTGTAAATATAGTCAGGTAGAACTGCGATCTTCGATTTTGATACATCGTTGCAAAATGAAATATCGTGGAAACTACAAGACAACTCACTTTGAGTTTGTATATTTCGGGCGCTCAAATACAGTCCCGGAAGTTGCTCAACTTATTTTAAAACCGATGGCGTATGATTTGCGCATTTCCCAGTCGTCACTTTTTCATTTACGGCAAACGTTCAGTGATATTATTTATAGATTTTGAATTGATATATTTGTTCGCAGATCCACATAAAACCTATTCTTTATTTGGAAAAAAATGCATAATTAGTACAAAGAAAAAACAAGCATTCCACGGTGTGTGTTATCATGCAGAAAACGACATGGACTCGATATATTTCTCTTGCTACGAATCAAATTGGCTGACATATTACCAATTGTTAGTGTAGTTTTCGAACAAGTTTACATCTGAATATTTTTTTTATATCAGACAATCGCTTTAACAATATATAATATTTTCTCAAAATTTCGTAGAACTGGCACCAGTATAAACAAAATTATGCAAACATTCCGGAAAATGGGGGTCAGGAAAACGACGTCAAAAGTGACGAAACATGCATTATTTACGACATCATATCTTAAACGCCTAACTGATTATCAAAAAAAATAAAATCAGTTCCACATTCAGAAAAGGTTCAATTTCAATTTGGTATAAATTTCATATGTAGTTTGAAAACAAAATAATAAGTGTTATTCCACCTTAACTAAAATGTCAGTTCTACTGCATCTATTTACTCCAATGTCTCAATTTTCCGACTGAAATGTATGTGTCGTCACAAAACTTTGCATATATTAACGTCACAAAACATTGCATATATTGACGTCACAAAACATTGCATATATTGACGTCAAAACAATTGGTGGCAATAGATTGAAAGTCATTTTAAAACAAAACAGGGGAATACGTACATTTTTCCTGTATTACGTGGATTTACATGGTAAATAATTAGATTTGAGATTACCATAATTTACAATGCTTGGTCCTCCGATACTGCGTCGCCTAAAAATAAAATTTCACTTAAACCTCTCACGGTTCTATAACGATGCTAAGATGTTCAATATGTTTCGGATAGAGAATCTGAGCACTGTTATCTTGCTATTGATTACGAAACGAAAAGTAGGTATAAAGGTATAAAAACCAACAGGAAATTTAGCATTTGTAAAACAAAGTCCACCCAAAACACACATACCGAACAAACAACAATTAAAGGTGAACAAAACATACAACAAAACATGCAACAAAACAACCATAACATGTTAACAATACGGATACCGCCACGGAACGGTCAATGACATTAAGGCCGCTGGGGACTTAAATCAGATTTACGAAGTCATGTTCAATGTACATGATACCAGTCTTAGATCGGAACCTCGACAGAATCTCGTTTACAATCCGAAAACCGTTATACCTTATTATTTGTTCGAATTCCCTTTCTGAAGCGGATTGTGATTGAATGTGAACCCCGTCATATCACGTGATTGTCTGTTTATATTCTGATTCGTGGACCACATATGTCTTTAACGTTGTTCCCGTTTACTCGATGTGGGTGACATTTTCATCTAGAATCAATTCAGAAGAAAGGGCATGATTCCCATAAGTTTTATGTATGATGAATAATTCCACACTTTTTGTAACCTTCGGAACACCATTGCTTTCCATATCCGAAGCCGTTTGCATATATATCAGATCCTTCTGTGACATTTTAAATGCAACTGCGCGGGCTTTCGAATACGTTATGAGCTAGAAAATAATATATCATTAAACAAAACAAAAAAGATATTGCCCCGGCGTTAATACCAAAACGCGTTTAACGGTAAATATACAATACCGACATCACAATCATCGATAAATGTAACGATTTATTGCCGCTGTCTGAATATATTCCTGTGTTCTAATGCATGATAATTGCCATTGGAAGAAATTCATAGAAGTGGAATCAATAGCCTGTCATCTTCTGCTTATTACATAAAGGTCATTTCTGGCAAAATGGAACAAATGAGTTCGTCATTGAAATGATATATGGAACTGAAAGCGAATAAATAAATGTTCTGTTTTCAGCTTTGATTTAAGAAAAGTCTTAGGGCTTAGCGACATATATTGGAATAACTATCGGATAGCTACAGAACCCACATCTAGGAGTTAAAATGGAGTTACAATGGAGTTACAATGGTCCCGTAGTTGTACCCAAATAATAAAGGGTAGTGTTCTTAAACTCTGGCAAGGAAAAATGAACACAACTAGCTGTCTAAAATGTCTTTAATTAGTTTTGCCAGTAAGGAAAATTAGCAAAGAACAAAACATCACATTTTTTAATCTCTTGAAATTAACCATTTCCAGAGTGTAGTGGTATCGTCAAGGTTTCACAGTGTTGTTGTCTGACGGTTTCTCAGTGTAGTTATGTCCTTAAAGTTCCACAGTGTCGTTACGTGATATTGCGTAGTTGTGTCCTTAAGGTTAAATAGTGTAGTTGTGTCCTTAAGGTTAAATAGTGTAGTTATGTCCTTAAGGTTCCACAATGAAATTGTGACCATAAATGTCCACAATTAAGTTGTGTCCTTAAGGTTCCACCTTTTCTGTATACCATTAAGGTTCCATAGTGCAGTTGTGTCCTTAATGTTCCACTATGAAATTGTATGCTTAAGGTTCCATAATGTAGTTGTGTATTTAATGTTTCTTAGTGTAGTTATATCATTAAGGTTCCATAGTGTAGATTTGTCATTAATGTTACATAGTGTAGTTGTGTTCTTAATGTTCTATAGTGTAGTTGTGTCCTTAATGTTACATAGTGTAGTTGTGTCCTTAATGTTCTATAGTGTAGTTGTGTCCTTACTGTTACATAGTGTAGTTGTGTCCTAAATGTTACATAGTGTAGTTGTGTCCTTAATTTTCTAGAGTGTAGTTGTGTCCTTACTGTTACATAGTGTAGTTGTGTCCTTAATGTTACATAGTGTAGTTGTGTCCTTACTGTTACATCAGATGATAAGGCACTCCCAATACAACTTTTGTATGAAGTCAAGATATTAAAACATAGAAGCAGGTTTTTCATTAGTTGTGATTTGGTTTCATTTTTGTTCTGAAACAATGAAATATCAACAAAGTTTTGTTTTGTATTAAGTAGAGCTAACTTGTTGTGTTATTCTTTATAAATGTAAGACACTGTTCAATATAGCAATGCTATTGAAAGAAAAACTTTACTCTAGTCTTAATTTATATACCTGAGCTAATGTATAGTTCCAACATTCAGTTTCTGGTTCCGTCCTATAGTGTTCCGGGGTCAAGTTCGCACAAACATTGGCCATGTGCTCTATTGTATTTTAGAGTTGTTTGTGGGACAACACATGCTATTGATACAGGTGTAAATATCGACTGAACGTTCAACTGGCTCAAGTTTCTAGTGGATATAAGCTTGATTGACAAATCGGAACTATCAGCAAATAAACAACCCTTCGAAGCTTTCTTCAATGACCATTTGACGTTGGGAAATAGGTCCTTAAAGCTACAGTATATGATATCCCTGTCTCCCTATGTATCTGTCTAGTGCCTTGTATTTGTACAGGATATCCCTGTCTATGTCTACCTATGTATCTGTCTAGTGACTCGGATGAGTATATGATATCCCTGTCTATGTCTCCCTATGTATCTGTCTAGTGACTTGTATGTGTATATGATATCCCTGTCTATGTCTCCCTATGTATCTGTCTAGTGACTCGGATGAGTATATGATATCCCTGTCTATGTCTCCCTATGTATCTGTCTAGTGACTTGTATGTGTATATGATATCCCTGTCAATGTCTCCCTATGTATCTGTCTAGTGACTCGGATGAGTATATGATATCCCTGTCTATGTCTCCCTATGTATCTGTCTAGTGCCTCGTTAGTGCCTGTGATACCATTGGACGTTTGTTTGTTTACAATATATTAAAACATCTTGTTGTTTCTTCCAGCATTGCTCCCAGAGAAGCGTGAGAATGTCCCAGGAGCAGAACAATGCCCTGCAACCGCTAATCGGAGAGGTGGACAAGACAATACGACCGGAGAACTCATCCGGGGACGAATCGCCTATTCCTTCGGTACGTCAATTAAGATTTTAATTCATATAAACGTAGTATATATAATATATTCAGGTACAACTGTATACGTCAAATAGTTGGTCTAATAAATAGAGAATATTATGTCAGTGCCTTTTACTATCAAGTTTATTAGGCGAGGCTTAGAAAACGAAGAATGGCGAGGCTCTGCTCTATTTATCATGTAGATTATCCACATTTGCTGTATGAATTACTATTATTACCTATTTCTCAGAATGTTACGCTTATCGAGGACGACGCCATGTTGTTGTTTTTTTGCTTGTTTTATGACCTCAGGCAACGTTACGTGCATGACGTCAGATAACGTTACGTACAATAAACGACGAGGGATTCCGCTATGATTTGCTCTATTGGTCAGTGTCTAATAAAGCAAAATTGATTAGGTCACCCCTTCATTAGGCAGAAAAGTGCATATCTGCATGATAAATAAGAATTTAGGGTGGAAGTTTAAGGAACTGGAGGCGAATTGCAAGCGTGATTGGTGTATATCCAAATACAAACAAAATACACCATAATGAACTTCAGTTTCATATGAAATGTGCACATTCATTAAAGTGAGCCGCATGCTACATGTACATGTACCTCCGTTTGAATTATTGCATATGCAAATGTTTGGTCTGGAGAACTTGACTTCTCGGCTGGCTCTTGTTGTTACAGCTTTCATACAATTCTTATGGGATTCATATTGCTAAACGGTGTACATATCATTGAATACAAGTCTACTGGAATCATTAAACAATAATTTAGGAGAGCTTTAAAGCGTATATAAATATATATTACTGATAAATGCAACAGAAAATAGCCGAATAGTCTAGTTTTCGAGACCAATTTATTTCACTAAAACTAATTCAATCAGGCGAATTATCGCGCCTATTTTAGCACACATGCAACTGTAATACATCATGATGGGGTTATTCCTATTGGAGTGACACCTATATCACGGTTAATAGATATCTGACAGGTTGATTGATGCTGCAGTGTCCGGCCGGCCGGCTCAGTCGGTAGAACATCGGAACGGTTGTCCGAAGGTCCCGGATTCGAGCCCCGGTCTGGCTGCACATTTTTGTGACATTTGGCGATCTCGGCAGGGACCATGCAGAGAAACATGCAAATGATTCTCCTCCGTAGGTAAAGTGCGAATCGAATTTTAATTTGTAGATATCATTAACACGCTAGTTTGTAGACAGGGTCAGTTGCATCGACATTACACATGTAAACTTTGACGATAGTTCATTTGCTTCAAATGTCTTCTCTGCTTTAAACTCTGATAACTTTGACGACATGTTGCTACATATTGTATATGTTGATTTCATTTATTACATAAGTCATAGCGAAAAAGTTATTTATATTTGTCTTAAATGCTCATTTTACTGAAATCTAGACAAGTTTGTAGATGTATATGCGCTGGTTTGTTGAAGTTACGCATTAAAGTGTCGATGATTTTGCTATAAGCGCTAGTTTTTCGATATTTTTGGTGACTTTTTAAAGCTGTAACTTTTCTTATTTTCTCGTAGTATATGCTTTATTTAGACAAGAAGTAGTAGTCATGTACTTTTTACATTTATATATATATATATAAACACTTACTGCCAAACAACAGAGAAAGTAACGTATATATTAATAAGGTAAACGTTTGTGCAATCTTCATATAAATCACATGTTGTTTTTTCTACTACGATCGTAGCAAAATATGTACATAATCCTACAAAGAAACAACGTATAACTAAAACATATGTCCTTGACACACATCTAACCCGCCTTCGGGGTAGTAAGCGAAGGTTAATGCATTTACCTATTTTTGGTAGGAGCTGCTCTCGTGAAGTGTTGAACCTGTAAATGTGTGAGAAATGGATTAAATGAACAAAGTACTAAGAGTAGGTCAATGTTATTTATATTGATGTAAGCATACACATTATGAACATTGGAATATATACAGCCTTTGATGTCTGAACAAATGGACTTCATTACAGACTTCAATGTAAAGCTCGAATGTAAATTAACAAAGTGCAAATGTTAGGACAATGCCATTGACATACTTTTGGTATGAAAATAGTGCTCTCATGGTGTCTATGAATTAGACTTGACCAAAAACTTGAATGTAAAATCAGAAGCTGCGTACGATCGGACAAGGGCAACACTTTCGCGGCTGGGCATAGTTAAATTATACAAAACACTATATGTGTCTTATACTTCAACGTAATAATTTCAGATACCACATGTTCGATACCAGTGAAAGCAACAGACGAAATGTTTTTGCTAATGTGTATGCCTATGCCTGGAAACGCTTGCGCTATGTTTGGTAGTGAAGTTACATTATTCTCAGTTAAACTCTTGAGTTTCTGTTTGAGGGGTTTTCTACACATTGGCTTCGTATTCCGAGGACCCGTTCAAATCATAGATATCCATATCTGAATATATGGAAATAGTAACAACTGGAAATAATTGAATACGTCACAAACTACACATAATTATTTATTTATTTGTATTGCCATATTATATATATATTATTATATATATTATAATGAATGAAGTTATGACTTGCATATGAAGCACACAACATTTATTTTATTTCATCAACCAATTTTATAACAAAAATATGATCAGTTAGGTATTGCTGAAGATATGTGTGTATTTCTCTTCATAGACTCTATCCGACTTAGTGTTTGCCATAGGATTTATCGATAGTCTCTATATAGGTCACACTCTAAACCATGAAGAGCGATGGTAGTAAACATGTAGCAAGTATTTGAAATTCTGAGCCATCTGATTGGTTAGAAAAGTAAGGTAAACACTAAATCTACAAACCATCATATGTCTGTCTACAAACTAGCGTGTTGATATAAACCAAACTCAAATTCGATTCGCACTTTACCTACAGTGTTCTCTGTAACCATGGAAATTCGATGAAGAATTTCAATCTGTAGGGGTTGTATGTCACGGTTCATAGATATCTGACAGGTAGTTTAATATTGCATTTTCCGGCCGGTTAGCTCAGTCGGTAGAACATCGGAACGACAATCCGAAGGTCCCGGGTTCGAGCCCCGATCTGGCTGCACAATTTTTCTATCCTTGTGACATGTGGCGATCTCGGCAGGGACCGTGACTCAGTAAACTCCGAGAAACATGCAAATGATTATCTGTACCCATGGAAATTCGAGGACGGTTTTCAATCTGTAGGGGGAGTATGTCACGGTTCAGAAATATCTGACAGGTAGATTGATGTTGCATTGTTCGGACGGTTAGCTCAGTCAACATCGGAACGGTAGTCCGAAGGTCCCGGGTTCGAGCCCTGTTCTGGCTGCATATTTTTCTATCCCTGTGACACCTATATATCTTGCAGATCGCATCATTCCTTAAAAATGACAATCTGGCTTTTCTGAATGTAATCTAATGCAAGGATTGAAAGTTGTATAATGTGGTCAGTGTTTTTAGAGTATGGTAGCCCGTGGGAATCACGTGGTCAGTGTTTTTAGAGAGGTAGTCAGTGTTTTTAGAGTATGGTAGCCCATGGGAATCAGGTGGTCAGTGTTTTTAGAGTATGGTAGCCCGTGGTTATCAGTTGGTCAGTGATTTTAGAGTATGGTAGCCCGTGGGAATCAGGTGGTAAGTGTATTTAGAGTATGGTAGCCTGTGGGAATCAGGTGGTAAGTGTGTTTAGAGTATGGTAGCCCGTGGGAATCAGGTGGTCAGTGTTTTAGAGTATGGTAACCCTTGGGAATCAGATGGTCAGTGTTTTTAGAGTATGGTAGCCCGTGGTTATCAGTTGGTCAGTGTTTTTAGAGTATGTTAGCCCGTGGGAATCAGGTGATCAGTATTTTCAGAGTATAGTAGTGCATCGGAATCAGGTAGTAAGTGTGTTTAGAGTATGGTAGCCCGTGAGAATCAGGTGGTAAGTGTGTTTAGAGTATGGTAGCTCGTGGGAATCAGGTGGTAAGTGTGTTTAGAGTATGGTAGTCCATGGGAATGAGGTGGTAAGTGTGTTTAGAGTATGCTAGCCCGTTGGAATCAGGTGGTCAGTGTTTTTAGAGTATGGTAGCCAGTGGGAATCAGGTGGTCAGTGTGTTTAGAGTATGGTAGCCCGTGATAATCAGGTGGTTAACGTTTCAAGAGTACGATAGACCGTGAGAAGAATGCATGCTGATGTCAGTTTGTCTGTGTCGCAATGTGCTATGGATATATGGCGGGAAGACCTTTTTCGCATATAATTTGTTTCATTGAGGTAACACCCTGTTACATGTCGATATCGGATCTTATAATATCAACGATGTGAACCGATACACAACATGACAACATTGATTACACCGGATACACTGATACAGGTTCAACATGATAGGAACACTGCCGATGCCAATAACGGTAACATAATGATAAATGATAAGAACAATTCATTTGCCCGAACATTTAATCAGGTGAGATAAACAGTGCGATGCCTGTAGAGTTAATGAGTTGTTGAGAAAAAATGCTGGTGTCTGTATAAGTAAAAGAACACTGCCTGCACACGTGATAAAAATAATGCCGCTCTCCATATTGGTGATAAGAACAATGCCGCTGCCTGTATAGATGATAAGAACAATGCCGCTGTCTGTATAGATGATAAGAACAATGCCGTGGTCTGTATAGATGATAAGAACAATGCCGCGGTCTGTATAGATGATAAGAACAATGCCGCTGTCTGTATAGATGATAAGAACAATGCCGCGGTCTGTATAGATGATAACAACAATGCCGCGGTCTGTATATATGATAAGAACAATGCCGCTGTCTGTATAGATGATAAGAACAATGCCGTGGTCTGTATAGATGATAAGAACAATGCCGCGGTCTGTATATATGATAAGAACAATGCCGCTGTCTGTATAGATGATAAGAACAATGCCGCTGTCTGTATAGATGATAAGAACAATGCCGTGGTCTGTATAGATGATAAGAACAATGCCGCGGTCTGTATATATGATAAGAACAATGCCGCGGTCTGTATAGATGATAAGAACAATGCCGTGGTCTGTATAGATGATAAGAACAATGCCGCGGTCTGTATATATGATAAGAACAATGCCGCTGTCTGTATAGATGATAAGAACAATGCCGCTGTCTGTATAGATGATAAGAACAATGCCGCTGTCTGTATAGATGATAAGAACAATGCCGCTGTCTGTATAGATGATAAGAACAATGCCGTGGTCTGTATAGATGATAAGAACAATGCCGCGGTCTGTATAGATGATAAGAACAATGCCGCTGTCTGTATAGATGATAAGAACAATGCCGCGGTCTGTATAGATGATAAGAACAATGCCGCGGTCTGTATAGATGATAAGAACAATGCCGCTGTCTGTATAGATGATAAGAACAATGCCGCTGTCTGTATAGATGATAAGAACAATGCCGCGGTCTGTATAGATGATAAGAACAATGCCGCTGTCTGTATAGATGATAAGAACAATGCCGCTGTCTGTATAGATGATAAGAACAATGCCGCGGTCTGTATAGATGATAAGAACAATGCCGCGGTCTGTATAGATGATAAGAACAATGCCGCTGTCTCTATAGATGATAAGAACAATGCCGCTGTCTCTATAGATGATAAGAACAATGCCGCTGTCTGTATATGGGATGAGAACAATGCCGCTGTCTCTATAGATGATAAGAACAATGCCGCTGTCTGTATATGGGATGAGAACAATGCCGCGGTTTGTATATGAGATGAAAACAATGCAGCTGTCTGTATATGGGATTAGAACACGGCGCGGTCTGTATATGGGATGAGAAAATTGCCACTGTATATTTGATAAGAACAAAATCACGCCTGAATAGGTGATAAGAACAATGCCGCTGCCTGTCTATGGGATAAGAACAATGCCGCTGCCTGTGTATGGGATAAGAACAATGCCGCTGCCTGTGTATGGGATAAGAACAATGCCGCTGCCTGTGTATGGGATAAGAACAATGCCGCTGCCTGTGTACGGGATAAGAACAATGCCGCTGCCTGTGTATGGGATAAGAACAATGCCGCTGCCAGTATGAGGGATAAAAAACAATGCCGCTGTATATATAGGTGATAAAGACAATGCCACTGTCTGGACAGATAATAAGAACTATGCCACGGTCTTGATGGGTGATGAGATTAATGCCGCTTCATGTACAGATATAACTATCTGAAAACGATTACACTGGTCGATAAGGTAGTGGCAACAATGAATATTCTATATCACATTATATATCTAGAATTTTATATTGACACATAATCACTCATCAGTCTTGGGTCATGATTTAACGTCTATAAAAATGTCTCTGGTGAAACATTGCCATATACTTTATGGATCATAAAATATATGGCGATGTCCCACCAGACTGCCTTTCGTTTAACGGCGTGAAATATACACTTTACTCAGTATTGTTCCGTATAAACATTAAGAAAACTTAGGTCAAAAGTGCATCTTAGTGGAAAGCATTCAATTCAAGTATATATCGTCTGACAACCGTCATTCCTCGCGATCCCGAGAGGCAGTGTACGAGATGTTGCGCATGATCGTCTGGTTCACTTAGCATTGCTCGTATGATAGTTTTATTTCTTGCATACCGGATAAGGCTATCCACGTTTTACATGGGAGATGGAAAGTCTTTTCTTGCATACCGGACAAATATATCCGTCCTTTTACCTGGGCTAGATATTTCCATCTCACCCTAGGGTCGAGATAAAATTCACGCGCGCCAACATCCGGTATGCAGGAAAACATGCAAAACGTTAGCAGCTGGCGGCGTCAACGCACAACATGTCTCTCATATGCAAGACAAATAATCTATCATGGGTATTCGGTTAAGAAAGGAAATATCCAACCCTCGGTATAAGTGTTTTAATAGGAACCTCGGCAGAGTCTCAGTTCCGATAAAAACATTTTTACCGAGGGTTGGAATTCCCTATCTGAACCGGATACCCATGAAACATTCTCATAATCTTTATGCATTAATTCCTTCGGCCTTGGGCCAGTATGACAGACATTATATCGGGCGATACTGTGTAATACAAGTGGCATACATTATATCGGGTGATATTGTGTAATACAAGTGGCATATATTATATCGGGTGATACTGTGTAATACAAGTGGCATACATTATATCGGGTGATATTGTGTAATACAAGTGGCATACATTGTATCGCGTGATACTGTGTAATACAAGTGACATACATTATATCGGGTGATATTGTGTAGTACAAGTGGCATACATTATATCGGGTGATACTGTGTAATACAAGTGGCATACATTATATCGGGTGATATTGTGTAATACAAGTGGCATATATTATAACGGGTGAAACTGTGTAATACAAGAGGAATACATAATATCGGGCGATACTGTGTAATACAAGAGGCATACATTATATCGGGTGATACTGTGTAATACAAGAGGCATACATTACTGTGTAATACAAGTGGCTTACATTTTATCGGGTGATATTGTGTAATACAAGTGGCATACATTATATCGGGTGATTCTGTGTAATGCAAGTGACATACATTATATCGGGAGATATTGTGTAATACAAGCGGCATACATTATATCGGGCGATATTGTGTAATACAAGTGGCATACATTATATCGGGCGATACTGTGTAATGTAATACAAGTGGCATACATTATATCGGGCAATACTGTGTAATACAAGTGGCATACATTATATCGGGTGATATTGTGTAATACAAGTGGCATATATTATATCGGGTGATATTGTGTGGTACAAGTGGCATACATTGTATCGGGTGATACTGTGTAATACTACAAGTGACATACATTATATCGGGTGATGTTGTGTAGAACAAGTGACACATATTGTATCGGGTGATACTGTGTAACACAAGTGACTTACATTATATCGGGTGATATTGTGTAGTACAAGTGACATACATTGTATCGGGTCATATTGTGTAATACAAGTGGCATACATTATATCGTGTGATACTTTGTAATAGAAGTGGCATACATTATATCGGGTGATATTGTGTAATACAAGTGGCATATATTATAACGGGTGATACTGTGTAATACAAGAGGAATACATTATATCGGGTGATACTGTGTAATACAAGTGGCATACATTATATCGGGTGGTATTGTGTAATACAAGTGGCATACATCATATCGGGTGATACTGTGTAATACAAGTGGCATACATTATATCGGGTGATATTGTGTAATACAAGTGTCGGGCGATATTGTGTAATACAAGTTGCATACATTATATCGGGCGATATTGTGTAATACAAATAACATACATTATATCGGGTGATATTGTGTAATACAAGTTGCATACATAATATCGGGTGATACTGTGTAATACAAGTGACATACATTATATCGGGTGGTATTGTGTAATACAAGTGGCATACATTATATCGGGTGATACTGTGTAATACAAGTGGCATACATTATATCGGGTGATATTGTGTAATACAAGTGGCATACATTGTATCGCTCGATACTGTGTAATACAAGTGACATACATTATATCGGGTGATATTGTGTAGTACAAGTGGCATACATTATATCGGGTGATACTGTGTAATACAAGTGGCATACATTATATCGGGTGATATTGTGTAATACAAGTGGCATATATTATAACGGGTGAAACTGTGTAATACAAGAGGAATACATTATATCGGGCGATACTGTGTAATACAAGAGGCATACATTATATCGGGTGATACTGTGTAATACAAGAGGCATACATTACTGTGTAATACAAGAGGCATACATTATATCGGGTGATTTTGTGTAATACAAGTGGCATACATTATATCGGGCGATATTGTGTAATACAAGTGGCATACATTATATCGGGCGATACTGTGTAATACAAGTGGCATACATTATATCGGGTGATATTGTGTAATACAAGTGGCATATATTATATCGGGTGATATTGTGTAATACAAGTGGCATACATTGTATCGCGTGATACTGTGTAATACAAGTGACATACATTATATCGGGTGATATTGTGTAGTACATGTGGCATACATTATATCGCGTGATACTGTGTAATACAAGTGGCATATATTATAACGGGTGATATTGTGTAATACAAGTGGCATATATTATAACGGGTGAAACTGTGTAATACAAGAGGAATACATTATATCGGGCGATACTGTGTAATACAAGAGGCATACATTATATCGGGTGATACTGTGTAATACAAGAGGAATACATTACTGTGTAATACAAGAGGCATACCTTATATCGGGTGATATTGTGTAATACAAGTGGCATACATAATATCGGGTGATTCTGTGTAATACAAGTGACATACATTATATCGGGAGATATTGTGTAATACAAGTGGCATACATTATATCGGGTGGTATTGTGTAATACAAGTGCCATACATTATATCGGGTGATACTGTGTAATACAAGTGTCATACATTATATCGGGTGATATTGTGTAATACAAGTGGCATACATTATAACGGGTGATACTGTGTAATACATGTGGCATACATTATATCGGGTGATATTGTGTCATACAAGTGGCATACATTGTATCGCGTGATACTGTGTAATACAAGTGACATACATTATATCGGGTGATATTGTGTAGTACAAGTGGCATACATTATATCGGGTGATACTGTGTAATACAAGTGGCATACATTATATCGGGTGATATTGTGTAATACAAGTGGCATATATTATAACGGGTGAAACTGTGTAATACAAGAGGAATACATAATATCGGGCGATACTGTGTAATACAAGAGGCATACATTATATCGGGTGATACTGTGTAATACAAGAGGCATACATTACTGTGTAATACAAGTGGCTTACATTTTATCGGGTGATATTGTGTAATACAAGTGGCATACATTATATCGGGTGATTCTGTGTAATGCAAGTGACATACATTATATCGGGAGATATTGTGTAATACAAGCGGCATACATTATATCGGGCGATATTGTGTAATACAAGTGGCATACATTATATCGGGCGATACTGTGTAATGTAATACAAGTGGCATACATTATATCGGGCAATACTGTGTAATACAAGTGGCATACATTATATCGGGTGATATTGTGTAATACAAGTGGCATATATTATATCGGGTGATATTGTGTGGTACAAGTGGCATACATTGTATCGGGTGATACTGTGTAATACTACAAGTGACATACATTATATCGGGTGATGTTGTGTAGAACAAGTGACACATATTGTATCGGGTGATACTGTGTAACACAAGTGACTTACATTATATCGGGTGATATTGTGTAGTACAAGTGACATACATTGTATCGGGTCATATTGTGTAATACAAGTGGCATACATTATATCGTGTGATACTTTGTAATAGAAGTGGCATACATTATATCGGGTGATATTGTGTAATACAAGTGGCATATATTATAACGGGTGATACTCTGTAATACAAGAGGAAAACATTATATCGGGTGATACTGTGTAATACAAGTGGCATACATTATATCGTGTGGTATTGTGTAATACAAGTGGCATACATCATATCGGGTGATACTGTGTAATACAAGTGGCATACATTATATCGGGTGATATTGTGTAATACAAGTGTCGGGCGATATTGTGTAATACAAGTTGCATACATTATATCGGGCGATATTGTGTAATACAAATAACATACATTATATCGGGTGATATTGTGTAATACAAGTTGCATACATAATATCGGGTGATACTGTGTAATACAAGTGACATACATTATATCGGGTGGTATTGTGTAATACAACTGGCATACATTATATCGGGTGATACTGTGTAATACAAGTGGCATACATTATATCGGGTGATATTGTGTAATACAAGTGGCATACATTGTATCGCTCGATACTGTGTAATACAAGTGACATACATTATATCGGGTGATATTGTGTAGTACAAGTGGCATACATTATATCGGGTGATACTGTGTAATACAAGTGGCATACATTATATCGGGTGATATTGTGTAATACAAGTGGCATATATTATAACGGGTGAAACTGTGTAATACAAGAGGAATACATTATATCGGGCGATACTGTGTAATACAAGAGGCATACATTATATCGGGTGATACTGTGTAATACAAGAGGCATACATTACTGTGTAATACAAGAGGCATACATTATATCGGGTGATTTTGTGTAATACAAGTGGCATACATTATATCGGGCGATATTGTGTAATACAAGTGGCATACATTATATCGGGCGATACTGTGTAATACAAGTGGCATACATTATATCGGGTGATATTGTGTAATACAAGTGGCATATATTATATCGGGTGATATTGTGTAATACAAGTGGCATACATTGTATCGCGTGATACTGTGTAATACAAGTGACATACATTATATCGGGTGATATTATGTAGTACATGTGGCATACATTATATCGCGTGATACTGTGTAATACAAGTGGCATATATTATATCGGGTGATATTGTGTAATACAAGTGGCATATATTATAACGGGTGAAACTGTGTAATACAAGAGGAATACATTATATCGGGCGATACTGTGTAATACAAGAGGCATACATTATATCGGGTGATACTGTGTAATACAAGAGGCATACATTACTGTGTAATACAAGAGGCATACCTTATATCGGGTGATATTGTGTAATACAAGTGGCATACATAATATCGGGTGATTCTGTGTAATACAATTGACATACATTATATCGGGAGATATTGTGTAATACAAGTGGCATACATTATATCGGGTGGTATTGTGTAATACAAGTGCCATACATTATATCGGGTGATACTGTGTAATACAAGTGTCATACATTATATCGGGTGATATTGTGTAATACAAGTGGCATACATTATAACGGGTGATACTGTGTAATACATGTGGCATACATTATATCGGGTGATATTGTGTCATACAAGTGGCATACATTATATCGGGCGATATTGTGTAATACAAGTTGCATACATTATATTGGGTGATACTGTGAAATACAAATGACATACATTATATCGGGTGATATTGTGTAATACAAGTGGCATACATAATATCGGATGATACTGTGTAATACAAGTGACATACATTATATCGTGTGGTATTGTGTAATACATGTGGCATACATTATATTGGGTGATACTGTGTAATACAAGTGGCATACATTATATCGGGAGATATTGTGTAATACAAGTGGCTTAAATTATATCGGGTGATAGTGTGTAATACAAGTTGCATACATTATATCGGGTGATATTGTGTAATACAAGTGGCATACATTATATCGGGTGATACTGTGTAATACTACAAGTGACATACATTATATCGGGCGATATTGTGTAATACAAGAGGCATACATGTAGACAAAAAAGTGGCGTTCGTAAATATACTGAGTATGTTAACGATATAATATTTTGAAATATTGTGCAAATTGCAAATAGAATATATTGAAATAAACAGTAGAGCGACAACCTCGCATACCAGAGTTTGCAATGGTTCTAGTATCTTCTAGTAACTACCTTCCTTAACGTTCAGCGTAATATGAACTAAGGTAAAACCTTAAAGCGAACTCAGTCATTTGCTTATTGCGATTGACAGTTGCTTAAAGTAAAGGACATAATTATTATATCTAGCAAAAAAAAAACAAGAAGAAAATAAGGAATAAACACAAAGAAAGCTAAACATAATATGATCTAAAGTGACTAATGTAACACGACTGAAATCATCTTTAAGCTTTATTTACCTTGACCGTGTGATGTTCTTGATGTTCTCGTATTAAAGGGACACATGGCAATCTTGCTTTTTTAAAAACTCACGGCGTCCCGTTAGTTTTCCTCTTAACTTGCATTTGTTCAATCATTAATATTAATTGTTAGAATAGTTCAAAGCAAATTATTTTTGCATATTACTAACTTTTTATAATATAGCACCAGTAATATATTTAAAAATTGGGTAAAATACTGAAGAAAGTTGAAATCTCAATTTTTTTCTTTAATTATATGCAAGCAGATTTAAAGTCAAAATGACGCAGGATAAGTAAACCGAGGAGCAAATGTTAATGTTTTTTTAGTCCAAACATAATGCCGAGTCAACGGGGGATTCTTCACGGGGGCTCCTATGGCAGAGGGACTATAAACCTTAGAAAGAAAGAAAAAACAATGTTTGAATAAAACTGAAGATTGCCATGTGTCCCTTTAATGTTCAGGTAAATCTGCTAAGGGCAGGGCCATACTTTTTTTATTGTGACATGTAGATAGATTAGTACTTTATTTTATATTTAAAGCATGCTTAATTAAATCAGAAAAAAAGAGAGATGCAATATCAAAATGTATTTGCATTATTTGTGAAGTATAATTATATAACTACTGTAATGTTTGTTAAAAGTTGCACTTTTACACGGTAAGCGATTATCATCATAACACACACCAGACACAGGACGTCGTATCTTTTTAACAATATTAGTAAAATTTATTGATTTGTTTTTGAAATCACTCGGTAATGAAGGAGGCGATTAAAGCAATGAAGAGTGTATTGCATAATGTATATATAATCACTATTGAACATGTTTGCCTTCGGGAGATTTGTGGCATGAAAGTGGTATGGACCTATCTGATTCTACTCAAGTACAAACTAGTAACATGCCATCACTCAAGATAAAATTACTTGACATGATATACACTTGACATGATATACTCAATTTATTCAAATAAAACTAACAGGAATATAACTGCTATCCTATTGTCAAGGGTGTGGGTGTGTGTGTGGGGTGGGGGGGGGGGATTGGGGGACGGGGTGCGTACCCAGCCCCCATCACAAAGGACAGTCTATACAGTCTATACAGTCCAGCGATAAAAATAAAGGACAAACCGAACAACTGTGGAACGCTTTTTTCATCCCATCATATCATAACCGGGTTTACATTGTTTTCTGTATTTACGTACGCTACTGTAGAGCGAACGACAGCACTTCGTGCCTCGGCTAAGTTCCCTATAAAGGGTCTGCTTGTCGGCCTTGTGTCAGTATAATGTGACTGGGTGGGTATCAAGTCACGTGACGTAAGCGTGGCAGCACTACGTGTATAAAGTTAAACAATAAGTATAAATCCTACAAGTAGACGATTGAAGTAATGTTACATACCACATTAACGCACATGCATGCACGCACTCACACATGTATGTATACAATACAATAAATACAATACAATACAAAAAAAAAAGTATAAGAAAATAGAATACAATACAAAAAATAAAAACAATACTACAAAACAACACCTGTAATACACTACAGTCCATCCATCCATCCATCCAAGCACGCACGCACGCACGCACACACACACGCACGCACACACATACAGACATACAGCCATACATACATACAACATCCATCCATCCATACATCCATCCATCCATCCATACATCCATACATACATACATACATGTTTTCAGTGTGCGTCTCAAACAACTATTTTTACTCTCCGGACATTTTGTTTCATTTTGCCGCGTAGGAGTTTGCTCGAAAACAGGAGATATACGGAGATATACGGAGATATACGGAGATAATTTAAACAAGTTCCACACCCTGCACTTAATATGTCATAAAAACTATTTAAAGAGAGAACACACGTCCTCCAATGGGATTTGCAATTATAGTTGCTTTATAAGCGCCTTGTATGGCTGTTAATGGACTAATCATCTGGTAAAATCCCACACGCCTTAAATAAACAGATGCGTTGAATTAATTAAGCACGTTTTAGTAAATACTAACCTGTTGTTTAGTATTTTTGCTCCTTTAAATGACGGAACTCATTTGATAAAACTCAAATGAAATATGAACTCTCTGATTGCTCTTGAGTGTGTTATGGTTTACTTCGGCCGATAAGCCCGCTTGTGCCAAGACGGTGTCGACGTGTTTTCTTCTTTAGCTGTTCTCAAATTGCATTAACCTTGCGAAGTCTGTCAAACGAGGTGTTCATATATCATTGTGTGTGTAAAAAGTTTGACCTCGTAAAACAGAACAGAACAGAACATATCCTTTATTCACTTAAACTTTACAGTTATGTACATCGCTATAGAATGAAAAGATCAGATGAAATTACGTTATATATGTAGTTTGATTGTAAAAGATATTGCTTAATAAGCTTATTGCACATATTTAAGAAATAATAAATATGTACCTGTGTTTTATCGGTGAATAAAATACAGTTAGGAGTTCGGATGCGTAGTAATTAAATCACGAGTGCGTTAGCACGAGTGATTTAATTACTCGCATCCGAACGACTAACTGTATTTTATTCACCGATAAAATACAGGTACGTATTTATTATTTCGATTCTAACACAACAATAACCCCATTGTTTACGCTATTGCACTATATATTATCTCGGAGGCTGCTATGTTTACAGGCTGTCCCATTGGGCGCCCCCGTATGCAAAGTTCTGCGTTTCAATACACTAGTAGTCACGTGACAAACGATTAATTCATTGCTTACGTCATATAGCTTGCGCTGTAAGACGTCAAACGTTCTCAGCTTGTTCAAGATGCTCATAATGTTATATGTACTGATGCATATGATGGGTTTATATCGGGGTGTGCGCACGGATTGGGATCATGGCAAGTTTGTTGTAATTAACATTTCATTAAAATTACTGTTGAGTTTGTCTTCGTGGCGTATATTTAACAAGTGACGTCATGTAACGCGACGCTTCCAACGGATGAAATATACTCGGGGAATTAATGGAACAGCTGTATTTTATCGTAGAATAATATACAGCTGTCTCTCTTCTTTGTGTATATGAAAGTCTGCGGAGGTCGTGTTAGAATTTGAAAGAATGCATGGTACGACACTTTTGAATGCTAGTACTATTTGTCTTAAAACATCACATATATCATATATTTATATTCCACAGAAGTCAATGTAAACGTAAATTTACAAACACATTGTTATAATTATATACATATACAATTGTATTATATATTACGCAGGAGTCAATGTAAATAAAAAAATGACAAACAAGTCGTTATATATACACTGTACATTATATACATGTATTACACTGAAGTCAATGTATATCACGACAAAATGAGCACGTTCTAATCTCTTGTTGCTTTTTTCATATCATAGATAAATAATTACTATGAAAATACTGCGGGTTTCTGAGTTTACAGTTACAGTCGATATTCCCAAATGTGTTATAATATTTCGCGATTACATAAATCAAGTCAGTTATGTGTTGATTGTTTGAAAATAAATAGATTTTATTTAACAGTTGGGATCGATTATAGGGAAATCCTTCACGAGATGGTAGGCGCGAGGTTCTTTCCACGAACGAGAGAGTGAAAAACAAAACACGCCTACCATCGAGTAAAGGATTTCCCTATAATCGAACACAGCAGTTAATTAAACTATTAATTACATTTTAAATCAGTTTATGTATGATTTTAACCGAAATTAGTCGCTTTATTGAACATTATCGGCGGATGACGTCGACGTCATCAACACTTTATTGACGTCATAACTCAACGTCGCAGTTAGTTATTTTTGTGTTCTTTAGCGATTATGAATATTCTTTCACTGAGAAATCCCAATCGTTCACCGATAAAAATGTAACAAAGTTAAATATTGCTGTCAATTTGTCATTTGTAAAAACATTTGTTAATTACATGTATTTGAAAATAAGGTTAAACAGTAGCCAGTCTATCATTTATAAAAAAAAAAGTAAGACATTGTAAAACTAAATAGCAAAGGACTTTTCCCACTTCTCTTGTTTTCATTCCTCTTCGTCTTTTAATTGATTTGATTAAATCTCTGGAGATTGCGAAACACTAATTGCATTCCCATATTCCACATCGTTAGTATTTAAGAAGATAAAAAAACACGCGCATACAAATTCCGAAAGTTTTGTCATATTTTTAAAATTACCTATTAAATGTTTTAATTTTACAATATGCAAACTTTTAAAGCCGAAATTAAGGTTTTATTTCATACCCAAGCCAACCCCGTTTTCGCTTCTTGGAGAAGGGGTAGGATGGGGTATGAAAGTTAATACTCGGACCACGTAATGAGATTTTGGTTTATGTAACCACTGGGCTCCCACGGAACCCCCATTTTGGTAGCCCTTAAAATGTGCAATATTTAAGTCCATATCGATGTAGCGTGAACGATGTTTACAGCTCTATGACTCTTACATTTCTTGTCCTACATCAATTGTGTCATGGGTTTTCTCTAGTATTCTTTAGAAGCTTGCATAAGTGCGTTTTCTTCTGTAATATCTGGGCTCCCATGGCATCCAAATTGTGATGGCCCATATAATGTACAATAAAGGCAGAAATCGTTATTGCATTATCTAGAATGGTGCAGAAGTAATGCATGCTCAGATGACAAATCGACTTCATGGGAGCCCATCATTTTGGACTTCTGATTAAGGCAAACATCCAGCCTGTTGTTGCTGACCGTTACTTTTACCCTTCTTGTTAATGGCTCATTCATAGCTACGCCCGCCCTAACATCCCCTGTTCCTCAATTAAAAAAAAGAGTTTGATTTGTTAGTATTGTTTATGACTTCACCATGGCGTTGCTGCATACTGCATACTGCCCTCCCCTTCCGCCCCACGTCACCTTCACCTTCCACGATCTACTTAATTGTTAAAACAATGTTTTTACTTGTTTGCCTAAATAGGACATCAACTGGTTGTAAATTACTTCTTCGACAGTGTCGTGAAAATGAACTATATATAAATGATACAGGCAGTTTTAAATTACGAATATAATTTAGCTCTTCCAATAATTACAGTAAAGTAAATTCACTTGATTGAATTCTGCCTAATAATCTATTGTTAATACTAAATAACTCATGTAATAGAGCCTTGTACGATATAACGTTTTATTTTATAAAAATAACAAGACTGGAGACAAACATTAGCATCCCTTGAAGGTGTAGTCAGTAGTTAGGCAGACATCATCATAGGGTTTATAATCTGTCCGATCGCAGTTTAAGTTGAACGTGTCATCACGAGAACATACGTATTTCTAATGGCAAATGTTAGTGACTGCGCAACAAATTATTTGCAATGTGTTTGTAATTTCTGAGTTGCAATGTGTTTGTAATTGCTGAGTTGCAATGTGTTTGTAATTGCTGAGTTGCAATGTGTTTGTAATTGCTGAGTTGCAATGTGTTTGATTACATTAAGGCCGTGCCATAAAATGACATCCTAAAGATCGTAAGAATGAAATATAAAGGTAGTTTAGATATTGTTAAAATAGTGTCTGTAAATGCTATAAAATGTTGGTCCAAGCAAGTGCCACAAACAGTAGTCAAACATACTCTCATTCCAGATGCACCAATTCAGCATTGATCCTATGCAACTATTGTTTGGGGCGCTTGTTTCAGCCAAAGTTTTTTTGTTTTTTTAAGATAAAATTAATCTACTATCTAAATAAGTTGTATATCAGTGAAACAGACATTTTTAGTGGTAAATAAAAATACCTTATTTTACAAAATCGGTTGAGAAATAAAAATTTCATGTGCGATAGCTGTTTTTGATGGGTACTTTTCAATGCAAAATTCTGCTGCATGAAACATTTGAAATAAAAAAAATTTAGAATTGTTATCCGGAAATGATTTTTAATTGTTGGCTATTAGTAAAATAAGACACCCTAAAAATGTTATAGCAAATATGAAGGATTACTGAAGTTATTTCAATTTTCTTAATTTTCTGCTGTCCCACCAACAAGGAATTTACATAGTAAAAGTCCCATCAAAAAATCATTTTGGCTGTAAAATATATATTTTTCAACCGATTTTGAAATGTAAAATAATTTTATTTACCACTAAAAATGCCAGTTCTATATATAACTGATTTACGTATTCTTTATAAATTTATATAAATCGTTCAAGTTACTGCAGAAAAACCTTTGGCAGAAACAAGCGACTCAAACTATATAGATCGTATCTATGTCATGATAACATGCATGACCTGCTCATGAAACCTGTTAGTATTTCTCCTTCAGTACTATCCGTTCTAAATCTACTGGACATCACTTCTTATTATGTGCATATAGATGACGTGACAACACATTTGACCTTGGCATACATATACTTCCAGATAATCATGCCACCTGACAGAGACGTATGCCTGCTTGAGGTACCAGGCTATGAATCGAATGGTTCCCAGCAAGACTCTAACGGTTATCCTTCACAACCGTCGTCACCACCGCCGCGGAGGACAAGCCGATTATCACCAAAAATACCGCGATCCGACTCTGTCAAATTCAATAAAAAAGCGGCCAATGGTAACGCTTTCAGAGTGACGAGTAAGCCCATGGATAACGCACAGAGAACACCACCGAGGCCATCAAGACGTGTGCCTAGTTTGAAATTGAAGCGAATGAATGCGCAGTCTAGGAACTTCAATAATGTTAATACAAACGCGAATGTGAACGAAAAGACTGATACCACGATGCCATGTTTACCTCAGCGTGGTGGAGGTAAGGAAAATCCGTCTATTACGATAACCATCGATTCGGACGATGATTCTATATACAGCGATTATTTGAACCCTGAAATGAATTACAAATCCGACATAAAGGTTCAGTTTATTGGAGATAATACCAGCTTGTATGGGACTCCCAAAGAGGAATTACTGCCTTCACAAAACTATGTTAATATGGATAAATCAAGTCCAAGAAGTTTTCTAAGGGAACAAATTTATTCCTTTTTCCAACCTTCGGATAATAAACTTGCTATGAAATTATTTGGAAATAAAAATGCCTTACTCAAAGAAAAGATGCGCCACAAACGGCAAGGAAGTTGGATTATACATCCGTGCAGCGATTTTAGGTAAGTCACTTATCTTAATATTCGAATTTAATATTGAATTACCACACCAAAAGCAATCGTTTATTACCGAGTTTTCACAAACATTGTCGTAGCCAAATTAAATTATTGCATATGTGTTCCATTGGTTAGTTTAAAAATATTGTCGATCCTCAGCAATATTCTACAGATCCCAATTTTTACAAAATAATGGCTCTGTTATTCAAACAGGGTAAAAGTTCCGTCTAGTATAATTAATTGAATTTTAAATATTGTATTCTTAACAATAAACTTTGATGAAACGTAATCAATTGCTACCTTATATCATTAAACTCACAAATACCTTTTTCCAATAACATATTAAACGAACAATGCAAAACTCGAATTTGTTTAGTTTGTTAACGCTTCATTTTGTTATGTACTTAATCACTAGGTTGGTGCACAGACATATTAATAAACAGATAGGAAACTTCCTATCTTAACCAAAGAAGTAACCAAAATATCACGTGGCACCTTAACTTTTCCTTCTATTTTCTCTCTCACCGATTTTGATGAGAATACATCCAAAAGATTCATAGTGAATAGCAAAATGGTATTATAATAATTTATGTTTGTTTTCAAAATAAGAAATTGTATAAAAAAAATGTTTAAAGTTTAAAATGTCATCATTTTTCGCCTTTCTCTTAAAAATTAATGTTTTGACATAGTCAAAATTTCCATCAAACTCCGTTTTTGCTCTCAATGTAAGAGAATACCAAATACTATCATTGGAAAGAAAATTAAATTTGTGATGGTATTTGGCTTGAATGAAACTTGTATCTATAAAACTCTTCATGATATGTGTGTTTAAAGTTAGGAAATATTTTGTGAAATTTTCGAACTGTGCCACTTGAAATTTACACAATTTTCATAGTGTCCAATCTATTTGTTATTAGGTCTGTGGTTGGTGGTTTAATTTTGTATAAATGTTTTATTATGGCTGTCAAGTTTGTATGTACGTGTTGTATCCTCGTGGGTATTACGATCCATTGAATAAACAACCTATACTATTTTCTCGTAGTCGTATAATATATGTGTTATACATTGTGTAGTGTTAGTGTTTGGTGCCTTCTGTACGCCATTTATTTCTACAGAAATATCTTTATGTTTCCAATGACGGTGACCTATGTATTGTTCCCGTCACACGTATAACGTTGTTACGGTAATGGTTTTCATAAGCGCTTTTCAACATGCGGCGATATTTATTGCATATTGCCACCAAGATTTGATACCACTTTATATAATCGAGGGCGGACCATATGTAACTAGAATGCCATTGATTTCCCCCCTCATACCTCTGACGGTGCATTCGCACCGCCAAAAACGAGAAAAAAAACTATATAAGTGTTCTTTTATCGGTGGCAGGATCAACACAGTTTTCGAATATTATTTCAAACGTGACGATTAAACTATCTATGATGGATATTACGATATAAATAAAACATATATGAAACTGTTAAAACATATTTACATTTTACTATACTCAGTTGCAAAAGAAAGTGGACACTGAGTTTTGTCTAGATTTAATTGTATAAAATATTTTTAGAATTAAATTGACAAATTACGAAATGAATATGCCATGTTTGGTACCAAAGTTTTTATCATTCCATTGCCAATATCATGTTGTCATTTGTTTTTCAATAGGTCGAATCATTAAGGGACTGTCGCTTGATAAAGAGGATAGGGTGTAAAGTAAAACTTTCAAAGTGTCCAGTTTCTTTTTCAACTGAGTATACATTAAACGGACGCAACCACAATCTTCAAGTATTCATCAAAAAAACAACAGAGTGCTGTTTGCCCCTTTAATAAATACTTCGGTGTTTTAGAATATCAAAGATCAAAGTTCAGATCGCTGCAGTTCATAAGCACTGTTATTGTCTCGAACGCTGATTATCTGAGTTAACTCAGGTAATGTTTGGATTAAGTTAGCCAATAGTTAAAGCTTGGATAGTGTACTGCAGCATGGCTAAACTTGTAGTTGAAGCTTCTGTTGTATCAAAATTATCGAAAACAGCTGTTATTATTGTTGAAATGTATATGACCATGATACCGTTCACGCCCTTTAGCCCCAGGTTGAGCAGAACTGAATATTTAAAATGTCAATAGTACGAACATTTGAGCCATCCCGAAGATGGTATGCATATGACGGTGAACATGGAACCTGCAGTGTGGTATTTTTATACCATTCCATGGCCAGCGGCGTATGGTCCCAGTTTCAAACAAAATGATTTGCATACTTTTTAAAGAACGCATATTTTTGGGAAACAAAAAAATAAATAACATAAAAACAAACATAACATCTGTTTTTATTTTTTGTTTTGTTTTTTAATAACGGTTAACCACACATAGTCCTATGCCTGTTGTACGACTCGTAAATCTGTTCTCTTCAACTAATTGCCTCTCAAAAGTTACAAGATAAGGTTATCCATTACGGATTAGAGCGGAGATAAGAAATGTCAAAACGACATGAGCCTTGCTATCTTCCTGCATTCTTGTGTTTTTTGCGTTTTCTGATGATCGTTCTGATTTCATTCTGATCACCTTGCATTGCATCGCTTCCAAGAGAGATATTGGGGTTACGTTTATCATGGTCATTGTTTTATACACAATTATTGGAACAGACAGACACAGTTAGCAATCAATAATTTATCTTAATACAAGACAAGCTAACAGAATTCAAGTCCTAGCACTCAAACAACGATTACATTCTTTGCATTTTCCGAAGTTAGTGTTTTTGAAATGCTGTTTAACAGGAAGCGCGTGGCTTTTTAAGAGGTTTTCACATTATGTACACATCACTGGTTTGTAATATTCATATAAACATTTCTCGCTCCAGTCAAAATACAGAACACTCATTCTTAAGAAATATATATATAGGTTAGTAAATTAGAATCACAAATGTATGTTTGTTAACCTTAAAACGTTTACGAAAAAAGACTGCCTTTCATTTGGGCAATGGCTAGGTAGGTCGGAAATTACTAGTCATGTCTTTATTCTTTCTCTCTCCATTTGTTTGGGGTTTTTTTTGTGGCTTTTTGTTTTTGGTGGCTTTTACCAATTTAAAAATGTTTAAGAAATGTATTCAACACATATTTGGGTGATGGGAATATAGATGAATGGGGAGGTGTACAGCTATTAAAAAAAAAGATGAGAGTGGAATCCTTTTTAAAAATAAAAATTCTCTTTGGCTCACAATGATTATCTTTTGGACACCCTCGTATTCTTGCGTTTTGTAATTCATTTTATTTAGTTAACCATATAGTTCTAAAATAAAGACAAAGCAAAAGTAATATTTACATAATTCACTTCCATATACTATACAATAATCAAGTTATTTCTGCACAGTGTGTAAATAATTAATATTGTGTGAACATGCAATACAATACTGTGTGAACATGCAATACGTATTGGAAATTGGAGACGTTATATATACATAGTACAGGTGAAAATTTGCAAAGAACATAAATGGAGGCGGCCAACTTGGAACGATGACGTCATCGCGCCTTTTTTACTATATATGGCATATTGACAAAATATATTTTAAAGCAAAGAAAATCATTGCATATTAATTAAACATTAATATACAGATGCTTATTTTTCATTTCCAGTGATTTTCTTTGCTTTAAAAGACATTTTGTCAATATGACGTATATGATAAAAAGGCGCGATGACGTCATCGTTCAAAGATGGCCGCCCCCATTGGTGTTTCTTTGCAAATTTTCAATAGGTCATACCTTCTTTATTTTTCATGGCATTTTGATAATTCTTTCAGCTTATTTAAGTTTTTCAGAGCTCTTTGAAATAAACATTGTTTGAAAATAGTGTATCAAACCCTTTAATATAAACCTAAAGTAACACTTATTTAAGTATTTCCTACTAAATCGATCATATATTTCACTATTAAAGAAGCTATCTCGCCAACAACAGCCAAATTTTACAACATATGTTGCTAACCTACTGACGACGAGGTATATATATAGAACTTACATATTTTGAGAATGCAATCTCTACAGGCGCAATATAAACAGCTTAAACAAACCGGGCCAAACCCCGAAACCCGGCGTCGAATTAAGAGTTACCAACTCATAATTCATTTTACACATATTCAATTATAGATATTCTAAGAATCCATATTTTTAATTGGCACATGTACATTATTATATGAATTCAATACCTTGAACGTGGCGGGATAGCTTCTTTAACATAACGTGTTGAAATACTGTTTATACATCATTGTACATACATACATTCTTGCATACCGGATAAGGCTAGCCACGTTTTACATGGGGGATGGGAAGTATTTTCTTGCATACCTGACAAGGATATCTGTCATTTTACCGGGGCTAGATATTTCTATCTCGCCCTAGGGTCGAGATAAAAGTCATGCCCGCCAACATCCGATATGCAGGAAAACATGCAAAACGTTAGTAGCTGGCGGCGACAACGCAAAACGTGTCTCTGATATGCAAGAAAAAGAATCTATAATGGGTATTCGGTATAAGTGTTTTAATCAGAACGTCGGCAGAGCCTCGGTTCCGATAAAAACTCTTATACCTCGGGTTGGAATTCCCTATCTTCACCGGATACCCATGAAATTTTCTTATAATCTGACTCACAAGTCTGGAAAATAAATGGAATAAGGCAGTCTTGTATTGAGTCCTATTGATACGACAGAAATATTGTTAAATGCGACTTTAAACACGATACATATGTTCTTATTGTTATCGATCAGCAAGATAACAACGCAGTATGACAGATAATGACATACGCGAATAAAATGCCTAGCAATCTTGTTGTCAACGCTACTAGACACACGTTGTAAACCAGATGACACGGAATCAGTTAACCACCTCCTTACATCGCCCCTCCCCGCACACCTCTCTCCCCTCCGTCCACACCACCCTCCCACCCACAAACACACCACAAACTCGTCGTTAAGTGGTATTCCGTAATACACGCCCTATATTAGTGATATCTACCCCAGCACCAACACCTTGATATTCCGTATGTTTCCCATGTTTCCCATATGTTAAGTCGAATCAGGGTTTTTAAAACGCTGGTCGAATTCATAATATTATCACTACAATATTAGCACTACAATATTAGCACTACAATATTAGCACTACAATATTATCACTACAATATTAGCACTACAATATTAGCACTACAATATTAGCACTACAATGCATTACGTCGGTAGTTGGTACAATTAGTATTGCAATATATGGGAATTGCTGGCAACATGTAGACCTTTGACAGTTTTACTACTGGTTCTGCGACATAACGTAGCATTATACTGAAATTAAAGTACTAAAAGCACTGAAGTCGAGTGTTAAATCGGTGTGTGAATTCGTTAATTTCTGTTTGAGACAGTTCCGACTGGTGTCTACGAAGTAACAGAAACGAGAAAAAATGTTAGTAAAATCGTGAAGATGTGAAGGTTAGACAAAATTGCTGGTATGAAGAGCATAAATACATGAACTGCCTGCAAACTACAAGTTTCAAGTCAAAAAGTGCGGGGTGTTTGGGGCGGGGACGTGAAGTCTGCGGGCTGGTCATCGGGGCCCCTCTTAAACGTTATAATAATGCTTTACATTTTATGTCAAAACAGTTTTGGAAAATCAATGGGGGAACACAAGCAGTTGCGTTTTATGGTTGATTTCAGACAGATATTATACCAGTATCATAAGTGTTTGTGGTATTGGCTTTAATATTAAAGCAACATTTACGGAAACGTGTGTAGTTTTCCATTCAGTTACCCTGGAAACATGTGTGCCGTCATACCTATGACCTCAGCCCTAATATAAGCGGTTTCTTATTAAAATTAATGGTAGTAATGTAATACTTCCGACTTATCAATCCCTTTAAGTTATGAACCTCTTTGGAAAAACCAACAATTATTTTTCATCTTTTTAATAGTAATAACAAATCCAGTACAAACCCTACTGTCTACAAGGCCTCAATCTTGTCAGTTGAACTTAAGGCAATTGAAATTGCCTTAAATTATATTCAGGAATCTGATGATGACCATTTTGTAATGATTTCTGATTTCCTTTCATCTCTTCAAGCACTGGGTAATATGAAACATGATAACCCAGTTGTGCTTCAGCTTTTAGTACAATTCTCTTATAGTTGATAATGTTATTATTTACTGCTGGCTTCCAAGCCATGTAGGAATACGTGGTAATGATAGAGCTGATAGTGCTGCTAAAGCAGCATTAGGTTTACATATATCTAATGCTAAATTACCTTATACTGATTTTAAAAGTTGCATTAACACATTTATTCATAACTCTTGGCAAGCCGCTTGGGATTTAAACTCCATTCAATTAAACCGTTACTTGGTCAAACACATCTTGTTGTAATGTGTAGACATTGATCCTATGAGTCAAAGGTAGTACAATGTTAATACTATGAAAGAGTTATTTGATACTATAGATTTTAGTCTTGTCTAAGATTTCCTAAAAGAAATCAGACTATATAAATCATTATAATGTGTTCTTATATATATTTACTTGTTTATATACCCGTTGACGGGCATTTGTTGATTTACATATATAGTTTATATTACTACCATATCATCCCTTATTTTTTAATAGTTTTATCTTTATATATTTACAATAATGTTTAATTATTACTTAATTTTTTCATCTTTTGTCGGTTTTTGCGCATGACATATTTATGTGTCGACGTGCCGTAAAACACCATTCATTCATTCATTCAAACCCTACAAAGTAATTGTAACAGTGCTAGCACATCCGCACAACTGGAAGTTACTTGTGTCCATCCTTATTAAAATAAGACAAGCTCAATGACACAAACGCAATGTTTAACGTCGACTTACTAAACTCTATATGGTTACAAGACACGTGTGTAAATATTTGTTTAAAGAAACGAACTCACCAAATAACGGCAAAATTAGACTACACAACTGTTTATCAAAACTCTATCCAGGTATTCAGGGCATATAATAATGTATCTGTGCGATTAAAAGTGTAGGTTTATTCACGGGTTCTTAAATTAACCGTGGTTGAATATGCGTAAAATGAATTATGAGTTGGTAACTCTTAATTCGACGCTCCAGTTTTGGCCTGCTTGGTTAAAGCCGTTTATATTGTGCCTATATAGTTTGATTCTCAAAATATGTATTAAATAATATTATACCTTCGTCAGTAGGTTTAGAAACGGTGTACATTTTGTTGTATAATGTTGCTGTCGTTAACCGTGTTGCTGCTGTAATAAACACAGCATGCTTGATATGAAATTTGAGTTACAAGTCTTTGGAATTGTTGCAACAACCAGCATTTCGTTTATTTGTCGTCACAGTCAGTTGTTAGCTGTGTGCGCAAAGAATCAATGAAAGTGTGCTGAAATGTTATACTGATTAACAACAATTGTATATTCAAAAGGCAGCTGTTCGATATTAGTTGCTGAATGGAATCTTGAATAGTTAAAATGAATAAAGAAAACCATCTGGCTAAATGTCTTAGTAATATAATGCTGAACTTGTTTGTCTTAGCACCACATATTCTAATAAAGTATGTATTTGCACGGTGCTATTTAACGACGCATTTACCGATTATTTTGCTAAAGGGTGTTCACAATATTGCAGAATACGGAGAATGAGCGTAGCATGTTCATTCCAGTTTAAGGCCAAATCAACTTTCTTGCGTTGGTGCGCAGTAAGCACTCAGTTGAAATTCTCTTAAAATTCAATTTATTCAATTCAAGTTATTTGTGATAATCATTGCATCCGCAAAAGGTTAATGGCAATAACATTACAGAAATAGCAACTGGACTATTTTTAAAAAATGGTTCAGGGACTTTCAAGTGGACCAATACTTACGTCCACTACTTAGCAATTCATTAATCGTAATAAATACTGAAAAAGGGTTCCCTTGAAAGCAACAAACACAAACAAAAGAGAAAAGTAGCAGACTCGGTTTTATTGATTCTGTTCATGAAAGGTAATATAAGGTGCAACATCTCTCACGCGCCCTAGGACCGGCTTAAGTGGTATTTTACTTTAAAGCCACATATAGTGGGTTTGATGATATCAAAGGAGCAGTAAATATTAATAGCACTACTGATATGTAGTCGAGGCGACCTTTTACAGCCGCCACACATGTCAATACATACTGAAAAGGGGTTCCCTTGGAAGAAACAAACACAAACAAGAAAACTAACAGATGTAATACGTGACTTATAGGTCCGTAACAATTGAAGATGCAATCGCTCCGTTTCTCCAGGTGTTGTGAGCTTTTTTAACTGTGTTTGATACTTTTATCCTGATGTAAATTAGGCTTGATCGAGAAAGCTCATATCCGCCTTTGAGCTAACCTATATTGCTATACCTAGACTAAGAGCTAACCTAAACATGTCAACGTAGCATCCCCAGTATTTAGACGGTTTGACATGGATAATGTTCATGGAATGTCTTCGAAACATTCATGGACCGGTTTACCTCAAGGGATGCTGGTATCAATAATTGGAGATTTTGGATGGAGTCAACTGTCAAAGGAAATATTGATTTATGGAATATGTTCATAAAACGGATTGGTATGCTTGAAGTCAAATAATTTTGTATAATAATACCGAATGACACTCAATTCATTATATAATATTAATAATTATGAAATGTGAATTCATATCCATATATTTGATCAAATCCTATCACATTGGTCTGATGCCGCGGGACAAAGAATGTCTAAAGAACGTTATATATTATAAATTCACTTACTAAATGACAAATGTATTAATTAACGTTCACTATGTGATTTGACAACTATATTATTTCCTTGAATATGCAATTAGTAATCAATTAGTAATCAATTAGTAATCAATAACAAGACCAGTATGAATATAATGATCAGTAAGGATGAGACAGAATTTGGGATGAGGCTCAAACCCAATAAAACAATCTGACTTAATATATGTCATCTTAAAGAAAATGGCATAACACGTTATTTTTATGATCTAAACAGCTCCAATTATGCACAAAAAAGAACGGGTCTAAAAGAGTATGAGAGTGGACCTTTGGAAACGGCCGAACACGACATATAAGAAATATGGCAATCTCGGTTTGATTGAGACTGTTCATGAACGGTAGTGAAATATGCTAGCTACCGCTCATTCTCTATAGCCCCGGGTTGAGCAGAACTCAATATTCATAAAATCAATAGTACAAACATTTAAACCATCCCGAAGATGGCATGCATATGGCGGTGGACATGGAGTATATTTCTTCCCCATGTCGTACGGCGTATGGTCCTAGTATCTAATACAATTAAATGCCCCGAAGAGCGAAATAAACATAATGGAATTTAGTTGGGAGCAGCGGTTATGAAGCCTTTTTAGGTTGAAATGTTCGAGGGGTTAATCACACAATCTATATGGTGACCTAAAATAATAACTGAGATACTAACTAAAGGTACGTGCATTTTTGTGTTTCTTTTACGTTAATATATCCAGTCAGAACCTGAGAAAACGTTTCATGTTAAGGTGAAATGACCGCTGCACAATTGGATAAATGTGGTGACGCGACTAACGCGACTACGTTTTGGAGATAAACTGACAAGTACTAGAATATGTATACATCTTCACTGAGTTAGGATGCATGCAACAAAGTGTTTTGGTGACAAACATAATGCCAATACTACAGGAGAACGAGTCAAAATGTGGTCCTCAAGTAAATCTTGTTGGAGAGAACATGTCCCTAAATGATCAGCAAGTGGCCTAGTATACATACTAGTAATCACTTTTTGTCAGACAACATACAACCTGGTTCAATAGTTATTGACTATGAGACTTTAACTGCCATTCACTATACTTACATTATGGATATTGGTTACTAATTCGATGCCGACTTCGTACACATTTTTCAACATTTTGAACATTGAACATTCGCGAAGATTTGATTACGCGCTTCGGGTCAAACACGAAATACGCGAAATTTAATCCCCCACTTCTATTAATGATCTCACAGTGTCAGTTATCTTATCAACTGGTTAGCTGACGCAGTTAAATTGCTGAGAACAAAACGGAGAATCTTCGGTACCAATACAATACATTGCCAGAAGGCAAAACAGTGATTCTGGCGAATTAAATTTAATTTCTCGATTGCTGTCACAGCCTACAGATGATAGTTTTATTGATCGATTGCAAAGACAGGGTTTATATTGTATGTACTTCATGTCTTCCGAGTAGTTTTATAATTCCCTGATACATGTGTTGCTGTACATTGTATGCCGCACTATCATGAGTTGTAGGTATGCACGAGTATACCAGATAAGGTACTTTGTGTATCAATACATTGTGATGCAGACCAGGGGTTCTGTTTCACTTACTTACCAATTGTGACACCCACAAATGCCTTTACACGAATAGGTTACAAGACGTCTCTGGTTTTTCAGAAAACACTTAACAAAGTGTCATCAAGCGTTGTTAATCTGGTAGAGAATGTAGAAAAAACATGAGAAATGAGTCTGTACAATGCACACCAGACCGAATATTGATGGCACGTCAGATGACACCCGAGACTGGCTTTTTCTGGCTGTCTATAGCAAGGAAAAAATGTATATGTGTTAAATATTTTAAAAAGTGTCGATTGTCATACAACCTTCACAAAATAAATATTTGCATTGTTTAACGAAACTGTTTACATATGTGGACAAGCGTCCGGGACAATGCAGTTGTAATTTTCCTCAAATGTCAAGAAATATAAAAAGATCGGACAGGGAAAGTAGCATTCAAGGAGGACAGTCAACCACAAAACAGAAACAAACACGCAAACAAGAAGGCAAAAGTGATAATAAAAGCAAACGACATCACAAACACAAAAGGGTTGACAATAGGGCTACAGCTTTGGGACGAACAGTGGCAAAGTAGGCCACTGGGGGTTTAAACGGGTTCTAGGATGCACCAAACCTCACACTTACCCCAATGTCATCCCATTAAAACAGGACAGTGTAAATAAAGAAATCCCCGCCATGATCTAATCTCTAACCAACAAGGCAGCATCAATAGGCAATTTAAGTAAAATACAAATATGCTCGTGTAAATATGCTACAAAATAACAATAGCCTAGAAAGCCACAATGAAGGTACTCAATGACTTGGCAGAAGCCAGAGCAACAAGAGAATAAACCATTAAGGGCACGACAAGAAAGATTTACCATGCAGACAAGTCGTATTTTAGGCCTCAGACTGTCTTATTGCACTTAATCATTCACTACCAAAGAAATATAATTGTTTCTAAGTGCGGTATGTATCTTTATTAATAAATAACAGCTCATCATGACAGGCAAATGTTATGACGTCATTGACGTCATGCGTGGCTTCGTATGTTTAATTGATGTCATAAAATGGATTCACATTGACCTTGCAATTAATGAAAAAATACTATTAATACTAATTAATTAATGAAAATAGGTAAACACATGTTTTATTAACTGTTGTGCTTTGCCTAGATTTGCAATTAAAAATAAATGACCACTTATACGTATTTATGTCGCAATGGTGGTGGTATTTGTTTTTTGAGCTATGTCCATTTTGGAAAAAAATTCAAGAAGGTACCTTATACGAATAAATAATACATTGTTATTTGATTTGCCAACTGGAAAAAACGTTAGTTGCCAAGATAAAAATGATAACCATGCGTCATTGCATTTAGTAAATGATCTAGTTTGCACTGTTCAAAACTTTTTTTCGAAAGAGAATATCAATAAAGTACGCTGTGAAGATGATACCGCCTTAGATTAAAAGTGAATTATAATTAAAAGTGAATTACGCGTAATGTCAGAACGAGTTTGTGTGAAAGATAGTTTGAATTTATTTAAGTTCTAGGGAAAATACCATTGCCGAAGAGGTCTTGCATCTTTATTAAGATTACTGGGTTCTTTCAAAACGTATACTCAACACTTTACCCTTTAACAAAGATTTGAAACAGTTATTTTGTTTGGTATTAATTTAATCAAATAATTAGCAAGTGTAGTTAATTTCTATTTCAAACCTTAATTGTAATTATAGATCCTGTGAACATACCTTTCTTGAAATATCCACCGTTTCCAAAAAGACAATGAACTAATTTTGAAAAATATAAACAAGAAATTAAGCTATAGAAATTATGTTAAATTAGAAAAACATATTTTATAAAAACTTTATAATAGTGCAACAGATGCGTGTGCTATCTATCTTATTTGCGCTGTGTTGTTAAATGATAGTCGACAAGACATATACTTGCGATTTTATTAAGTAATTTTAACATTTTACCACAAAACCTGTCATGTCATACTTAGGGTTACTCCTGGTGGTGTGCATCCAAAAATGAGAAAACTGGTCCTATAGAAATTACACAACCCAAACGCAATGGAACCGTAGATCCGCACTGTACCACAAACAAAGAGCAAATTAACTAGACAATGAAAAAGACAATACACAACAGAAATAGTGGTGAGCGGTCAGTGGGCAAAGAATTACATATGATCAAATCCTTCTAATATTGCACGCGTGGTATTTATATTACCTTCTTTTTAATGTCAGCTTTTATGACATTAAGTATTGTTTGTGTTGAGGTGCCCCAATAGCTAATTCATTTAATACATTCCCAATGACAATGGATGTATGAAATGAGGTGCCCAAATAGCTAATTCATGTCATATATTCCTAGTGACAATGAATGTATGAAATGAGGTGTCCCAATAGCTAATTCATGTCATACATTCCCAGTGACAATGAATGTATGAAATGAGGCGCCCCAATAGCTAATTCATGTCATACATTCCCAACGACAATGAATGTATGAAATGAGATGCCCCAATAGCTAATTCATGTCATACATTCCCAGTGACAATGAATGTATGAAATGAGGTGCCCCAATAGCTAATTCATGTCATACATTCCCAGTGACAATAAATGTATGAAATGAGGTGCCCCAATAGCTAATTCATGTCATACATTTCCAGTGACAAAGAATGTATGAAATGAGTATCGTTATCTAATATTAAACAAATACACAGCAACAACAACATAGAATCCAATTACATCACATTACGTGAACCCACCTTAAATCCATTAAGCGATAGGAAATATTATAACAGGATTTTATAACGGATATTTCTACAATAAAACACGTTTAAAAACATTTTTACTGAACAAATGCAATACCTATTTAATTTTTAATTTTATAATATGCAAACTTTTTAAGTGGAAATGAAAGTTTTATTTCATACCCCAGCCAACCCCGTTTTCGCTTCTTTGAGAAGGGGTTGGATGGGATATGAAAGTTAATACTCGGACCACGTAATGTGTGTTTTCCGACCTCGTACATTCCTTGCTGAGACATACATGGAATGGATGATAACCAGTCCGTGAGCTCATTTGTAGATTACATCAATAATGTACAGTATATATATAGTTGTGATGAATTGATCTGTCGAATGTCAGTGCTAATCAATGGTATCGTACGTGCAGGAAAAAAAACACGGTCGAAAAAACAGGAAAATGCAGTCAACGATTACATACAGGATATCGCCACGCCATTAGTTGGATATGATGTGATGACTGAATGATGTGCCAATTAAGAGTAAGACGCGAACTAAAGTGTAAACCTACATTTGATTGAGATGAAGTGGACGACGCCTGCCTACTTCCGTGTATGGCGATCCGAAGTAATATTCGTTTGATTAATCTAATGAGACCGCCTGAAAACATTCTTGTATGGTATGTTTAGCAGAATCAGCCAAACAAAACACCTGGGGCAATTGTATTTTAAAATGTATCTTATATTTTCGAAATATGTATAGATACATATATATATATATAAGCAAAATTATCATAAAACACAAACCGGGCAAACTCTTATCAGCAGAATCACATTTAAGCGGCCATCAGAAATCGGATACATTGTCCTATCCGATTACTATTACATATGCATGTCGCTTATTCGTTTTAAATTTGTTTACATTTTCATAGTTGTAAATATTAATAAATACTGAAAAAGTGATCCCTTGGACTCAACAATCACAAACCAGAGAGAAAAGTAGCAGACTTGATTTTATTGAGTCTGTTCATGAGAGATAATTATAAGATGAAACACCTCTCACGCCTCCTATCACTGACAAACTGTTTCTGTGTCTATTCCTGCCGGGACGCTTGTATGACGTCTGCTGCCAAAAATGATCTTTATTAAGTATAATATACTTATGTAGATCATATATATATATTATACCGTTAACTGCACACACATATATAATTAAATTTATGTTCAACGAGGTTGAAAGCGTATATGCAAGTGTGTGGCATGAACTTGTCTTTAACAAATGCATGTCATAGCTTATGCTATATGCCCTATACCTAGAAACCCCTTTCCAATAAGTGACTCTTATTCCTAGCAGTGACACTATTTGATATCGAAAATTGCAATAGTCTAAGGGGGATAATGTTAAATTTAAAATATCTTAACCTGTTTTATATTGTTCGCAAAGTAAGTCGGGACCATTTATGTTCTTGCGTTGGCAGAACTATTCATTTCCTGATATATTTAAAGGCTGGTGGCATATAATAATCAATTCACAAAATACTTTTAAAATTTGCCATATTTATTACAACAAGTATAAATGTCGAACAGGAAATGCAGCTTTCACAGAACACAGTAAACCGAAAAACACGCAAAATGACAAACATGAATGGCAATATAAATAAGGAATAAAGTCATATGACGTCACAAACACAAAAGCGGTTGACAATAGGGCTTCCACCTTGGAACGGCCAGTGGCAAAAAATGCCACTGAGAGTTTAAACTAGGTTCTAGGTTGCACCAAACCTCACACTTACCCTACTGTCCCAATAAAATGGGACGGTGTAAATAAAGAAATCCCCGCCATGAACTATTCTCTAACCATAATAGGCAATATAAGTAAAACACAAAGATGCTCGTGTATATATAAATACAAAAAAAACAATAGCCTAGAAAGCCACAAAGAATGTACTTAATGACTTGGCAGATGCCAGAGCAACAAGAGAATAAACCATTGTGAGCACAACAGTTTATGAAAGAAAATACCAACAAGTACATTGCGAGGGAACGGCTGAGATATCAAAGGTCAAACATAATAAAAAAAACGGTTGACGACCGTTAATTGTTTAATTAGTTTGTATGTGTACAACTAATCCGTTATGCAGTTAATAAGATCTAGGAAGACACATTGTATTATCATTAACCGAGGCGTGAAATCAGATAACAGTTGGCGTGATATCAAGATTTAATTTGATTAACGTGGCTGTGTTTGACATTTTCTAAGCGAGATGATCTTTGATTTGGGTGTCTGTACTCAATCCGCTAGGGCACAGTATAATGTAAACACTTGCGTGTTCGGGGTTTATGATGCACTTGAACGTCTGGTGAGACCTCTGTTTGAACAGACGGGCAATTCATCAGAGTAATTTGATAATTAAAGCAAGAGACGGACATAGTTTGATTTCAGGGACGAACAGAGTTTGATCTCAGTGACAGACTGAGTTGGAGCTCATGGACGGACAGAGATCGACCTCATGGACGGACTGAGTTTGCGTTTGTTCTCATGTACGGACTGAGTTTGTTCTCAGGGAGGGACGTGCTGAGTTTGTTCTCAGGGAGGGACGTGCTGAGTTTGTTCTCAGGGAGGGACGTGCTGAGTTTGTTCTCAGGGACGGACAAGGTTGCTCTCAAAGATGGACAGAGGTGTTCTCAAGGACAGATAGAGGTTGTTATCAGGGACGGAATGAGCTGGTTCTCAGGATGGGCTGAGTTTGTACTCAGGGACGGACTGAGTTAGTAGTTCTCAGTGAAGGACATAGGTTGTTCTCAGGAGACGGACTGAGTTTGTTCTCAAGGACAGACAAAGGTTGTTTTCAGAGACGGACAGAGGTTGTTCTCAGGGGACAGCCTGAGTTTGTTATCAGAGGACGGACTGAGTTTGTTCTCAGGGACGGACAGAGGTTGTTCTCAGGGAGGGACTGTGTTCGTTCTCAGGGACGGACAGACGTTGTTCTCAAGGACGGACAGATGGTATTCTGAGGGACGGACACATGTTGTTCTCAGGGACGGACTGAGCTTGTTCTCAGAGACCGACTGAGCTTGTTCTCAGTGATGGACTGAGTTTGTTTCAGGGACGTACAGAGGTTGTTCTCAGGGACGGACAGAGGTTGTTCTTAGGGAAGGATTGAGTTCGTTTTCAGGGACGGACAGAGTTTGTTCTCATGGGTCGGACTGAGTTTGTTAACAGGGACGGACAGAGGTTGTTCTCAGGAACGGACTGAGTTTGTTGTCAGGGACGGACTGAGTTTGTTGTCAGGGACGACCTGGGTTTGTTTTCAGGGACGGACTGAGTTTGTTCTCACGGACAGACAAAGGTTTATTTTCAGAGACGGAATGAGCTGGTTCTCAGGATGGGCTGAGTTTGTACTCAGGGACGGACTGAGTTAGTAGTTCTCAGTGAAGGACAGAGGTTGTTCTCAGGAGACGGACTGAGTTTGTTCTCAAGGACAGACAAAGGTTGTTTTCAGAGACGGACAGAGGTTGTTCTCAGGGGACAGCCTGAGTTTGTTATCAGAGGACGGACTGAGCTTGTTCTCAGGGACGGACAGAGGTTGTTCTCATGGAGGGACTGTGTTCGTTCTCAGGGACGGACAGACGTTGTTCTCAAGGACGGACAGATGGTATTCTGAGGGACGGACACATATTGTTCTCAGGGACGGACTGAGCTTGTTCTCAGAGACCGACTGAGCTTGTTCTCAGTGATGGACTGAGTTTGTTTTCAGGGACGTACAGAGGTTGTTCTCAGGGACGGACAGAGGTTGTTCTTAGGGAAGGACTGAGTTCGTTTTCAGGGACGGACAGAGTTTGTTCTCATGGGACGGACTGAGTTTGTTAACAGGGACGGACAGAGGCTGTTCTCAGGAACGGACTGAGTTTGTTGTCAGGGACGGACTGAGTTTGTTGTCAGGGACGACCTGGGTTTGATTTCAAGGACGGAATGAGTTTGTTCTCACGGACGAACTGAGTTTGTTTTCATGGACGGACTGAGTTTGTTTTCAGGGATGGACTGAGTTTGTTTTCAGGGATGGACTGAGTTTGTTCTGTCAATCGCTGTTTCATCTAGTAGCCATACCAACCATAACACTACATTCATAGAAACCAACCAGTGTATCATCTGTAGAAATATATCATGAACATATTTGTTAAAAAGCCTAAATACCTCTGATGTTCGTAACCTATTTGAATATGTATCCATAGTATATACTGGATTGTGGATGTCTGTATTTGATCTATAATTCTATATTATATGTATATCAGTACTTTATTCAGTTTAAACTTATTTATATTTACATAGATTGTAACGAAAGCGCTCTGAATTTAGTTTAATCACTCTCGATTTATTCCCGGGTAGAAACAGTATATAACTATTTATATAAGTACCTAACTATGTGTAAAAGTCGAACAGGAAATGTAGCTTTCGCAGAACAAAGTCAACCAGAAACATGCATTTAACAAAACAGCAATTACAAAGTTGATACGAAGTAAGGCATGTGACTTTACAAACACAAAATGGTTGCCAGTAGGGCTACCACCCTGAAACAGCCAGTGGCAAAATGGCTGTTGGGGGTTTAAACCAGGATCTAGGATGCACCGAAAAGTGTATGAAATGAGATATTTGGAAATCGCCGAATTCGATAAATACAAAATAAAAATAAATAGTGCTGTCTCGGTTTGGGTGAGGCTGTTCATGAGCGGTAGTGAAAACATGCTTGCTACCGTTCATGATTTCTAGCCCCGGGTTGAGCAGAGCTCAGTATTTAAAATGCCAATATTACGAAAATTTGAGCCATCCCAAAAATGGTTTGTATATGACGGTGAACATGGAACCTTCAATGAAGTATTTTCATACCGTTCTATGGCGTATGGTCCCAGCAGCGTATGATCCCAAACCTCACTCATACCTTATTGGTATAATTTTTTTCTTCAGACCAGCCTACCTCTATGCAGTAATTTGTATATACCCTTTACTTCAATAGAAATTTGCTCCACTTCGGCAATTATTTTAATTCACAGAGAAGTATCAGTGTACATGTAGTTGCACTTTTCATTCCATATAGGTTCCACTTTTGAAAGCAAAACACACTATAATAGCAGTTTTATTCATGAGGTACATGTTTCACCTAGCAAAAGGAGATATACAAATCGAACAGGAAAAGTAGCATTCAGGGACGACAGTCAACGACAAACACGCACAGAAACAAACAACAACTATAAAGATGAATAAAACGCAAGATATGAAATCACAAAAACAAAAGATTGACTACCGCCTTTGAACGGTCATTGGCAAAATAGGCCGCTGGGGTTTTAACTAGGTTCTAGGGTGCACCAACCCTCAATCTTACCCTATTGTCATCCCAATAAACTGGACAGTGTAAATAAAGATACTTCAAAACGTTTATAACTATTGAAAACAAACATGATGTACTGTACTCATGTATAGCTATGTTTAAGGATCAAAAACAAGACAGAATTGTTTTCCCAAATAGTAATCCAGTATAAAACAACGGGATTATTTTTTCTGAATAGATTCTGACGCCTTCAAAATATATGATAAGGGAATACAAAGAACATATATGCAATATTGCATGTTAAGCGATATTGGCACTAAACATTTAATCAATATGTTATGATGGGATGACAATTTAGACGTTACTTTCTGTATAGTACAATAGGTCCCACTATGTCTCCTACAAAACGCTTTTGCCATTGAATACAAATTTGTTTTATGCAATAAAACAAAATATTACTAGCTTTGTATTGCAAATAATATATGCTGCAAACAAACGCAGATTGCAAAATAAGTGCAATATACGTTAAGTTCCAATCCTGTTTATATCAATATATATTAACGTAAATGTTTCTCTCTGTGTTTTACACATATCGACTACTAATGCTGCCCAGTTTGTTAGAGGATACTGTTGTTAATATAGGTGTTTAAGTGGATTGTTTGCTAATTTCTCTAGATGTGGACTTCACTCGCTTTCTACTCGGAAAAAGTCAATTCTTAAAATTATAGATACACGAATTAACTTTTATAATGCTAGCCCCTCTTTACTTCCTCCGAGACCTAGGTTTTCCATTCGTAATTTAAAATCGGGAATTCAGGAATTTCATAATAAATTTGTTTTAGCTCCTGTAGATATAGCAGCTAATAATGTTATTATTGTTTGACGCCTACATTACGTCAATGTTTTATCTCTGGAACTCGGCAGCACCAATTCGTATACTCCAGTTAATTCTACTGAGGATGATGTTGTTTCCGCACATATCACCCTGCAATACTTTTAAGGCTGGTGTAAACGATAGGCAAAATAAACTGCCTACTATTCGTATTCGTAATCTTTATATAACTAAAAAGCTACTCAATCAGGGTTACCGTTACCATAAACTTCGTAAAACCTTTGCAAAATTTTATTCTCGTAACCCTGATCTTTCCAAATATAAAAGTAATTTAAGGACTCTTCCGCGACAAGGCTTCTATGGCGATGTGATTTATAAACTTCGTAAGATTCTTGGTTATGATCACTTTCATACTATCTTTGTTAAACTTGTTAAAAATGTTATCGAAAGAGGTTATGACCCTATCATTTTGCAACGTACTGCATGCTTGGTGGTGGACCCTTTTACAGTTCGCCACTATGCTTTCCTCTTTAATTGTACGATGACCGGACAGGCTGTGGACCCTATGATGACGCCTACCTAAAGCCCATTGGGAAGGTGGCGTTTGTCTATGATCTTTCTTGTCGCGCCCTTAATGGTTTATTCTCTTGTTGCTCTGGCTTCTGCCAAGTCATTGAGTACCTTCATTGCGGCTTTCTAGGCTATTGTTTTTTGTATTATATTTACACGAGCATATTTGTGTTTTACTTATATTGCCTAGTGATGCTGCCTTCTTGGTTAGAGATTAGATCATGGCGGGGATTTCTTTATTTACATTGTCCTGTTTTAATGGGATGAACCGGTTTAAACACCCAGTGACCTACTTTGCCACTGACCGTTCCAAGGCGGTGGCCCTATTGTCAACCCTTTTGTGTTTGTGTGCATTTATGGTTACCTTTGCCTTCTTGCTTGTCTGTTTGCGTGTTTGTTTCTGTGTTTTGTGGTCCTGTACGATATTTTTATATTTCTTTATTGTTAGGGATTTTTTTTGATGAGATGTACTTTTATTGCCACTGTTTTGTCAATTTCGGCATTGAATTCAAGATAATGGCGAGGTTGTGTACACATAAAATTGATTTAAGTTAATCTGTAATCCGTATTGCCTACTGACCGTTCCAAGTCGATAACCCTGTCTTCACCACTCTTTATGCTGCCTACTGACCGTTCCAAGTCGATAACCCTGTCTTCACCACTCTTTATGTTGCCTACTGACCGTTCCAAGTCGATAACCCTGTCTTCACCACTCTTTATGCTGCCTACTGACCGTTCCAAGTCGATAACCCTGTCTTCACCACTCTTTATGTTGCCTACTGACCGTTCCAAGTCGATAACCCTGTCTTCACCACTCTTTATGCTGCCTACTGACCGTTCCAAGTCGATAACCCTGTCTTCACCACTCTTTATGCTGCCTACTGACCGTTCAAAGTCGATAACCCTGTCTTCACCACTCTTTATGTTGCCTACTGACCGTTCCAAGTCGATAACCCTGTCTTCACCACTCTTTATGCTGCCTACTGACCGTTCCAAGTCGATAACCCTGTCTTCACCACTCTTTATGCTGCCTACTGACCGTTCCAAGTCGATAACCCTGTCTTCACCACTCTTTATGTTGCGTATTGACCGTTTCATTGTTAATGTGCCCTCAGTGGTTTATTCTCTTGTTGCTCTGGCTTCTGCCAAGTCAATGAGTACCTTCTTTGTGGCTTTCTAAGCTAATTTTTTTTGTATTTATATATACACAATCATCTTTGTGTTTTACTTATATTGCCTATTAATGCTGCCTTTTTGGTTACAGAATAGTTCATGGCGGGAATTTCTTTATTTACACTGTCCCGTTTTATTGGGATAGCGGTAGGAGTAGTGAGGTTTGGTGCACCGTAGAACCTGGTTTAAAACCTCAGCGGCCTTGTTTGACACTGACCGTCCAAGGAGGTAGCCTTTTATTGTTGAAAACCTCATCGAAAATGTTTTATTCCTCCTGATAACTTTAAATTGCTGTTGCATGTAAGGTTTTTATGAATAGCACAACATTTCGACCAATAAATATATGTTCAAAATGAAACATTATGGTGCACTTATATCTGGGTGTTTTTACTTCATTATCTTGGACTATCTCGGCCGACTAATGGAATAAGCACCAATAGTTCCATGGGAATGCGCACATTTTCTTGGCAATAAGACAATTGGTGATAATGGGGGGTTTTATATTCGAAAACACTTATGGGTGGACAATGGTTAAAAACAGTGTTTGGGTCACATAGTTTTGGAGTAAAGTACTATTTTTTCTTCGTAAGAGTCATTGTTAATATTTTCCTTAAGTATAAATCATATTACTTATAATTATATTGCGTTTTATTGATTTTTAAAAATTAATAAAAGCATTTCAAGGTCTCAACATATTTCAAATGTTCACATTTATTTGAGTTTATATGTCAGTTGTTATAGACGAGGTTATATACATATAGATATAAATACCGAAACAAAAGCAGCATTTAAGGAAGCCAGTCAACCGCAAACACACACAGAAACAAAGAAAAAAATTAAAGATGAATAAAAGGCCAAATAAGGCATCACAACCGCAAAAGGGTTGACAATAGGGCTACCGCCTTGGAACGGTCAGTGGCACAAAAGGCCGCTGGGGGTTTAAACCAGTTTCTAGGGTGCACCAAACCTCACACTTACCCTACTGTCGAACTCAATACAATGGGACAGTGTAAATAAAGAAATCCCCGCTCTGAACTATTCTCTAGACAACAAAGCAGCATTAATAGGCAATATAAGTAAAACACAAAAATGCTCGCGTATATATAAATACAAAAAACTATAGCCTAGAAAGAAGGTATTCACTGACTTGGCAGAAGTCAGAGCAACAAGAGAATAAACCATTGAGGGCACGGCAAGACAAGACTGCAGACAAACATCAAACGTCACTGTCCTTTTGAGCTTTAGGTAGACGTCATCATGGGGTACACAGCCTGTCCTGTCAACGCACAATTCAAGAGGAAAGCATAGTGGCGAACTGTAAATGGGTCGACCACCAAGCATGCAGTGCGTTGCAAAATGAGAGGGTCATAACCAATTTTGATATATATATAAGTCCAACAGGAAATGTAGCATATTCCTTATATATGTAGCATTCACAGAAAAGTGTCTACCAAAACCACGCATCATTCGCAACCAACCGCAATCATAATGAAAAATAGAGGCAATTTATGCGATATCACGAACACAAAGGGGTTGACAATAGGCGAACCGCCTTGGAACGGCCAGTAGCAAAACGGCTGCTTGAAAAATGTATTAATGTTACGTTATTAACAAACGTTGTAAGATCCTTAGTCCTAATCACTTTCATACAATATTTATTAAACTTGTTAGAAGGTTTATCAAAAGAGGATATGCCCCTATCATGTAGCAACACACTGCATGTTTAGTGGTTAACCCATTTGCAGTTCGCCGCTATGCGATGACCGGACAGATTGTGGACCCTATGATGACGTCTACCTAAATCCTCAAAGATCCCTTAATGGTTTTTGTTCTATTATTGCTCTGACTTCTGCCAAGTCATTACTTATTTGCATTGTGGATTTCCGGGCTTTGGTTTGTTATATTCATGTATACATGATCATCTATGCGTTAAACTTATATTGCTTATTAATGCTGTCTTGTTTGTTTAGAGATTCTTTATTTGCAATGTCCCGTTTTAATGGGATGACGATAGGGAAAGAGTGAGATTTGGTGCACCCTAGAACCTGGTTTAAACCCACAGCTGTCTTCCTGTCACTGACCGTTCCAATGCGGTAGCTCCCTTGTCAACCCGTTTGTGTGGGGGATGCCGCTTGCCTTCTTTCTCATTAACATTGTAACTGTTGTTCGTTTTATTGCGTGTTTTTGGTTCTGTGAAAGCCACTTCTCCTGTTTGATTTTTATACCTGCGTTTAATATATACAAATGATGCGTAGTATTGTTTCGGCTGGTTACCAGCTAAACAAAATGTCATCCCTCGACCTAGATCAGTCAAATATAATTCTAGATCAGTCAAATTGATACCTACCGTCAATAACATATAAACCCAGATTATGTATCAACACAAATATCAAGACAGATCTGAAAGGGGTAAACTGCATTTTAAATATTTAGTAAAAATCCACAGGATTCATGATCACCCTATAACATCATCAGCAGCAGCAGTAGCAGCAGCAGCAGCAGCAGCAGCAGTAACGTCATCATCATCACTTTAATCAATAGCAGTGCCTTCAGCAAGTGAGACAGACTGCCAGTCTCCCATTTTTGTTTTACCGGGTGGTAAAGGGAAAGAGTTTTATAGCCAGTCTTTCTTCGCAGTGTTCCCGGGTTGTGGGTCACCTTTGTGGAAAAAGCAATATCTTACAGAACCCATTTTTCTCACATAATACAAGGAACCTAACTTGCAGATGTGCATATATCGACCTAACATACGAATGATCAATCGACTAAATATATATCGGCTTTTTGATGCCATACCATCATGAAAGTGCAAGAAAAAAGGGAACAAAATGAACCAATGTAACCAATGTCAATAGCCGGATTATATAGCAAAGACATTAAATGTGTTTACTGCTCTAAAGAACACTAATTCCAGTGCCTTTATATGTCATGGTTATATGTTGAGGCTAATAAAATGTTGAATTTAAAGGCTCGTCAAGCTTTTGAACTGTTTAGTGCCCGACCAAATTAACTTTGTATATGGCTACTGACCGTTCCAAATCGGTTATCCTGTCTTCACCACTCTCTCTGTTGTGTATTGTCCGTTTCGTTGTATATTAATTTGCTCTTTGTTTGAGGTACAGTGTGAACCTACGTTTAAATGTTATGGTTTCTATAGGACCATTTTCTCAATGTTGTATAAAAAGCCACCTAAAATAAAGTCTTATATTATCATTGGTATCATGCGGGTGAGCGTACTTAAAACAACTGACCAGCAAACCAAAAACAAGTTATATCAGCACAGTTCATAATTTAAATTCCAATGCTGATTGTATAAAATTAGTATAAAAACTGTTAAATAATATAGATTATTCCAACAGGTAAATATATGATGTATCGCTGTTACAAGTACTGGACCTTTATCCAGATTCTGGTTAGACAACGCAAATCTAGTGGCTGTTAAACATGTTAAAGTAGATATATAAATCGAACAGGAAAAGTATCATTTGAAAGTGTTTTTATATATATATATATATTATTTTTTTTTATTTTTTTTTTATTTTTTTTTTTTTAAATTTCACCCCATGAACCAAGGTTGGGAAGAAAAACAAAGCCTCCAGTGAGATTTGAATCCACGACCTCTGGGGTACATTAAGAAATATTGAAAAAGGACCATAACTCCGACAGTCAACCATAAACACACACAGAAACAGTTTTAAAGATGTATAAAAGGCAAGATAAGATATCACAAACATAAAAAGGTTTTTAGGTTTGTCATGTAACTAACTATGGCTGATTGCGTAATTCGTGCATGCAGGGATTGCAAATAAACCTCTGCGGATTTCAAATAAACCTCTGCGAAGACAATGTCATCACTCTCCTGAAAATAACAACTCGTTTATTTTTCTTTACTAAAAAGGCGCAATCGATTGCAAATTTGGAGTTATTTGCAAGATAATAATACGTAGCAGTGAACGGTTTACGAATATTCGGAAATTGATCCCGGTGAGATTTGTATGAATGAATCTGATAATTATATTAAAATGGTTATTTCTTATTTTAGAAACCGATATTTGCATTTCTGTGACACACGCAACTTCTAATACAATTCACACATAGGCATTGCTAGTTTCCCATTGGGTGGCAGTTGTATAGTTATGTAAATGAAAATGTTGTCATAAACACTGGGAATGGGTGATATTAAGACAATTGTGAAAATGGAACTTTCGTGTGAGACATGCATTGATATATCATCAAGCTATTGATGACACAATAATCTGTACATGCAAAATATTTTCAAACATATGCAGCAAACATGGTACGTAAGCTAAATTTGGTAACTTTGGGTCCATATTCTGCTATTTTTGGAATCAGTATATTGTTTCCCACCCTTTTAAAAGCGACAACAGTGGTTCAATGAAACGTGTTTATGCTTTCAAATGTTTTATAGTCTTAAAACGCGTTTTATTTTGCTTCTAAGAGATTTTCTGCATTTTAAGTAAGCTCACGCATTGGCAAGGACATCTTAAATGTGAATAAAGTCAAATAAATTATGCACTGCTTCCCTGAAGGGCGCGATTTATTGCAAGTATTTCTGAATAAAACATTACTCTGTATGTATTGAGGTCTCTATTGCTTTTGTCCAATAAAATCCTTCTTCTTCTTCTTAGAATTATTTCAAGAAAATTGTATAACTGATACAATCCCTTGTTTTTCAAGACACTATCCTATCTCGGGAATTTCCACTATATATTGTATATACTGCACACTTGATTCGACATAATATTCAAAAGAAATCCAAAGAAAAAAATAAAGTTGCAGTTAGTTAGAGAAAAGACACAACTGTGGTGGTGTAGACGTTTTAATCACAGTACACTTCGTAACAAGAAATCCATAAATGTTGAAGTTTCTCTTCGAATATTTAGAAAAATTGCGCCGTTTCATTGTGCATGCTACGCTTGCTCACATGCTTGAGCCAAACGCGTTCTCTGTCAATAATGAAACTTTGAAGGAATACTATTTGCTGTGTTATGTGTTGCTTTAGTATTTTTTTCCGAAAGGAAAGGTCTTACATATACCATTCGATCAACAGCAGCCTATTTTATAGACAATATATAGCGGAAATTCCCGAGTTGCTTTTCGTTTTCGCTTCAGATATATGTTGACGACTTGTACGATTTGTGACGCATCAAAATGCCATCAACAGGCTGGAGTTTTATATGAACGCCAAGGTTTATGGCTTGTTTTAGCGTAGTCGTTTTGTGTTTAACTATGTGTGCCACATTCTCCTTTTTGTGTGTAAAGTTTTCACTTTTTCCAGTTTGGATTGTCGATTATACAGAACATCATATCGAATAATAACGTAACATCCAGTTATTCATGAAATGTTGTCATCAGTATGTCAAATAATACATGAACAGGATTTGAAAACAAGCTTTCGATGAAAATGTATCACTTAAATGTTGTTGCAAATATATGTTACTTAAACAGTGTTGTAAAGATATGTAAAAACACAAAATTAGAAACCTCGGGACATACTGAACAACTACAGCTGTCGCAGCCATAGAGAAATCCATTTTTTGCCAGTCTTGGGCACGCCTAAAACTCCTGAGGGAAGAAAGTTTATACACCTACCTGCCTTTTTTTGCAGTCCTTTTGCAGTGACTCATTTATTTGCCCGTATAAGGTTGAGTAGGAGTCGGAGAAGATCACAGTATATATTCTGTGATGAATTATAGAAATTTCCCAGTTTGAGAAAATCTATAACATATCCCTTCCTCTTGCTATCTCGCCTAGTGTGCAAGATAGCTCAGTAGCCAAATGTTATGAACTAAACGATAGACGTCACGATATTACGTCACGAATTGACGTCATGATATTACTCCGCGCTGTCGCCAAAGGAGTGACAGAAGAAGGAATACTTGTGTCAAAAGACGATTGGAAAGAAATTCATCATAGAATATATATTATATAGTTTAATTAACATTTTTGTCGTGATACGGAAAATAATTCACTCGTGAGAAATATTCTTGCGATATAGAAACTCATGCGAAACGCACTCGTTTCTATATCGCAAGAATCTTTCTCACTCGGGCATTATTTCCCGTATCACTTCAACAGTGTTAATTAAACTCTATATCCCGTTCTGCATCGCACAAAAACATAGATACAGTGGTACGGTGAAGAACATATATGCAATGTTCAGAGTGTAGTATGTACAATATGCTTAATTTAATGATACCAAAAACAAAAAAATAAATATTATATTTTAGGATATACCACGTTATAAATGTTCTATTGGGAATGTTTTTAATGTGTTTTTTTAAACATTATAAAAAAAACTTAAAAATAATGTTTTAGACAAGCTCCCTTGTTAAGGGATTTAAAAGGTACAATCATTGAGTCCAACGACGTTCTACAATCATCGCACAAGAAAAAAGTGAAATGTATTAACTGATTTTGTTTTGGTGTTTTACGTCATTTTCAACACAAGCAAGGTTATATAGACGGTCGATTTTTTGTGGTGGAGGCAGACCACCCACTTTTCCTGGGTAGAACCAGTACTGTACACCTCCCACCATCCGTAAGAATCGACACTTCCTGACTTACAAGTCGAGCTCCCGGTGGGATCGAACCAGCAGCGATGAGAGGCGTTGGTTTACAACGCGGCGTCGTTACCATTCGGTCACGGAGACGCTTAGGGAATAGATGGGTCAAATTCTAAGCATAAAGTGCGTTGCAATACCAAAACCTCCTGATTATTTTTTAAGTGTTAAGGAAACCCGTCTGATCCCTTTTCCGAAGTTGATGGATAGCATCTCCATTCAATAAAGGCTGTGGTAGTCAGTAATGCTTTTAGACTGGTATTGTTTTGCACTTCTCAAGTAGGTTTTCGTTGTGGCCATATATATTTGAGAAAGATATACGTAGTTTGTGATAACGAAACCCTTGCTGAAGTTTACTAAATTGATTTCGATCATTAAAGTCTTTAACATAGTTACAGTCTATAAAAATAAGTATAAAAGTCGAACAGGAAATGCAGCTTTCACAGAACACAGTAAACCCAAAAACACGCAAAAACGACACACATGAATGGCAATGTTAATAAGGAATAAAGGCATATGACGTCACATCACAAAAAGGATTGATATTTATAAAGCCATAAATATGCATCAGCACGAGCTTGCTTTATTTTATTTTAATCTATATCAATACACGACGACAGATCCTACGCAATTTAAACATAAAACTCTTTGTGAAAATAGATATATTCACTTTATTTAATGAGTTAAGCGTAGGTGTATGAATCAAACGATCAGGTCGCTGTGAAAGAGTCATTGGATATATATATCTAGCTTTCTTTGCAATTAAAACCTTAGTATTAATTAGAGAACAAACAAAACGGGGTTTCATGTTGTATTCGAACATGTGCTTTCATAAGACCATTTATTTCATTTTTAATAAACAATTATAACAGGTGCAGCGAAGTTCGTCTGTAGTTGGCAGTTGTTACAGAAACTGCATTAAATTCAGTCCATGAATGAAACAATACCATCTTGAACAGTTGTGATATAGCAATTAAATTTACGATTAATACAAACTGTTTGTTGCCCATTTTTTATAACATTAATTTCCTTCGGGAGCATTTGCTGTGGAATCATGTGAAGACTACCCCCATTTAAACATGATTCAAAGTTAATTTACTTTAGTTGGCATGCTTTATCTTTGTTCTACCTAATTTCCTCCTTAAAGCATTCAGTTATAAAGCAACCACTGATTACTAATGCAATTTCACTAATGACAATTGCTAAAAAGACCTGAAGGTGAACATTAAAATAGTAAATTGCTCAGTTGTGGGATGTGATTACATTAATTAAAAAAAACGTGCAATGCTGGAAAACTTCAGGTCTTAATTATTCTTGATTAGATTATATCAAACATGCAGGCACGCTGTACAGTGAGAGCACATGTCTGTCAAGGCTTGTAACATAACAATTTTATTCAGCAGTAAACCATTTTTATCGCATAACACGGCTTCTGGGAGTATAATAAAGCCATGACTTATTTCTCTTGTAATAATGAGGACCGAATCACTGCGTTTGTGTACAGTAAACATGTAATCCCAATAGTTTGCACGGTTTATCATACGATACGTTCAGACATCTTAATTATTTATCATTATTAGAATTTTCACTTTATAAAATGCAGGTTAGAAACGTCAAATTTGGTTTAAAGTGTCGCATTATTTGTAAAGCGAACGCGTTAAAGCCGCCTAACGAAGCTGACGTCATGAAAACAATAAACGACGTCAAGATCTATTTTACAAATTGTTGCATATGTAAGGTAAATTGACAACAATAAAGTGAATCTATGACTTTCATAGATGTGGTATGTGATAGATAGAATCTTACATTCGCGAATGTGTATTACTGACTTTAATAAACTCGTTGGATAAAAAGATAGGATACTCGGAAGAGTCTCGTATCCTATCATTTTATCCAACTCGTTTATTAAAATCAATATTACACATTCACGAATGTAAGATCCTATATGTAACAAATGTACGTTACACTACTAAAGAGAAATGCATATATGGGGAAAATCGTATAATTATATAATAAAATTATATACATATATGTAAATAACAGTTGATGCAAAAGTAAAACAAGATGCTCACATGTAGGAATCACAAAACGCGGACATCAAAAAATAAACGTAAAATATTTGACAATAACGGTTCCGCCGTGAAACGGTCTGTGATAAAAAAAAATAGTGATAAAAAAAAGAGGGAGTTTATGTTGCACACCAAAGCTCTCTCTTACGCTATTGTCATCCCAATAAATAGGACAGTGTAAATTCAGGGACAGTGTAAATTCAGGGACAGTGTAAATACAGAAAACCCTGCCGATCAGACTACACTAATTACCAACCAATCAGCAGGCAGGGACAAAGTTCCAGAGTAAATTCGGAGCTATTACATGGAATCTCTTAATTTTGATTGGTTGACAAGGGAAACAAACAAAAAATCTTGCTAAAAAAATATATAATTCGACTTTTGAAGAGTACTTATAAAGGTTAAATCATAAATGTGTGCGTTGTATTCATTTGATTGCAAAGTACATTTTACACTTTCTTCATGTTTCTACATGCAAGTAGGTGGGACAGCACCATCCGACCCAAACAGCTTTATCAAAACATACTCAATTTATGGTTTGTGTTTTTTTTTATAAAACTAAGATAGGTCTTTCAAAACAAGTAAGCAAACATATAGCTTCTTATATAAGGGACCACAGTACAGAGTTTAGAGCTATAATGTACGTCTATGGAAAAAGAATTGGTGCAGTCTGACCTGCTAGGCTGTATCATTTAACAAACAAGCAGCATAAATAGGCGATATAAGTAAAGCACATAGATGACTATGCTTGAATATCAAACGAAAGCCTAAAAATCCACTGAGAATTCTGGCAACACAGAATTGAACAATGCAAGAGAGTAAACAGACATGAACCTCACCTTCTTATAGGAGATGTGGCTATACGAGGAGCGTTCAGATTGTAATGCAACTGTGTTTATATAAAAATAATTACAACAAGTATAATCATTTTCTAAATGTCATTTCCTCAAAGTAATCCCCTTGAACATATGTGCACATTTTTAAACGATAAATCCAATCCTGGAATGCTTTCTCGTACTCTTCTCTGGGTATACTGGCAAGGCACTGGTAAACTGCTGCCCCGATGTGTTTCCGCGCTGTATATCGTTTCCCAGATAAGAGTCTTTTAAGTTGTGGGAACAAGAAAACGTCGCAAGGTGCAAGGTCTGGAGAGTAGGGGGTATGTGGTAGAAATGCTGCAAGCCTGTTGCCGGTCGGTGTTTTAAGAAGTAACGTTCGTAGAATGCTGCATTGACAGATTTTCCTTTCGGAACAGGAATTTGTATGGCTTGACCTTGAGTAGTGAAGAATATATCATACACTATCTTCTTCACACTAACGGTGCGTTTGGCGATACAAGTTCTTCGGCAATTCTCGTAGCCCATATTTTGTTTGAAACTTTAAGTTGCGGCTAAAAAAATGAACCCTTGCCTCATCACCTGTCACTATGTCGGCAAATCGCCGTTTATCGTATTTTTAAGAACCTTTTTAAGAATGTTTTAGCCATTGAAACACGTGTTTGCTTTTGCTCGTCAGTTAGAAAATGGCACACATCTTTCGCATTTTCAAATAGTTTATGTAGTGCACAGCTCCTGATGAGATCACAAGCCTAGCTATTTGACGCGTAGTGTACCTGGCGTCACCTTCACGATATCTTTCACTTTTAGGATGATAATTGCCACTGTAACTGTCCGAGGTTTTCCAGATTTAGAGGCATCTTTAATTGACTGGATTCCACTTTTAAACTTAGCAATCCACCTTGTAACATATGCATAGGAAACTTGATTCTCTCCATAGACAGTACATACTTCAGGTAAATGTCTGTTGCACTAACGTTTACTTGAAAGCGATTCTTAATATAACCCCGTATTTCTTCCGTATTTGTAGCTCTTTTTCCCACCATTTTTACAGTAGTGTATATGAGTATGTGTTTCTAAAGGAACAATTTGTGAGATTACAAAATACATGCTGCTATAAAACTGGTATTGTTTGGAAGGTAAAACTTGGATTTACCCGTGCGTAAAAATGTTGGAATTACCCGTGCGTAAACAAGTTGGAATTACAATATTAACACTCCTCGTATGTATTGGTTAAATCATTTAATATGCAAAATGTTGTTAAGTAATAGGGTCATAACCTCTTTTGATAGATTTCTAACGATTTGGAGTAGATATTGTATGACATTGATCACGCAAATCACGGCACCATGGAAGGCTGTGCTTTTTTAGTTTGAAGAGGGCTTTCTAGGCTATTTTTTTTTTGTATTTATATATACACGAGCATCTTTGTGTTTTACTTATATTGCCTATTAATGCTGCCTTGTTGGTTAGAGAATAGTTCATGGCGGGAATTTCTTTATTTACACTGTCCCGTTTAATTGGTATGACAGTAGGGTAAGTGTGAGGTTTGCACCCTAGAACCTTGTTTAAACACCCACCGCGGCCTTTTTGCCACTGACCGTTCCAAGACGGTAGCCCTACTGTCAACCCTGTTTGTGTTTGTTACGTCATATACCTTTATTATTACTATTGTCATTCTTGTTTGTCTTTTTGCTTGTTTTGGGGTTTACTGTGTTCTGTGAAAGCTGCATTTCCTGTTTGACTTTTATACCTACTTTTATATGGGAAATGAGATATACGAATATAAATGTAAACGAAACTGAAAGAAGGGAAAGTAAATAAGTTTCAAAAGTGTTTAATGAAAGTATCCGGAGAAACAAAAGCACAAATATTTACATATACGTGATGTCAAAAACTGCATAAATATACATGAAGTTGTTTACTCCATAAGAAGTGCAAATATCCCCCAAAGCATTAGTAGCTACTTATACAATTAAAAACGTTCAATAGTTAATACAATTACATAAAGCAATATGAAATGGAGTTATATATAAGCAGATATGAAAATCAAACAGGAAATGTAGCATTCAAGGACCACAGTCCACTAAAACACGCATCGAAACAAACAACCGTTACCATGGTTACAAGAATAAATAAAAGGCTAGGTATATCACAAACATAATAGGTTGATATTAGAGCTACAGCCTTGGAATGGTCAGTGGCAATAAAGGTCGTAGGGGGTTTAAACCAGGACCCAAATAGTCATGAATAGCTACTATTATATTTGAAAGAATATCGAACAAAAGGTATGGTGCTAATTATATGAATTATAAGACGTTAAAGCAGGATATCTGTTATTTCTAACATCAAAGAACTACGTCAATAAGTACGTATATTACTTTGCTTAAAGAAACTAACCCAACAAATAATGTCAAAATTACACAACAAAACTGTTAATCAAAACTCTTTCCAGGTGTTCATTTCATAAAATAGTGCATACTTTCCGATTGAAATTACAGGTTTATTCACGGTTTCTTAAAATACCCTTGACTGAATATACGTAAAATGATTTATGAGATGACAAGTTATAATTGGATGTTCCCGTTTTGGGGTTTGGCATGGCTTGTTAACGCCATTTATAGTGAGTCTAGAGAGTCTGGATTCTCAAAATGTGTTAGTTAAGTAGGTTTAGAAACGATGTAAATACGTTTTGTAAAAATGTATATCCTCATGGGCTATTTGCCTAATGGAATTTTGATAATAAACTTGTTCAAAACTTGTTCAAACTATGTTGTAAAATGTATCTGTTGTTGGATGGATAGTTACTTTAATACTGCAAACAATACTGCAAACAATACTGCAAACCAAACAATACTGCAAACAATACTGCAAACAATACGTTTTCCAGACATGTTTTATAATTTACATGCCTTATTAATGTTAAAAGCATCGTTCTCACCTGTTATGAGATTATATGTTACATGTGCCCGCATTCCTCCCACTTTTCAAAAATGTGTAATATCTAAGTAAATGGGATGTTATTAGTAAATAATACGGCTATAAACGATGTTCTTAACGGTTGTAAAAACATCGTTAGAAGTAATCTTAAGAGGCCGTGTTTATAATATAGACCTCGCTTTCTATAATTTTAGACTAAACCCCACGATCGGATGAAAGAGTTTCTTCCCCGTTTGACGCTAACAATATGCAGGCTATGGTAAATGAAGTGCTTTATGTAGACAATTTGTAAACAAGCGTGCACATACATATAACAAAATACCAGGATTATCAAGGTCGAAAATGTTTCGTGAAAATCCAACTAAGCTAAACACAGGTGAAACAAACAGAAATACAATTGACTGACATGGCGTAAATATATACGACAAAAACAATTACAACATAAATTTAGTTGGGCCTTATCAATATTTGTGTTGCCTATGTAGCATGGCAGACACGTAGGAATCACTTTGTATGTCGTCTGTTGTCTGTCGTCCGTCGTCGTCCGTCATCGTCCGTCTTCTATTACAATTGAACCCAACCTTGGCCATAACTTGAAAAGTAGTTGAGCTATTTTCATAAAGCCTCACACACATCTGCATCCTACATTAAGGATTGCCATTACTCAATATCACTACTTTCTTCTGGTGCTTTTTTATAAAACGTTTAACCTGCCACCTTGCTAAGCTCATACCTGGCCATGCCTTAAAAAGTGTGTTCATCAAACTTCACACACGCATTCACCTTACCCCAAGGAATTTTGTTACCTGTAACAAATAACCATTGACTTTTATTTCGACAGAGTTAAGCCTCTTTTCTCTTTTCATATTACTTTAACTTGCAACCTACCAAGCTAATAACTGGCAATAAATTAAAGAGTATTGGATCTATGTTCATGAAACTGCATGCATATCTTCGTTTTATCCCGAAGGATTAAGACATAATATATGTCCATCGAGTTTGTATTTTCCAAACGTATGCAGCCTCATTATATTTAAATGTGTAGATAGGACGTAGTTTCGCTTTAAATAACGCCAGTTCCATTGCATTGTTGTTTTGAATCTGACCTTAAATGACGTCTCAACGGTAACGTGTTTTCTGGCGTTTAAAATGAACTCTCAACGGTTAACGTACGTGACATCAGAGGTATTTATAGGAATTTGAAAATCTCCCTAGTAACGAATCAGCATTAAGTATTTTAATAAACAATGTAAGATATGTCGTTACACATGTCCAATAACCCTGACTTTGATTTCGACAGAGCAAAATATTGACCAATGGTCATAAAACTTTATACAGTTCGTCTTTATCAATTAGGCAATACCATTTACATGTCCAATAACAATGATTTGCATTTCGGCATAGGTATGCCCATTTTCATAAAACTTTAACCTGCAACATAACCTAGCTCATAACTTGGCAAAATATTGACCAATAGTAATGAAACTTTATACAGTTCTTTATCAATTATCCAATGCAGAGTTTTGCCCTTTTCATAAACATTAACTGAAATAAATATACTTCATAATTCAGGAAGGATTGCATCCCCTGTCTTCAAACTGTATAGTCAGACAGTCCTTGCTGAATTAAGCATATATTAAGCGACATATCTAGTTAACTTCCATGTCAATTACCTTTCTAGCTAGGACATTTAAGCATTAACACCGTTTTCCTTAAAAGACCATATATTAAGAGTAATAACACGTATTACTAATCGCTTTAAGACATTTTGTAATACCTTACACGCATACTTAACGCCATTAAAAATGCAAGTTTGGTGTGCACGTGATTTTCGCATAATTCCTATTTTACTTCTTTCAATACATGAATTTGATCGGTCACCAGATTTATAGGGAATGTGGATAATTTCTAACATGTACATAAAACAATCGATCTTGGAAACATTTTAATTAAAAATAAACACATTTTTTTTTATAAAAACAAACTTGCACTATTAATGGCGTTAAGTATACATTTGATGTAAATGGCAATATTATGTCTACTGGTCATTGAGAGGAGACAATTCCCGCGTGATTTGGAAAGATGACATTAATTTAGGCTGATCATTTAGCTTGCAGACGATCATATAACATATGCCCCCCCCCCCCCCACCCCACCCCCCACTCCCCCCTCCCACCTTATCATTTAGCTTGCAGACGATCATATAACATATGTCCCTCCTAGTGAGTAGTTTACGTCAAATAACGATGCAAACTATCAGATATGTAAGGTTAATACCCGTAATAAAGTGTTATACTTGGTCTTAAGTTTTTTCAAATCGTCATTGAACAACATATTCATGTTAAGACCATACTGATGTTACGACCAGAAATTCAATATACTTGTTAGTGAAGCATTATGCTATCACGAAACAAACTACATGGTCGGTTTTGTTGACATCGTTAACATTATATTTAACTGTAGTAGTAGTAGCAGCAGCAGCAGCAGCAGCAGCAGCAGCAGCAGCAGCAGCAGCAGAAGCAGCAGCAGTAGTAGTAGTAGTAGTAGTAGTAGTAATAGTAGTAGTAGTAGCAATAAGCAATAGCAGTAGTAGTAGTAATAGTAGTAGTAGTAGTATTAGCTGTTGCAGTAGTAGTTGTAGTACTAGTATAGCAGTCGCCGTAGCAGTAGTAGTAGTAGTAGTAGTAGTAGTAGTAGTGGTAGTAACAGTAGTAGTAGTGGTAGTAGTAATGGTAGTAGCAGTAGTAGTAGTAGTAGTAATAGTAGTAGTAGTAATGGTAGTAGCAGTAGTAGTAGTGGTGGTAGTAGTAGTAGTAGTAGTAGTAGCAGCAGTAATAGTAGTAGTAGTAGTAGTAGTAGTAGTAGTAGTAGTAGTAATAGTAGTAGCAGTAGTAGTAGTAGTAGTAGTAGTAGTAGTGGTGGTAGTAGTAGTAGTAGTAGTAGTAGTAGTAGTGGTGGTAGTAGTAGTAGTAGTAGTAGTAATAGTAGTAGTAGTAGTAGTAATGGTAGTAGCAGTAGTAGTAGTGGTAGTAGTAGTAGTAGTAGTAGTAGTAGTAGTAGTAGTAGTAGTAGTAGTAGTAGTAGTAGTTGTAGTAGCTGTAGTAGCAGTAGTAGTAGTAGTAGTAGTAGTAGTAGTGGTAGTAGTAGTAGTAGTAGTAGTAGTAGTAATGTTGTGCCCATGGTAAACTATCTGAGCTATAACCATGTATATGTATATGAGCTACCCGATATGTATGTTGTGTTATACTGTACCCATGGTGACTTATAAATGGTATACCCATGGTATCATATGCATATATAATCTGTCTGGTTAATACAAATTTATGCTGACATAATCACATGTTATGTAGTTGAAAAAAAACGGTTATACAAACACATTTTATTCACGAGTTCTCTGCCATCATAAAATACCAAGACACAAGAAGTTTAATGTTCACGTATGAGCATGCACATGAAAGCACTACAACTTCACTAGATAACTGTCGTCAAGTTAAAGCTGTCAGTTTATCTCGTCTGTTAATAACTTACGCGGCTTTCTTTAACTGCTGCGTCAGTTTATCTCGTCTGTAAATAACTTACGCGGCTTTCTTTAACTGCTGCGTCAGTTTATCTCGTCTGTTAATAACTTACGCGGCTTTCTTTAACTTCTGCCATCACTCCGGTTTAATTGGGATATCAATAGGGTAAGAGCGAGGTTTGGTGCACCTAGAACTAGGACTACCGTTACTACAAACTTCGAAAAAACATTACAAAATGTTATTATTGTAACCTTGATCTACTTTTGAAATATAAAACAAATTTAAGAACACTTGATGGACAGGGGCTATCACAACAAAAAGTCTATGGTGACGTTATTTGCAAACTTTGTAAGAAACTTGGCCATGATCACTTCATATATGATTCATATATACGTGATAATCAGTGTATTATACTTATATTGTCTATTAATGCTTCGTAGTCTGTAGAGAACAAAGCCTGGTGGTGATTTCTTTAGTTACACTGTCCCGTTTTATTTGGATGAAAATAGGGTATGAGTTATGTTTGGTGCACCCTAGAACATGGTTTAAACCCCCAGCGCATTTTTTGACACTGACCGTTCCAAGGCACCCAGTCAACCCATTCGTGTTTGTGGTGTTGATGCTTTGCTTTTTCCTTGTAATTGTCGTTTGTGTTGTGTGTGTGTGTGTGTGTGTTTATAGTTGACTGTGTTCTGTGAATGCTACATTTCCTGTTCGACTTTTATACATACTTTGGTTTCGTTTGTAGCATGGTCACATACAATTCTCTTTGTTCAGACACAGGTGTAAATCGTTTAATTGAAAATAAGACCTGTCAGAATAACTGTGAGAATAACAGTGAGAATAACAGTTAGAATAAATGAAATAGAGCTGAAATGGACATGCTACAAAACAAATAGAGTATGGTTGCATCTCGTTGGTTAATTTAAACACCTCGATGGGCTACGCCCATCTCGATGTTTAAATGAACCAACTCAATGAAACCATACTCTATCTATTACTTAAACTCCATTCGGCTTGTTTGCCAAGCTGTAGCTACCATTCAATCATTTTATGTGTGTGTTATCACGTACATTACCACAATGTCTCTTGTTGTTGTTGTTTTTCGATTCGACTGGGTTCCTTGACTGCTACTTCTCCTTTTCGACCTTTAGACCGACTTCTCTAATTATTTTATCCAAAAGCGTGTTATAACAACTCTATTATTGAAACCTTCCTTTATAGCGACACCATCAGTAATGCTATGATGCAGCATAGCAGTGCATGTCATGTTAATACAGATTAAACTTATAGTTTTATAGTTGAAAAAATGTTTGATTTTGTCACAAATTTAAATTGATTACAACAAACTTTTTTCATAATATTACTGACAATGTGTGCTGCCTGAAAAACTAAAACGCTATTTTCAGTTATACTGATTTTTTTTCTAAAGCAATTAAAACTGTTTCTACAAGTTGAAAGCTACAATAACAGATGTGAGATGGTGTTTTATTTCACATTTCGGTATCGATCAGTACACTGGGAATTCGCTTCTTGCAAGTAGTCTTCATAATCCATTTGCTAGTGTCAATATTGTCGATGCAAATGCAAGCAAAAGATAAACCCGACGGAGAATCATTGCGTATTTGCGCAGTGATTGTTTTTCCCAATTGCTCAAATGGTTTCTTCCTAATTCTTCATATTGACGTATTGTGTGCATGACAATCACTCGATGTGTGGAGTTGTTAATCACAGTTTATCATGTCACGCTTAGACAAATGTGAACAAGCTCCTTTCAGTAATCTCTATCAAATGACACCATAAACGAACTCCTATCAATCAGTATCTTGAAATCTACAAGGGTTTATCGGTATCGTATGAAATCAAACAAAGTACTTTCATTGAACGCCAAATATAAAACATACATAAACTACGAGGCACGTGAAAATCAAAACTTATGACCAAATTAAACTGAAAATAACAAAAACAAAAACAGTTCAGAAAGGTACCAGAAACTAATGTCAACTTTACAGTGCATGTCTTTTCTGTCACTCGTAAACTTTTCCCTTGCACGTATCGATGTTTTGCTTGCTGGTGCGCTTGCTGGGATCGTATGTATGGCAAAAGAGTATGAGAGTGGACCTTTGGAAACGGACGAACACGATAAATACGAAACATTGCAGTCTCTGTTTGATTGTTCATGAACGGCAGTGAAATGTGCTTGCCACCGTTCACGCCCCTAGCCCCGGGTTGAGCAGAACTCAATAGCCAAATTAGTAAGTATTCCTAAACAAGATGTTTATCTCATTTCCATACAGAGATATCTCTCTGCTTAGAAATATAGCTTGTATCTGTCACCTTAAAAATATATAATAAATAAAACAATATTCTATTCGATAATAAGAACAGAACATGTTTCCGGATGCTGTGGTTTCTATAGGACCCTATATCTCATTTTCGTACCCACTCTGTGGGGTGGCTTTAACCTAGAATGGGTTAAACAAAATTTTAAAATCAAATTGATGTAATTCCCAAAACTGGAAAAGATGAACCACAAATCATATAACTTAACTAATGACTAAAGAACAGAGCAAAAACATTTTATTTAATTTAATTTAATAATATTTTATTGCTTGATGTTATTTACATAAATACATGTGATGTAAAAATTACAGTAACAAATAACATTTACAAATGGATTGGACCACGAGTTATCACAACATCAGTTACGGTCCTTTCCAAAAAGATTTAGGTACTGTTAAGCGCATTTAAGTACTAAACAATACATTATATATTTTTGTGTTACTTAGATACACCCGACAAAATAAATAATGCATAATCAGATCGATTGAGCTAAGGTTCAACAACCGAAACATTTCCTGCTAGACAGTGTGATTGATTTGCCTGTTTTCTGAAATCGTCCTGAAAATAAAGTAGAAACAGGCGGCAATGAGCCACGTGTTGCAGACGGTACGCAATGAGCCATGTGTTGCAGACGGTACGAACTTCGACCAAACAAATTATTCACGAGTATGCATCATGTTTAAATTTCTTGTTTATATTGTTTGGGGTATTATAAATTATAGATAGAGTCTGGTCTCAGCGAGTTGGCTTATTTAAACACCGAGATGGGCTTAGCCAATCGAGGTGTTTAAATAACCAACGAGCTGAGACAGACTCTATCTTCTTTGTAGCATGGTGTACTTAGTAACACTGTGACGTCATAGTGACCGTACTCTAAATTTCAAAGGAAATGTCACCGACCATGCTACGAATTGCCTAGACATAATTGATTAACAATCAGAAACGTGACATACTGCGCGTACTATTTCACGTACATAACGCTGTGCGAGAGGTAGTGGGTTCAATCCCCACTTCAAGGCTGTTTTAACAAATAGTATTGGTAACTCCCTTACTTGACTTTCAGCACATAAAAGATAGTGCGAGAACTGGTCGGCCCGGTGTCGGAAGGAGCTTGCGGGCGGGGGAGGGGGTGGGGGCATCATGTTGTATGTCTATGGCGTGGTATTCTAGTTTGTCAGTACTATAAAGTTGATCATTGAGCTCATTGCTGCAAGTACACACTGTCACACACGCACGCACACACACACTCGCACGCACGCACGCCCGCACGCACGCACGCACACACACCCGCACGCACGCACTCACACACACCCGCACGCACGCACGCAGGAACGCACGCACTCACGTACCTACATACATACACTACTCAACTTTTATAAGCGGTCACTTTTCAAAGAATTATATATTTTTTAATAATTCATATTTTCATTTGAAATTTTAACTGGCGTCGTTTAACAAATATCGCTAGCGATTTATAAAGCTTAATCTGCCTTGATCGGACTAAAGCCTTGTTGATAAACATAATAAAATATTGATATATGTTTCGGTGATTACCAGTTTTTAGTATTCGTGTTATTTTCAAAAAACCTGAGTGACCGATTATAAAAGAAGTTGAGTAGTGTACATTGTGTCTATAGAGTTTCTAAGACAGACATGTGCAGTGGAATAGTTTATGCGTACATTTTGATTCATAATTGTTTTTTATAAATATTTAAAAATAAAACATTGAACACGCAATGTCATAACGTGGTTCGAGTATTAACTTTCATACCCCATCCAACCCCTTCTCCAAGAAGCGAAAACGGGGTTGTCTGGGGTATGAAATTAAACATTAATTTCTATTAAAAAATTGGATGTTGTAAAATTAAAATATTTTAATAGAAAATTTTAAACAGGTTATCGCATTTGTTCGGTACAAAATATAGCCACGCCCCTTTTTAAACGTGTTTTATTGTGGAAATATCCGTTATAAAATCCTGCTTATATAAGCTTTCCTATCGCTTAATAGAATTAAGGCGGGAACACGAACTGTGAGTGATACTTGCATACTGATATTTAGTCAGATATGTATTTATTAAACTAGGGGCATTTATCAAACATCATGCATCAGCTAGGATGCAGCTATAACCGAGACATACAAGGAATATATCGATCTTATCAATACGTCTGCTTTCTCATGCACATAGCCAATCATTTACAATTATGAACCCGTGTAGATATGATACACATCAGGTTGTTCTGGTATGTTGTCCCACGGGCCTCATATTTCAATGTTTGTCCCGTGGGGCTCACGTTTTAATGTTTGCTGTAAAAGCTGAAACATTAAAACTTTCTTATCTTTGACTTATAATTTATGTAATTTTGATTTATCTATATTTAATATTTGCTTTGCTTTCCAACTGTTTAATCTAACACAGGAGAAAATAAGGACCACTCAATCACCGCACTGTGTTATTTAAACACAATTAAAACCCATTATTTGAGCAAGCTTTCAAAAAAAAAAATTGTCATTTACCGAACAGACTGTTTCAATTCAGCGTATTTATTGAAACATACACAACAGCATGTCGCGCAATAGCTTCGATGCTGTTCTTCAGTTACCATTAGAGCATACCTGAGTGTTGACCCTATGCTGTGGACTCTATGATGACGTCTACCTAAAGCCCAAAAGGACGGTGACGTTTGATGTTTGCCTGCAATATTGTCTTGTCGTACCCTCAATGAGTTATTCTCTTGTTGCTCTGGCTTCAGCCAAGTCATTGAGTACCTTCTTTGTGGCTTTTTAGGCTATTGTTGTTTTTTTGTATTTATATCTTTGTGTTTTACTTATATTGCCTAGTAATGCTGCCTTGTTGGTTAGAGCATATTCCATGGCGGAGATTTCTTAATTTACACTGCCCCGTTTTACTGGGATGACAGTATGGAAAGTGTGAGGTTTGGTGCACCCTAGAACCTGGTTTAAACTCTCAGTGGCCTTATTTGCCACTGACAGTTCCAAGGCGGTAGCCCTATTGTCAACCTTTTTGTGTTTGTGACGTCATATGCTAACATTGCCATTCATGTTTGACATTTTGCGTTTTTTGGGGTTTACTGTGTTCTGTGAAAGCTGCATTTCCTGTTCAATTTTTATACTTATTGTTATCAATGTGTAATACGGAATTGTGATAACAATAATGCAGATGCTAACATAGGTTGTTTTTAGCTAGCACGATGTGTGTAGCCTATCGAACTTTACAAAACTTTAAATATTGCTTAAAATGCATTCATTTGATTATACTTAAAAGTGTTGTCCCCACATGCGATCAAATGTACTATAACCAGATACTTACCTATTCCAGAGTTTACAGTTACCGGCGGGACTATACACCTTGAGAGTACACACACTTATTGGAAAAAGCTAATAGACATATTATCAGTTTGTTTTACCTTCTTGATAAAGCAGCATTCATTCTATAGTTCGATCGTAAATAATTCTGCATGTACATGCGGCTGTTTCATGCGATCATGTAGAGGTTAGTTGGGAGAAACGAGGAAGGCGTCTGCTTGTTCCGAGATATGTGTGGCGTGTGCGTGATAAGACATGCATGTCTCGTATCAATACTAACAATTACGTTGGCTTATCAGTGACGTGTAACACTCATAATCGATATTTTGGTTTACTTTCAGGCTTATAGTAATACTTGTGTTTACCTATACGCACACTGTTTTGTATCTAGTTAGCATTTACCTACAGGCTAAAAGGAGGAGTTATATGTCACACAGTGTTCTGTATTAAACAAGTGAGAGCCGCACACAGATATGCTTGATTTGCACACTCATCAATCATATAAAAAGTGGGGGTTGCTAATATACCACTTTTCCAACAACGCTATCTGGGCTATTTATAGATATCACGTTACGCATAAATATCGAAAACGAGACTGAACGTGACGATTTCCTGTTTCATTTGCTATGCAATGGCGGACGTTATAGATAAATACCTTTGTTTTTCTCTTCACAATTTACAGTCACTAACCGTTAATCAACTGAAAAATATCTTAAAAACTGTAGGTGAAAGTGTTTTTGGGAAAGAAGTGCCATTCAGTCTAAACTTTCAATATTATTGGCGTTTTCAGTGAAGTCGACGTCAATGATTTCATCGGGGCATGAAGAAACATGGAGTTCAATTGTGTTCTTTAAGGAAAACATATATATTGCATCTTCTTGGTTTAAAAAATATATAAATGAAAAACGGCAATGTTTTGACGTGATTGTTCTCATATATTAATTAATTGCATCAATAGTTATGCAGTTTCTTGAAAAAAAACATCTGTCACCATATTTGACACGTGGAATGATTGGTGTGGATGTCACTTAAAAGTAACATCACCATATTCAAGTCAATAAATACAAGATAGTGTTGTTTTGGGTTGTATTTCACCAAGAAGTGATCAAACTTTTGTTATCTGTTCATCCCCAGGGATTGCATGACATTCGTTGATCAATGTTTTTCCTTAGTCATAATCACTTTCATACAATATTTAATTAACTTGTTAAAATGTTTGCCAAAGAGGTTATGCCGCTATCATTTTGCAACGTACTGCATGTTTAGTTGTTTACCCATTTACAGGTCGCCACAATGCTTTCCGCTTTAATTGTGCGATGATCGGACAGATTGTGGACCCTATGATGACGTCTACCTACATCATTATAGAACTGCAGCGTTTGATGTTTGTCTGTAATCTTGTCTTGTCGTACCTTTAACGGTTTGTTGTCTTGTTGCTCTGGCTTCTGCCAAGTCACTGAGTACTTACTTTGTGCCTTTCTAGGCTTTTGTGTTTTGTATGATATTTACATGATCATTTATGTGTTTTACTTATATTGCCTAGTAATGCTGCCTTGTTTGTTAGAGATTATAACCTGGCGGGGATATCTTTATTTACACTGTCCCGTTTATTTGGGATGACAATAGGGTAAGAGTGAGATTTGGTGCACCATAGAACCTGGTTTAAACCCACAGCGGCTTATTTTGCAACTGACCGTTCCCAGGCGGTAGCCTATTTTCACCCATTTCGTGTTTGTGATATCTTATCGTTCTTTTTATTCATCTTTAAAGTTGTTCTTTGTTTCTGTGTGTATTTGTGGTTGACTGTCGTCCTTGAATGCTACTTTTCCTGTTCGATTTTTGAATGCAAGGTTGATTTTCAACTTGCATTCATAGCCATTTCTTTTGCCGCCTCCTCGTCTTCATCTGGCGGATAACCTACATTTGTTCTCATAAAACGTCGTACATGTATGCTGATCTATGCTACACGAACGTTTTGGATGCTGACAACAACTATAATGCAATTAAACAGGTCGAGAAACTCTACGAAAACCTCATTATGTATGAGTTGTGGGCGATTTTCAAGCGAATTTTTGCAAGGTTTTCTCATCAAGGGAGAAACACGATGTGACGTCACGCGCTCCTTGGCTTGACAGCGACTATATAGTGTTATATTAGGCAAGTGAAAGTAACTAAACACCCCCGCACAAATTGCAACGCAATTGAAAATTGTACCCTAAATTAATTTCTGTATGCATTTATACATATTACTTTCTATTTATGTTTGGATGATTTTATAAGGTAGGTTGACGAGAAAACTCGGGATAAAAAGTATAAAAACTATTTTAGTATCAAAATAAGCAATTGTTTCGTCCTCAGTTTCGTACCTCGTTTCGTCACAATATTAACTAAACAAAAATGTCAGTTTTCCGAAGTAGCTTCTGGTTCCGGTGCAGTCACACGTGGCAGACCCATCTTCCAACCTTGCATTCTCAGTACTTCTATTTTTATATTTTTATAAGGGGAGGCATGAGAGAAAATATAAGGGAATGATCACTTAGAGATGAAACAAATACTAATATTATATCACTGCTCTATATGTGGTTGTACATAATATGTTACGTATTAAAACCTTGCTCAGTGGATAGCACGGTATACTTTAATCCTCATATTACGTGTTTGAGTCTCATGGGCGCCATTGGATTCTTTGGTAATTTCGCGTACAAGACACTTCATTAATACTTTAGACTCGTCCGTCAGATGAAGAAGTTACCGGGAGGTCCTGTGTATGAGTAACTATCTCCCAAACACGTTAATAAACCATGCGTGTTTTCAACAATAAGGATAGGGGTCGATTCCTAAATGTTTATGTTTCCTTTTCCTCTCTATCTGTATTGGCTCTGAAACAAATAATTTAATATGCTGAAAAACCGTTAGAAAAATCATTTCAAATAAAACGTGCTTGTTTTTTGATTAAATATATACAGTAATTAGAACAACCAAATGCGTAAAAATAGCAAAACATCAAACCAATGCACACGCATATTTGATATCTAGGATTGTGTACACATAAAATTGATTGAAGCTAACCTGTAGGCCTTATTGCCTACTGACCGTTCCAAGTCGGTAACCCTGTCTTCACCACCTATCTGCTGTATTTTGTCTTTTTATGCCCCCCGAACATTTTTCGGGGGCATATAGTAATCGCACCGTCCGTCTGTCCGTCCGTCCGTCCGGATTATGTCTGTCCGTCATTCCGCCTTTCGTGTCGGGACTGTACCTTCAAAACTTTTGATTAACTTGGCACAAGTGATCACCATAACAAGACGATGTATCGCACGCAAAACCCAGGTACGCAATTTCGTGTCCGGACCGTAACGTCACAACCCCTGCAGGGATTTTTAAATAACTTCGCACAAGTGATCACCATAACAAGACGATGTGTCGCGCGCAAAACCCGGATCCGTACCTCAAACGTCAAGGTTACACTTGATGTTTATAGGTCAAAAACAGGTACGCAATTTCGTGTTCGAACCGTAACGTCACAACCACTGCAGGGATTTTTAAATAACTTGGCACAACAGATCATCATAACAAGACGATATGTCGCGCGCAAAACCCAGGTATTCAAGGTCAAGGTCACACTTGGAGGTCAAAAGTCAAATTGTGTCCGGTCAATAACTCTGGCATTCATGGACGGATTTTCAAATAACTTGGCACAAGTGCTCACCACAACAAGACGATGTGTCGCGCACAAAATCTAGATCTGTGGCCCCAAGGTCAAGGTCACACTTAGAGGTCAAAGGTCAAATAGTGTCCGGTCAATAACTTTTGCATGCCTGCACGGATTTTCAAATAACTTGGCACAAGTGCTCACCACACCAAACGACGTGTCGTGCACAAAATCCAGGTCCATGGCTCCAAAGTCAAGGTCATACTTAGAGGTCAAAGGACACTTCGGGGGCATTTATCACTTACAGTGATATTTCTTGTTTATTGTATAATTAATTCAATATTGCTCCTTGTTTGTAGTACAGTGCGGACCTACGATGCCATGGCGTTTGGACGCTGTGGTTTCTATAGGACCCTATATCTCACTTTAAAGAGTCAAATATTCATTTCTAGGAATTGTTAATAGATGTACAACTCGCACAGGAATTATAATGTTCCCATAACGCAGATAACGCTGATGACTTGCACCTGTGCATCGTTTACAAGCGCGTATTAATGTTTACTTTCAACTAACTAGATTCTGCATTGTGTTTAAAATCACTCATTAAATGCAGATTTTGAAGATTTAGACTAAGGTCGAATAGTTACTGCAGCATTCACAGATCACGGCCATCCAAAAATACGCAGCTTAATCACAATCATATACAATTACGCATTATAATGCAGCTATAATGTAACGCGTAACTCCACTGGCCAACGTCTCCAATTCGCCCGATTTATCGTCTGAAAAGTACGTGACATCACATAACGTTCTAACAAGCGACGTCATTGGATGACGTTACCGATGAATTTGAGTTTTCATAGAAAAACAGGTGTGTGTGTATGATTTTACTTTATATTTCTGGGTTTAAACCAGGTTCTAGGGTACACCAAACCTCATTAAAAAAGTAATTAGGACTGAGATAACCATGCTAAGATTTTTAATCTGGGACGGTATGTGGTTGGTTTTACGGTCTGAAATTACGATTTCAGACGAAATTTCAGATCGTAAAGCCACTCACGTATCGTCCCAGATTGAAAATCTTAGCATGGTTATCTCTTAATTTGACAGTAACATGTGAGACATCAAAAACATAATACAAAAAAAATACGTTATATGGAAATGAGAACCTTTGCAAATGTCGGGGAATGTAGTCACAGGGAATGTAGTCACAGTTTAATTTTAATAATATTTTATTGCAGATATGTTACAATTCATCAATTCAACATCACAATATTCATAGAAACATATGCAAATTGATTGAACTACAAGTTATTACAACATTAGTTAAGTTCTCTCCATAGTTACAGTACTCTCCATAGTTACAGTTCTCTCCAAATATAGTCACAGTGAATGTAGTCACAGGGAATGTAGTCACACAGCCAAGCAATTGTTATTATTTAGAGTTCTGAAAAACGTGGAAAACATGAAACGATTATTAAAATAGGATGTTAATCAAAGAAGATATGACTATTTGAAGGTTGTTCAGAAACGGATATGGAAGCCGCCATTTTGAGAACTATGGCGTCATAGTTCTGAACTACCATATATGGTATATTGATAAATGCCATTTAAGGAAAAGAAAATCACTGGAAATAAATGCAAAATCCTTTACTGTTCATATAAATGCATTATTACCCTTAAGTATACTTAGGAAATAGAACATCGTTTACAGTGAATTATCGTTTAATATATCACGGTTTGGAGTTCAATTGTAAACAATAATTTCACGAGCCCGATGGGCGAGTGAAATTATTGTTTTCACTTGAACGACAAACCGTGATATATTATAGCTAATTCACCTTAAACGATGTTCTATTTCTATTCTAATACCCCTAAAATGTGAAAATAACGCACACATCTGAAATCTTTCGCATTGCTTTGCTTACTCTCCTAACGTTGCACACGTTACAATGCGTAATGCGCAAGGCGCAATGCTTATTCTCCTAACGTTGCAAAAATTACAGTGATATATCGTTCAATATAACGAAATATTTTAAACTAGGCTATATAGTGCGGGTGTATTAAAATTATGGTTTCGTACAGTTGCTGTCATTTATTTTTCTATAAATCAATAAATTATCATATTCATACATTTTCCATATATGGTCATTTAGAACTATGATGTTATAGCTATCAAAATGGCGGCTTCCATATCTGTTTCTACAGAACCTTCAAATGGTCATATCTTCTTTGTTAATCATCCGGTTTTGATAACACGTTTACCTTTTCCAAACTACAGAACGGCTAACTGAGTTGAGTTTACTGCAATATAAGACTGCAGTTCTAAGACGCACTTGCTCTATGCTGAACTTGGTGATGTTAAGAATGAGGTTTGGTGTACCCTAGAACCTGGTTTAAATCCCAGCGGTATTTTTTGCCACTGACCGTTCCAAGGCGGTAGGCCTATTGTCAACCCGTGTGTGTTTGTGATGTCACGTGCTTTGCTTCTTATTAACCCTGTAATCGTTGTTTGTGTTAATGCGTGTTTTTGATTGTTTTCTGTGAAAACTACATTTCCTGTTCGACTGTTATACATACTTTTATTGGCAACATGCATTGCTGCCAGAAAGCCTAAGGGTATTAAGAAATCATCTGCAAATTGTCTATGTTCAAGGAACAGTATGTTTGGGAGCAATTCGATATTGATAACATCACAAGTGTAAGTCATATCACTGGCAAAGAACATTTTGCTGTAAACGCACCGTGTAAGTATATACTGACGGTCAATGAAAATGCACCGTGTTGATATATACTGACGGTCAATGTAAACGCACCGTGTTGATATATACTGACGGTCAATGAAAACGCACCGTGTTGATATATACTGACGGTCAATGAAAACGCACCGTGTTGATAATATATACTGACGGTCAATGAAAACGCATCGTGTTGATTTATACTGACGGAAGAAAACGCACCGTGTTGATGATATATACTGACGGTCAATGAAAACGCACCGTGTTGATATATACTGACGGTCAATGAAAACGCACCGTGTTGATATATACTGACGGTCAATGAAAACGCACCGTGTTGATAATATATACTGACGGTCAATGAAAACGCATCGTGTTGATATATACTGACGGAAGAAAACGCACCGTGTTGATGATATATACTGACGGTCAATGAAAACGCACCGTGTTGATAAATACTGATGGTCTATGAAAACGCACCAGTAGATTATATGGGTATTAAATTTTATTGCTGAAGTAATTTATAATAATAATTGCATTTTTTAAAATCGAATGATATTAATTAACAAATACAAACACTGACTGTCTTAGAATTTCTAAACTCGCTGTATAGAGTTCAATTAATGTCACATGGGTAGAAAACAAAAGTCACACATTTTAATACTGGGTATGGCCAACCGTTTTACCCTTCCTATGAAGTCATCCCGACGTCACGTTATTCCAGCAAGGTAACGTCACTTTTAACTCTAGCTATGTGTGACCTGACGTTATATTGTTGGAATAATAATTATAATGATATAATCTACTGGTACGTTTTCATTGACCACCAGTATATACGTACATGTCTAGTTAATAAGCACATAGTTGTAAGCATGGACATATATCACAAATATACTAGTCAAAATCCCTAAGAACCCTAAGTATATGTCCATCATTCATAAGCATGTGCAGTAAGTGGCGCTGAAAGAGTTTAATGGTACAAAACATACATGCAAGAAACATTATTAGGTGAACATTGTTTAAGACTTTCCTAAAATAACGTAACACTATGGATATTTCCGACATTTAGTTTATAGCTCCGCCGTCTATTATTCCTGGGTTCCCACATATGGCCATGTGATATATTGTATTTTAGAGTTGTTTGTGGTATAACACGTGCTTTTGGTACAGGTGTAAATATCGATTGAACGTGTAATTGGCTTAAATCTCTTGTGGATAAAAGCTTGATTGACAGATCTGAACTACGTATTGATTTGATTTTACTTTTGCAGTCGATATATCGCGATATCTGGAGTTAGGGATGAAATTAAATACGATTTACGGCTTTGATATACCGTCAAAATTACACAATCGATACTGCCATCGATTTTCATTGCTAACAACATGTGTTGATGTATACCTAAATGATTTTGCGTTATTGACAGTTGAACGTGACATGACTAACTTGCAGTGTAGAAACCACAAATCGAATTTCAGACGGGTTCCCATCTGCTTTAAAGGGTTACTGCGACTGTACTCACAGTAGAGTTTGCTCACACTTGAAGGCATACCATAATAAAGCTTTCTTTGTGATGATTAAACCTTGGTAACGATTATATTCCAAACTGCGATAAAAAATTCAGAACGATGTTTCCTTTTGATGTTGAAATCTTCGCCTCAAGTTTGTTTTATATTGCTATCAAAGAGATCATGTTGAGTTTGCTACCTCAGTCAAATGTTAACGATTCCTATAATTACACCTGAAGATATGCGGATCATATTTTAAACACTTAACATTTTTGGAGGCAATAACATATTGTTAAGGACGTATTTCCCAACGCTAAATGATCATTGAAAAGGCATGGAAGCTTGCTTATTTATTGCTAACTTGCTACATGATCGATTACCTCAGGTATATAATACTGAGGCCCGATTCAAGTTTTCTCTATTATAGATTGATATATTGAGGGCATAATAGTATATACTATTTCAAACTTAACTTTTATGAAGAAACAAAATAACAAGTTAGCTGTACTAAATACAAAAATGTTTTAATATGTTAACTTCATACAAAAGCTGTATTGGGAGGGCCTCATCAACTGAAAGAAAATTGAATACCACATTTGCTCATGTAATTGAATGTCTAACAGTGATTTACAGTTACCTATATATACAAATTTTCTCCTCCCCCAAATACAACAGGCTGTAAATAGGTCCTTAATTAGATTCTTGCTGATAGCGTATTTCAAGAAAAAACAAATATTATTAGTGAAAAATGGCTGCTATCTGCAAACGCACCGAGTTAACATACACATACATATATATACAGTTTATAAACACATTCGTGCACTACAACATGTTTTAATAAAAAACATTACATAGGATTTTAAATGTAAACATTAGATAAAGAAACGGTTATAAGTCCAACAGAAAGACTGGCAATCACAGAATACAATCACTCCAACAAGTATTACAAAGCAAAGGTGATACACATTCAGTAAAAAAGCACATAACAAACATATAAGAGTTAACAACAGGGGCACCGCCTTGGAACTGCCAGTGGCAAAGGGGACCACCGGGGAGGTTAAACCGGTTAAAAGGTGTACCAAACCTCACTCTTACCCTGTCATCATCCCTAACAACAGGACAGTGTAAATACAAAATAAACACCGCCGTTAACCTCTTACATTTTGAGACTAGTCCAGTAAAATAGGTATAGAAGCCGAACAGGAAATGTAGCTTTCACAAAACAGTAAATTTAGCTTTCACAAAACAGGAAATGTAGCTTTCACAGAACAGGAAATGTAGTTTCACAAAATAGGAATGTAGCTTTTACAAAACAGGAAATGTAGCTTTCACAGAACAGGACATGTAGCTTTCACAGAACAGGAAATGTAGCTTTCACAAAACAGGAAATGCAGCTTTCACAGAACAGGAAATGTAGCTTTCACAGAACAGGAAATGTAGCTTTCACAAAACAGGAAAAGTAGCTTTCACAGAACAGGAAATGTAGCTTTCACAAAATAGGAATGTAGCTTTCACAAAACAGGAAATGTAGCTTTCACAGAACAGGACATGTAGCTGTCACAGAACAGGAAATGCAGCTTTCACAAAACAGGAAATGTAGCTTTCACAGAACAGGAAATGTAGCTTTCACATAACAGGAAATGTAGCTTTCACACAACAGGAAATGTAGCTTTCACAGAACAGGAAATGTAGCTTTCACAGAACAGGAAATGTAACTTTCACAGAACAGGAAATGTAGCTTTCACAGAACACAGTCAACACATGCATTAAAACAAGCTACTCTTACAATGTCAATAAAAAGGGCATGTGACATCACAAACACAAAGGGTTGGCAAAAGGGCTACCGCTTTGTAACGGTCAATGGCAAACATGCCGCTAGGGTTTTTAACCATGTTCAAAGGTACACCAAACCTCACTTTTACCATATTGTCATCCCAATATAATGGGACAGCGTAAATAAAGATATCACCGCCGGGTTATATTCTCTAGCAAACAAGACGGCATTAGCATGTGCATATGAAGATAAAAAAAAGCCTTAAAAGCCACAAAGCAAGTACTCATTGACTTGGCAGAAGCCAACAATATGTTAAGGGTACGACAAGACCAAACAAGACAAGACAAGACAGGATAGACGTCATCATAGAGTCAACAATCTGTCCGTTCATCGCACAAAGAGGAAAGCATAGTGGCGAACTGAAAATGGTTCAACCATTAAACATGCAGTGCGTTGCAAAACGATATGTCTTAACCTCGTTTGATAATTTTTTAACAAGTTTGATAAAGACTTTTATCATGCAGATATGCACTTTTCTGCCTAATAAAGGGGTGACCTAATAAATTTTGCTTTATTTGGCACTGACCAATAGAGCAAATCAATGCGGAATCCCTCAGCGTTTATTGTACGTAACATTATCTGACGTCATGCACGTAACGTTGCCTGACGTCATAAAAAACACTAAAAAAAACATGGCGGCGTCCTCGATAAGCGTAACATTCTGAGAAATAGGTAATAATAGAAGTTCATACAGAAAATGTGGTTAATCTACATGATAAATAGAATATTATGTCAGTGCCTTTTACTATCAAGTTTATTAGGCTCGGCACGAAAACGAAGAATGGCTCGGTAGGGCCTCGCCAATCTCGTTTTCTAAGCCTCGCCTAATAAACTTGATAGTAAAAGGCACTGACATAATATTCTCTATATAAAGCGATATTATAAGCAAATACAGAAAATGGCATTTTTAAAGGTATTTAAATGACTTAGATCTACAGGGATGGTTAGAAAGTAAAATACTACAGAAAACAGTTTTATAGTTCAGTCGCATGTATTTGTCCGAGAAAATATTTTCTGTAGGCTCCTTACTCAAAATATCTCCCAAAACAGCTTTTGTAGATAGCAGCCTTAGATCATTTCCTTCCAAATTTAAAACTTTTAATGAACTATTTATTTCTTGTTATTTATGCTCAGTGTAGTTGCAGAAAATGCACTTATGTGATTTCGATGTAATAGTTGAACTTATTGCAAAATAGTTATTGACAATTATTATGAATTTCTTATGAACCGGACATATGGCAATCTCCATGTCTAAACAAACTAAAGTCTACAAAAGAGTTTTTTTTTTTTCCAAAACCCATTATTCAATAGTTTTAATATTTTGAAATATTTTATAGTTCGTCTTCATAGCTTTGAAGAAAAAAAGTAAACAAGAAATTAAGTTACTAGTATATAATAAAGTATGTAGTAAATTACTACAGAGAAAACAAGCAAGGTTTTACGCAAGCGTAAAATAGCTGCCGAGAGACAAGAAGTTATCATAATAATATATCAAGTCACGGGTGTTAAAACAAAATTGAAAAAAATAAATGTTGTCACGGAGACATAAACACGCCACGACCGTTTTGTCTTTCATTCTTCCCGATTTTTACCATCAGTTCTTCCTACCAAGCATTTTAAATCAATGTGGGCGACCTCGCTTCTTTCTGTTCAAAAACCTTGACATGCCTTACATATTGATTACAATTACCTTGTAATACGACGTGCTAGAAGTACACATCACCACAGAAATACAATTGTTCACGTGTGCGTTAGAGTGTACATTACAACACATATAAACTGTTTACTGTTACCATGTGTAATTATAAGATTGCGTTATCAAAGTGAAAAATATAAACAAATGAAAATTTAAAAAAAAAAAGAAAAAAAAAAGGGAGATCAGCAGGCTTGAACAACACGACGCCTCGACCAACTGCACCATTGAGACCTTCTGAAAGTTTTGTCGCTAATATACATATAATAGTAATTATTACATGCCAATCGTGAACGCTCGGCCAATCCCGTCATTCTTCGGGATCCCGCAAAGCAGTGTACGAGATGTTGCGAATGGAAGTAGACTGGTTTAGGAAAATGTCATTTCAGCAAGTGAAATGGTAACCTTTCAACATTACAAAATATGTGTTTATACCATTCAAGTTTTTCAGACGAGTTCTCTAGGAATTCAAGTTGTAAAGCACGGGTATTGCCACTTACATGAGTCACAGTCTGTTAACCATAGGCACATTTAAAAGTCATATAAGAGTCAGCTGCCTTTGGCAGCTGAATAAAGCAACACTGGAGTTTTCGTCTTCATAGCTTTGAAAAAAAGAAAGGAAAACAAGCAATTAAGTTACTAGTATGTAGTAAATTAGTACAGAGATAATAAAGCAACACTGGAGATGTTTCATCGTCATAGCTTTGAAAAAAAAGAAAGGAAAACAAGCAATTAAGTTACTAGTATGTAGTAAATTAGTACAGAGATAATAAAGCAACATTGGAGATTTTTCGTCTTCATAGCTTTGAAGGGAAAAAAAGGAAAACAAGCAGTTAAGTTACTAGTATGTAGTAAATTAGTACAGAGATAATAAAGCAACACTGGAGATTTTTCGTCTTCATAGCTTTCAAGAAGAAAAAAAAAGGAAAACAAGCAATTAAGTTACTAATATGTAATAAATTAGTACAGAGATAATAAAGCAACAGTGGAGATTTTGATGATCTCAAGCGTTTTTGGTTGTTTTTTAATAAAAAATACTAATAAAAAATCTGGACCAATATCATTATAATGTTGATTCAGTCGATAATAGTTTAGTATAGGTTATACTGATGTTGCAGAATAAAGTGTGTTTAAGGCGTACATTAGGATTGTTGGAATACCAATAAATATTTATTGCGAAGGTAAAATATCTACGATAAAATAAAAACAGCCATAAAATATTTATGTTCCTCCGGATAACGTCAGGATCACAAGACCGAACATCAGCATCAAACAATGCTGGATATCTAAAAAACAGCAAGTATATCTACAGCTGGTTAATTAAACCCCACCGTTTTAAGTATGTTTAATACATACCACCTGCCCATTGTTTATAAGCGTGTGTTTATATACCTTAACTAATTGCTACAGGGCTGTTTATCATTGATGTTATTATATAATACGTCAAATTAGAAGACTAAACACTTTATGGAATTTTAACTGCGTTGTACAACATTTACAGTCGTACAGAATGACGTTATTGTTACGTTTAAATTAGAAGTAACTTAATATACAGTAATAACTGGGCGTCATGTTTTCGTAAAATGTGATGACGTCTACCTAAAGCCCAAAAGGACGGTGACGTTGGATGTTTGTCTGCAATCTTGTCTTGTCGTGCCCTCAATGGTTTGTTCTCTTGTTGCTCTAGCTTCTGCCAAGTAATTGAGTACCTTCTTTGTGACTTTCTAGGCTATTGTTTTTTTCTATTTACATATACACGAGCATCTTTGTGTTTTACTGATATTGCCTATTAATGCTGCCTTGTTGGTTAGAGAATAGTTCATGGCGGGGATTTCTTTACTTACACGGTCCCGTTTTATTGGGTTGACAGTAGGGTAAGTGTGAGGTTTGGTGCATCCTAGAACCTGGTTGAAACCCCAAGCGGCCTTTTTTGCCACTAACCGTTCCAAGGCTATTGTCAACCCTTTTGTGTTTCTGATGTATTATATGACCTTTTATTCATCTTTAAAGTTGTTCTTTGTTTCTGTGTGTGTTTGTGGTTGACTGTCGTCCTTGAATGCTACTTTTCCTGTTCTATTTTTATATCTATATTTATTGTATATCCTGCACATGGCTTTTTAAGTTATTTTGAGCCGTTCCTGAGAGGCGGAAGGTTACATGGGAATCAGGTAACCGTGACCTACTCTTACTATCGAATATTTAGAGAATATTATGTCAGTGCCTTTTACTATCAAGTTTATTAGGAGAGGCTTAGAAAACGAAGAATGGCGTGGCTCTCTTCGTTTTCGTGCCAAGCCTAATATCATGTAGATGTCCACATTTTCTGTATGAATTAATATGACTATATATTTCGCAGATTATTACGCTTATCGATGACGCCGCCATGTTGTTTTTTGTGTTTGTTTTATTACGTCAGATAACGTTACGTACATGACGTCAGATAACGTACAATAAACGCCTAGGGATTTCGCATTGGTCAGTGCCTGATAAATCAAAATGTATTGGGTCATCCCTTTGTTAGGCAGAAAAGTGCATAGCTGCATGATAAAATAATTTGGTACGTTAACGTGCTCAGAGGATAGACTCCCATAAACGGGACCGCACCGCCCAGTTTAACTCCCTATGCAACGGACAAGGCTAAGGGAAGTGTTTAACCAAAATCCAAAGAAAAAAAACACTTCGAGCTCATCGCGCTGTACACAGGGACGCCGCCACTCACCGACATCCCTGTAGTACTTGTGTTGCACTTTTTGTTTAGCGGTCACGTATAATCGGCGGACACCTGCCTTAAGCAGAAATGTACTTATTAGCTCAGTCATTATTTTTAATTTTTCATAAACAGTATTATTATCTTACATTTAATTGAAATTGTATATATTTAGTGGCCACAGGCTTTTGGAGGGCAGTTTTGAACCTTCGCATGAGTGACTATTTGAGACAGGTTTGAGTGTAGTAAAACAAATATTAATTATAATAAAATCATGTATCAACATGTTTAAGTATATATAAATATACACTGTTTTACTCTCCCAAGAGAAAGAATCTTGGACTGAAACACTTGTTAGTAAGTGTTCTCTCTAATGATGGAGAAATGTATCTGACATTTCATATTCTATACATTTATATATATATATTTCTTATTGGTTTCCATTATGATTTTCTTTCTGTTTATTCTTTTTTCACATAAAATATTTCTGACAATATAAATGTTAATACTAAACAATTGCGGTACACATGTTTCAAAGATTCTAAATTAACTGTCAAACCAAAATATGCAAACTGTTCTACAATTTCACATTTTATGTTCTGTTTGATAAGAGTGTTTATTATACGTCACATAGAACGCCCATGCTAAATCCCCATAGACAACAATGTGTAATTTCTTACTATCTCACGCGAGGGTGATAGTACAGGGTGATAGTAAATCGCAGGGTGATAGTAAAAAAGTATCGCATGCGCAGCTTTGATGCGCGTTGGAGTGCGTACTGTTTCGGTGACGTCATCGGCTCAGTATGGTGAAATGCTATTTTTAATTTATCATAACTTCAAAAGTACTTTCCCGTTTTTAATAAACTACCACTCATTTTCTTAGTTACGTTATTTACAAGTCAACGCTATAACTTTCATAGACATATTTTGAAAAAGTAGTTTTCGGATATTGATTATCACCCTCGGCTTCGCCTCGGGCGATAATCATATCCTCAGGGTGAACATTCTTACGATCACCCTCACATGAATGTGATATTTATATCATTGTATATATTACTTGATTAAAATATTGTTTAAATTAAATGTATTTGACTACAAAAGATGATATGTGATAAAATAGAGTTTATATGTTTTTTGCGTATATGTATCTTTTTGTACTTGTGTACTCATGGATCTAAAGATATTTTGTATTTTGAATAAATATGTGCTAACTAGCCTAAATTGAACTGAATTGGGGTTTTTAAGGCGCACCAACAGATGAAAGGTTATATGGGGCCTAATAGGCATGAACATGCCAGGCTCATCCTCCATGTACATCGAGATAAAATATGGAGAATGGGCCTAGGACCTTCTCACCCTGAACTGCAAAGTTGCTGCAAATTCTATTGTAGACATTCCATTTACGCTGGAGCCACGTTTATTGTTTTTCTGCCACTGCTCTTAGTGATGTGAGCGAGATGGCACCTGAAACAATGCAGGGGTCATGATGAAGACCTTTAATGAGCAAGAACAAAAAATGACAAAATGAATATGAATGGGGGAGTGGGTGGTGGGTGGGGGTGGGGGTCCTGCCCCTCTGCATGTGACGGTGTGTTTGCAGTGGTTGTATTCTACCCCGGCAAACCACACGGGGAATTTAACTAGCTTAACATGCAATCATTGGTATAAAGTTGGAAGGATATGTTCAAATAAATCAATGTTATTGTTCTCCATTAAGTATGTATTTGCTTGTTTTAATGGTGTTTTACGTCATTTTTAACACATCTTAGGCAATATATATATTATTTGTGCTAAAGACAGATTACTCATTTTTTCCTGGGTAGAACCAGTGCTATATACCTCCCGCCATCCGTAAGGATCGACACTTTCTTGACAAGTCGAGCTCCCAGTGGGATTCGAACCATCAGCAGTCAGAGGCGAAAAGGTTTAACGTCTCACACCACAATTAATTTTCCATAGTGTCCCATTGTAATGTTTTTGTTCGTGGCATAGAGATAAACAGATTTTATAACATGTATTTATGCTTTAATTCTTCATTGATCCAATATCTGCAATTTAAAACACATTTAACAAATAATTACCAGATTGAACTTTTTTAATTTCATTTTTGCGTGACACCGATCAAAATATAGACAAAAATACAGCCGCGTGGTGATTAGACCCATGATGTGTAAAATGATGCAGAATTAGCTAGAAATCTTATATCAACATGCACTTTTCTGTGATCTCTTCCTAAAATGCTGTAGATTTAGAACCTGGTGAAAATAAATCAATGTATCCTGTAAAATGTAGAAAAGCAAACTTGTTTTTTTTATCTACCTCCTTCATCTGTAAGGCACGAGTATTCAAGGGAGATAATAGTGGTGTGAGTCCTTGAGACGCAGCGTCTTTACTGTACCAGCCACGGAAGCGCTCCAGTAATTATGTAAATAGTCGCGTTAGACGGTGCAATAAGTTTTTACATTAGATAGAGAGCTCCAATTTATCGATCTGTCTTTTGATTTGATTGATGCTTGTGCTTTTTTTCATAAAATCTTTGTTAATACTGGGGATTTCGGCGCCGCCGTCATAAAAGACCATCAAAGAATCTATTCCACAGATGTCTGGAAGAAGAGAGTAAACATTGGATTTAATATAGCAAAGCGCATGGAAATAGTTTACAACATAGGTCAATGTATAATCAATAAAAAAGCAATATGCTTAACAAATGTACATGCAACGGTCGTCGAGTACAATTGGCATTAATCATGTTATATTCAGTATAGTCAACTTTATATAATCTGTATTTAAACAACTTGGTCAATACGTTTTCCATACGTCTGAATGCAATTCTATCGGAATTTTGTGAAAACAGTTTAAAACATTTCCAAATCGGTGTTGAATTTATCACAAGTATAACAGAAAGTGCATAGTATTATATCTGAAATTAAAAATATAATTAAAAAATACCCTTGAAAAACTAACTTATGTTAAAAAAATGAGTCCATGTAAACATAAAACACTATTATATTTTGGAGGTGATAGTCATTTGGTTATTTTGAATAACATGCATAATATATAGAGGCGTGTGTAGAGGTGTGGTACCATATCCCCTTATGTTTGTTTAGCATATCCCATATCCCTTTTAATATTACTTCAAGTAAATTATCTGTATATTTACAAACGGGTGCCAGAATGGTGAAACCAGTTAAATTGTAATTAAAATTAATAACCAAAAGGACAAATATCTCCAAAACTTCAAGTGCAATAAATCCATTTATCATGCAGATATGCACTTTTCTGCCCAATAAAGGGGTGACCTATTAAATGTTGCTTTATTAGGCAATGACCAATAGAGCAAATCAATGCGGAATCCCTCGGCGTTTATTATACGTAACGTTATCTGACGTCATGCACGTAACGTTGCATGACGTCATAAAACAAACAAAAAACAACAACATGGCGGCGTCTCGATAATCGTAACATTCTGAGAAATAGGTAATAATAGTAATTCATACAAAAAATGTGGATAATCTACATGATAAATAGAATATTATGTCAGTGCCTTTTACTATCAAGTTTATTAGGCTCGGCACGAAAACAAAGAATGGCTCGGGAGAGCCTCGCCCGAAAACGAAGAAGAGCCGAGCCATTCTTCGTTTTCTAAGCCTCGCCTAATAAACTTGATAGTAAAAGGCACTGACATAATATTCTCTATATCAAAACCCCTAAAGATGCGTGAGTGCTCCTTTCGTATGTTCTTTTCTATTACTGAAGCACTGCCCATAATTGATTATTTATATGTTTTGTCGTGCCTCGTTTTCTTGTCTTTAATTAAATTACAGGCGTGTATTTTAGTATCAGACAGCAAACGGCATTGACCGCGGATAATGGACCAATTCAAAGTAATGGAAAGTATTGGAAAGACAGCAAAATAACGGAAAGTAGCTGATTTGATAAATAATTAATGTTTCTTTTGGTTTGCAAATTTTATTTCATTTGGATGATGTAAAGAACATAAAACAGCTTTGCCAAACTTCCACCTAAAAGTGGAGATATACTTAAAGTGAAACGAATGTGCAGACATGTTACCGGTTTCGTTTTGGCTGGAAGTTTGGGCAGGTATATTACATAGTATTCTGTAGTCAGACATTTCCTGCATTACGTGCTCAGTTGAATGTTTTGATAAGCCCATGCTTAGTAATCCGTAAATTATTGTTGCAAACATGTATTACCACAATTGAAAAGCTAATAAAGCAATACTGTTACGTTTTACCCTTCTTTCTTTCTCTTGCTTATTTGTCTGTGTTGTCCCTGTAGGGGATCATATTCAGAACAATTCAGGGCCTCCTCTGGCCATTGTTTTCCTTTCGCAACCAATTTCGCCAAATGAAAAATGTTGGAGCCAAATTGGAGATATTGGAGCCAAATTGGCTCAAAGACAGCATATAATATTTTCGAAATTATTTTTATGTATTTTTAAATGAAGTATGGTCCATGAATAAAGCAGTTAGTAATAATTATAATCATAAAATTATACTTTAAAAAATATTTTATTAAATATTTTACATAGAAATAAAACTTAATAATCTGGAAATGTTTCAGTTTCGAAATGAAAAACAATCTGTACATGTATACAAGTACAAAATCTTATCTAGAATTATACTGATCACTGGTTTATTTTATCCTGCCAGTTATAATTAAAGCCTACTGTATACTTGACACCAAATGTTTGTATTTTGCACCTCATCATGGACAAGTGTTGCCTTCTGGACTTGGAAATAAGAGGTGCTAATTTTGGCAGAGTTATTAGGCGATTATACAGGGGAAAATTAAGGGGTATGACGAGATTGAAAAGTAATACACAACATTAATGGCTGACATTGGATATTTCTTTTGTCAATCACATTCGCCTCTGTTATTTTTTTGTCTCATATGGCTCTATTTACGAATCCCAGAGGAGGCCCTTGAACAGTGGGATTTTAGTAAGTTCCAAATGCCGTTTGTCAGTTTTATATAAAGAATATAAAGGTCACGGACTTGTGGAAATGTTTGGGGACAAATAATGATTTACCTCAATTCCTCCTTTCATAATTTTGCAGCTACATTAAATTAAATAATTTATATGTTCCCGCCTTTATCTCCGCGGGGTATGTTTTGTCTGAGCCGAGAGCTGTTAAATACGGTAAAGAACCGAGACCGTTTCAAACATTTTAAACTTACAACTAGTTGGCTACTATCGTGACATGTGGAGGTCGTAGCGATGTTTCTCGCGTGATCAATTTCTGGCAATGAAGAGACGATTAAGTCATGATAGCTACAGAAATATTTGATAGCTAGACCGAAAACTGTGATACTGTAGCGTCTTTGATAACACGTTTCAAGATAAGTAGAAAATAGATTTGCTTTCAGAATAATCTACTCGGGTCATATATTTTGTATATATTTGTGCTTGTGTAATCTTCAGAATTTGCTATTAAATGAAAAGGAGAATTATTGGTTCTAAATGACAAAAAGAAATACATTCTTACGTAGCCGTTTTGAAAGAAAATAAATATTTTGAAGTAACTTAACTGAATGGTTGAAACGTTAATATTTCCTCTTTTTTTCTTCAAACTGAAAAGTTACATTTTCTCTTAATAACGAGGTTATAATAGCGCGCTTTTCTGTTCTGTATATCCTATTTTCTCGTAATATCGAAGCTATAAAAAAACAAGAAACACGCTTACCTCCCCTGTATATCACTGACGATATTATAACACGCTTAACTCCCTTGTTGATTCTGTTTTCTCTTAATATCGAGGCTATAAAATGAGCTTACCTCCCCTGTATATCTTGTTTTGTTCGTAATATTGAGGATATTATAACGTTACCTTCCCCGTATATCTTGTTTTGTTCGTAATATTGAGGATATTATAACGCGCTTAACTCCCCTGCTTGTTCTGTTTTCTCATAATATGGAGGGTATAAAAACGAGCTTACTCACCTCGCCCCACCCACCCCTGTATCTATTGATTGATCGTAATAACGATACTATACAAGCGTGTTTATCTCCAATTGAAAGGACACATGTTAAAACTTAATTGATTATCCTGTGTATGCATTATCTATTATGTTCGAGTAATACTTATAAGAGAAAAATAAACGTGTTAGCACACTAATCTCACCAAAAACAGAGCGAAAGCATAGAAAGAAAAAAGGGCGTTTTGTTAGTGTAATATAGTATCATTTTAACTGGTCATAACCAACAAAGTATTGCACATGTATTACAAAACAGCGTCCCTATATATAACAGGCAGTGTTCAAAAGTAGATATAAAAGTCGAACAGGCAATGTATGTGACATAACACACATAAATTGGCTGATAGTAAACACATTGGAACGGTCAGCAGCAAAAAGGTCGCTGTGAGATTAAGCAAGTGTCTGGGGGTGAACCCAAATCACTCTTACCCTCTTGTCATCCCAATACAACGGGACTGGGAAAATAAAGAAAGCCCCGCCAAGCTATACCCTCTAAAACATACTAGGCTTCATTAACTGGTGATATAAGTATAACACAAATGCCATCATGTATATATGCATATAGTTTATTTTAATTTAAACAACAGGTAGTGTAGCATGAACTTGGTGTTAAAAGAATTTAAATGGCTAGTGGAATCATTCGTTACTCGTTTTTTTTTCATTAATTAAAAAACCGCTATTGCTTGATGCTTGCATACTTTATTTTACAATATTGAATGTGATAATGCAATACATAAGTAATAATGCAATAAAGAATGTGACAATGCAATACTGAATGTGACAACAGAATGTGACATTGCAATACAGAATGTGATAACAGAATGTGACAATGCAATACAGAATGTGATAATGCAATACAGAATGTGACAATGCAATACAGAATGTGACAATGCAATACTGAATGTGACAGCATAATATGACAATGCAATACAGAATGTGACAACAGAATGTTACATTGCAATACAGAATGTGATAATGCAATACAGATTTCGACAATAGAGTACAGAATGTCACAGTGTAATACAGAAATACTGAATGTGACAGCAGAATGTGACAATGCAATACAGAATGTGACAGTGCAATACTGAATGTGACATTGCAATACAGAATGTATGTTCACTTGACATGCTTGTTAACCGAACACTACTGTTTTATTTATACACCGGTATTGTATGTAAACACGATAAGTATCAATGAACTAATAAAAGTTTCTCTTGCAGGTGATTAAATAACGGTATTGTATTGAACAGTTCTACAAGTCTCGTTCGCACGAGATATGTAGATAAAAAACAGTTATCATTAAAATGCAATAACGTTGCATTACAAATGACAACGGGCGATAAAACACTTGGAGTTAATTTAAATGAAAACTTAAGATGGGATAATCATGCAATTTCGCAATAAAATATCTACCGATCCATGGCTGTTATCGCGATCAAAATCCCATGCCATTGTTAATAATAATAATAATAATAATATCTTTATTTCAAGAGGATTACATTTTTGGCTAGTAGCCAGTCTAACATATGGTCCTCAAACAAAACAGAATAAATTTACAGTATATACAAACGTGATTAAAACAATGTTACAAAAAATACTAAAATATGTCTAAAAACATCATTAATTTCCTAAAATTTTAGTATTTGCGATAAATTGATTAAAGTTATTTGGCCAATTAATATGATTACTACCAGTTTGATAAAAGCATTTAAATAAACAACTGTTTTAAAATGATGGTACATATTAAAATAATCAGTATAATGAGTTTAAGAATATACACTATTAAAACTACTGTTAATGACTTTAAGTTAATGATGTCATAAGATACAAGTTTATAAAAGGAAAGGTGATATGCGTGAAATTATTGCACATATATACTTCAGCTGTTGTACTGTAAATGTTACTTGTCGACACAAAAACCTCACCAAAACCTGATCGTTTTGGAAGTGTATTCAGTTTAAGCAGCCCAGTTTATCCCTCTCAAGATTTTACTGGGTAAATGACACCTTTGACAGAATGTGAGAGCTAGTGAATGCTGCTACTATTGTTGTGGCAATCGTTATCACATCACACACTCCCGCGGAACGTGACAGATACTACGTCTGTTGTGGAAATCGCATTATATAGCATTTAGCAAATCTCACACCACACACTCCGGCAGAATGTGAACGATAGTGGAATACTACTACTAATGTTGTGACAATCACACTCTATAGTATTAAGTACATCTCACTCACACACTCTTGCACAATGTGAAAGACAGTGGAATACTACTGCTAAGGTTGTGACAATCACACTCTATAGTACTGAGTACATCTCACATCACACACTCCTGCAGAATGTGAACGATAGTGGAATACTACTGCTAAGGTTGTGACAATCACACTCTATAGTATAGAGTACATCTCACATCCCACACTCTTGCAGAATGTGAAAGATAGTGGAATACTACTGCTAAAGTTGCGACAACCAGACTTTATAGTATTAAGTACATCTCACTCACACACTCCTGCAGAATGTGAAATATAGTGGAATACTACTGCTAAGGTTGTGACAATCACACTCTATAGTACTGAGTACATCTCACATCACACACTCCTGCAGAATGTGAACGATAGTGGAATACTACTGCTAAGGTTGTGACAATCACACTCTATAGTACTGAGTACATCTCACATCCCACACTCTTGCAGAATGTGAAAGATAGTGGAATACTACTGCTAAGGTTGTGACAATCACACTCTATAGTACTGAGTACATCTCACATCACACACTCCTGCAGAATGTGAACGATAGTGGAATACTACTGCTAATGTTGTGACAATCACACTCTATAGTATAGAGTACATCTCAAATCACACACTCTTGCAGAATGTGAAAGATAGTGGAATACTACTGCTAAGGTTGTGACAATCACACTCTATAGTATAGAGTACATCTCACATCACACACTCCTGCAGAATGTGAACGATAGTGGAATACTACTACTATGTTGTGACAATCACTCTCTACAGTATTAAGTACATCTCACATCACACACTCTTGCATTATGTGAAAGATAGTGGAATACTACTGCTAAGGTTGCGACAACCACACATTATAGTATTGAGCATATCTCATCAAACACGCTCCGACAGAATTATGTGGAAGATGGTAAAGACTACTTCTAATGCTGTGAAAATCACACTCTATAGTACTGAGTATATCTCACATCTCACACTATTGCAGGATGTGAAAGTTAGGCTTCCATGAGACAATATGAGTTTAAAGTTATAATTTTACAATTTCATGAGGTGCAAGCAAGAGCTTGAATTGGTGAAGAGATGATGATCGTCTAATTTTGACGGGGAGAGAGTTCCATTCTGTAGGACCACATAAAGAAACATATATTCTCATAGTAAGATGTATGTGATCTGGGAATATGCAAGTTCTCATTGTACTAGATCGCAGTGTCCGCACACGAAGTGTTGAGGCATTTATAAATAGGTGATTAATGTATTCAGGTGTTTGACCATTTAATAATCTGTAAACCAGGGATGACATTTAGGAAATGATAACCAATTTAAATATTTAAACATTTGTTCAAATGGTGTTAACATGTCAGCTTCTAAAATAAGCGTTGCTGCACGCTTTTGTAGAGTAACAGGAAGCATATGTTCAATTGAATTTGGACTTATGCAATGTTGTATGGGGTTGTTAAATCAAAGTTAGTATAAGCAGAATCTTACCAGTAGATTAAAGAGTGTATCACACAACGTGAACAATCCTCTCATTGTAATGGAGATATGAAACGTATTACCTCGCTCACTGTGGATCCAATAATATTCTTTCAAAAGGCTTCATTTTTGTATAAGGTTTCCCAGAACTCTCTCCTAATATATTTAATATCCATGATCTCCTGGAAAATTTCGACCAGAGACAATTAAACTGTTATTATTTAAAGGAAGTATGCCTTACTCTGCAATTCTAGACTGGGATAGTATTCCTTCACAAACACGAACTTGTAATACTATTAAAAGTTTAATTACACATTAAATGGTTAAAGATATGGTACAATATTACCATATGTGTTCCTATACAGTACAATACATTGCACATTGCTTTGCTATACTATTACTCCCATTTCCGCTGACGTTTTGCTAATTTATGTTACTCAACAACACTACAAGGTGGTCCGTTTTTGTGATCACCAGAGTCTTATTAAACAAACTGTGAAATGTATATTCCGTACTTACTTAAAGGCACGATGAAGTAACTTCAACAACTGTAATTTAGTTATTACGATATTAGGATCCTGATTTTAGTGTAAATAAGTACTACAAAGGGGATCACTTGGAAGCAACAACCACAAACAATAAATAAAAGTAGCAGACTCGGTTTTATTGAGTCTGTTCATGAGAGGTAATGAGGGTTTTCATTTCTATGGCATCTATAGTTTGACTGAAAACATCGATACAATTTGCATAAACGAAAAAAATATAGAAACCACAGCAATCAAACGCATTGACACTGTATGCCCGCACTGCACCACAGACTGAAATATGAACATATTTAACATGTCCATACTAACATAAAGAGTGATGAAGGTACGGTTACCGACTTAATACGGTCGGTAAGCAATGATGCCTACAGTTAGCTTTAATCAATTTTATGTGTACACAACCTCCCTATTATCCTGTCTTCAGCGCTTAAATTGACAAAACAGTGTAAATAAAAGTATATCCCATCAAAAGGAAATCTCTAACAATAAAGTCCACGTCAAGAGAAATCACGTACATGTTGTTGTAAAGATATATGAAAATAAGAACATAATTAAAAACACCTCAGGATGTATACATAAGTGTACTGAACAACACAGCAGTTGCAGCCAAAGAGAAAACCAATCTAGGACACGACCAAATATCTCTTGGGATGAAAGTTCATGCACATACCAACCTTAGTCCGGGTTTCAGAGGTCGCAAGCATAATCAAGAGAAAAATAAATCGTTATTACTGACTGCAGAGGGGTCAATCACTAAACATGAAGTGGGTCCAAAATTAAAAGGTTGTATCCTCTTTCGTGATTAAGTTTGTAAAGTTGTCAGGAAACGCGTCAGATCCCTTTAACTTCTGAAGCTTGTATAGTTTATTTAGTTTATATGTCATTTTAGCATATATTTATACAGTTTGTTGTCTTTCTTTTTTGAATGTTTAAGTAGTGTTTTTTTCGGTATAAAATATTCGGTAAAAAAAACAAAATCAATGACTGCTGTCTTCCTAGAAAGGGGAAATAACTCACTTGTATTGCAATGGTATACCTATGCTGCTTATGTTTCAGCTTGCTGTTATCGTTTAACAATATTCTAAACAATACAATTACAAGCATAAACAACCTGTAAAAAGCTTTGCTTGATATTAATCAACACAGTGTTGACATGCATTCTGTTTTGTGCTTGATTGTCATGCAAGAGGTATAAAAAAGAGTATGATAATGGACATTTGGAAACGGCCGAACACGACACATACGAAATATTGCAGTCTCGGTTTGACTGAGACTGTTCATGAGCGGTAGTGAAATATGCTAGCTACCGCTCACGCCCTCTAGCCCCGGGTTGAGCAGAACTCAATATTCATAAAAATCAACAGTACAGAAGTTTAACCATCCCGAAAATGGCAAGCATATGGCGTTGATATAGCGATATTTGTATCTTTATTTCATCCCCTATATCCTGCGGCGTATGGTCCCAGGATCTAATAAAATTGTATGCCCTGAAGAGCGAAATAAACAAAAAGGAATTTAGTTGGGAGCAGCGGTTATGAAGCCTGCGTATCACAAGTAACAGCTAAAATGTATGTTTTTGAGTATTCGAAGATCATGATGTCACTGTTGGAATGTTACTCATATCTACTAAAGTCTAAAATGGAATGGTAGAGTTGACCTCTACCTAATGATGAACAAGTATTGCCGATGCAATATATGAATACATCAACACCGAGACCTCTGTTTAGGTTGTAGTTTTAGGGAATGGAAACCGAAAAGGTTCATAAAATTATTCAGAAATGTTTGTAAAAGCAATTTGAAAATAGGTATATGTAGATCATTTCAAAATGTCCGTCGGTTTCTAAAACCGCTCAATGAAGTCAGGAATCGCACGAAAACTGAAACAGATGCAAGATACACTCTCATCTTATTCGGATGTCTGCTGTCATTAGACATGCCGACTTTCCAGCTTCCTTCCATTGGTGCAGGAAGCCCCTAGTGGCAAGTTTAATGCACGGGTGGGCACCTGGTTAAAAAAAACGACATTCCGCAAGCCTGCTTGATAGCTTCGAAACAAAACAGAAAGATTCCTGATCCCACGAATGCTCGAACCCACAGCGATGAGGAGCAATCGATTTCAAGTCAAAGATTGCCCCTTTGGCCAGTAGCATACATATTTTGACATAATTCATCTTACTGAGTTAAATAATTCAGTAACGATTCCTGGTTTTAGAAATGGCTCCATTCCATAAATGGATCATTATTTAATATCAGTATTATGCTGAGAATGTTAGACTATTTTCTCTGTTGAGCCAGGGCATTAATATGTCTCATAAAACATCCTATTGATACGAACAATGAAGGTGGTACAAATGAAGTCCCAAGGACTTGCAAATATATAGTTATAAAAACAAGTCGGGTGTTGAGCTAAGTGGCGTCAGAGATAATGCATAGCCGTTATATCTTGACAGGTTTGCTCTACATGAAAGTCTGTATTGAGACTCCAGTAAGATGTATGCGAATCTTCACTGTGTATAGAGAGTGCATTTAGCCAAAATTCAGTCATACGTAGGCGCCATGTATTTCATTCTCCCTGAGCCATTGGTTGATATGGGGGTAGCTCCGTCTCGATATGGGGTAGCTCCGTCTTAATTGTAAAAGCTCTTGCTGTACACAACTCGTGTTAAAGTTCTCCGGCCATGTTTTGTTTCGTGAACATGTTTATTTAAATCGAAATCAATACACAACGATATACATTTACAATTCACACATTGTAATATCTGTGAAAAGCGAGAATACGATTTTATTTGATGACGTAGAAAACTGTGAACAGATAAATTAATCCACAGGTAAATGTATTTATCAATCATCTGGCAGTAGTTGTGCAGCTATACAATTCAGATTTACCTCATTTCCCCGTGCAGTCACGCAGTGGTAAAAGTAGTATCTACTTCATGCAAATAATTGTTATTTTTACATACAACTTAGTAGCGGATTTAAATATATGTTTTTCTCCGGGACTATCAAGAAATGTTCATATGATGTTTAAGAGTTAAATTTGTTAATTGATAATACGACAAAAAGGGTGGCCATTCATCTTTAAGTAACAAGAGCTTGTGCACGTTAAGTCTATTTGTTATAATATTTTGGGGGTGTTATATCAGTTTTGGAGTTCTCTTTAGAGGCATGGTATTCTGGCATAAAGAAGAAGACGTTTTTTTATTACCTCGTCTAGGTCGCCTGGGTCGGGCCTTCCCCAATTAACCGCCATAGTTTCATACATAACTTGCAATAAGTTTTAAATGATCTTTGAGCAAATATAAATAGATAACTAAAAGTTTTTAACAATTATCTACGTTTAATGGCAAGAACAATGATGGGGCATATATATATATATATATTATACAAACAAATGGGTATCAGATGCATATATAATTAGAACTTCCATGCTTGTACTTTTACTTGATTTCATTAAGTTATAATTCAGAAGAGAATGAGATCCTTATATTGTTTAACTACTACCATTACTATTATTTAAATTATTAACACACATGTTTTAATTGTAAAAGAGAAAAGTACTTTTACAACAGGAGAGTAACTGTTACTCGACAAACAATAATTCGTTTCTTCTGTTAAATGCTTTGTAAACGTCAGATGCTAGATAATTTATATTTGCTTTACAAGCTAATTGCAACAGATTGGTCGTTTTATACATGCTACACCTTTTAGTGAAGGTCTGAAGTGTCTTTCCTTCAACCGTATAAAAGTAGATATAAAAATCGAACATAAAATGCAGCATTCAAGGTCTAATGTCAACCAAACACACGCATAGAAACAAAAAATAATTACAGATATGTATTAAAAAACAATGTATAACATCAAAAACATATAAGAGTTGACAATAGCTCTACCGCTTTGTCTACAAATAGAAAGTGAAACTCATCCTCTGGAGCATTGCAAAGTCTACATTTTCTATTTTCCCTCATTATTTTTATCGACTTTTCCCATCTACACGTCTCTATGCTAAGTCTGTGTGCTGACATTCGAAGTCTTGTTTATGCAGTACTAAACGTGATAATATCCAATATGTCTAAATACGACTGGAAACTTAAGTCCTTAAACATGATTAAGTAAATAAAATTGAGAATATGGTTGTGCTCGCTATTGTTTCAACACTTTTAACCAGCACTTAATAATATATATTCGCTCTGTTTGTTAATGCATCCTCCCAAGTCTTCCATAAATGCAAAATGTTTGCGTTGAAACTTTAACCCCAGTAATGATTTAAACAATTTACTAAAGCCCTTTACTTCACAATAGTAATTCAGTATCGGTGAGACTAATGTATCAAAAAGTTCATTATATATTTTTAAGTGAAATGTTTACACATTTATACAAGTATTTGTCTCCAATTAGACCCATGTGTTTTTCGGTCCAGAAAGTAGCAAACAATTACTGCAATAGCAACTGGTCTAATTTTTATCGAAGATGTGGTCCCAATAGTTTATATTTACAGATTGTACATAGACAAATGTCGCATGATGTCAAATGGTGCCATCCGATAACTAGACTAGATCTGCCGCTGTTGTATCGTGTGTCGAGTAACAGGATGGCATTAATTTTCAAACTAATTTCGCTTTATAAAGGGTATTTTTAAACCAATTTCGCAAAACAGAATTTACGAATATCATATAATATCATGTACAATATAACATTAATATGAAACGTCTCTTAAAGGGATTGGAGAGGATATGTTGCGTATTTGAATACCAATCCAAAAGCAAATAAAAACCTTCATATGGGTTATATATGAGTTATATTTACGAGTGCATATATACTGAAAGGAAAAAGAAACGCATAATGGGTATTTCCGCTATATATTGTATGTTTAATATGCTACTGCTAATCGAATGGTACAGGGTGACATTAGGCCCGTCCTTCCGGAAAGAAGGTTTAAACAGCACCGAACATACCAATGGTTACCCGTTTAAATTATCGACAGAATGCGCATTTGGCTCAAGCAGGTGAGCAAATTTTGGTTTTAATCGTTGCAATCTCTTAACATTAAACACAATACTGAAATGGCTTGACGTTTTCAAGCAAAACTTCAACATTAATGAATTTCGTGTAACAAAGTATACTTTGATTAAAATGTCTGATACATGACAGAGTGTTGTCCTTTCTGTAATTAGTTGTAGCTCCTTTTTGTGTCAAACACATTGAGATATATCTGGAATATTACGTAGAATTAGGTGTATATAACAGTGTAGTATAGGCAATTTTTTTATTATGCGTTTCTTTTTCCTTTCAGTAAACATTAAATTAAGCCGCATGTTAACTTCGGCTTAATTATTGTTTATACAACTCTTTGTTGTGAAATACGCGACGACTCGGCTGGTTTTTGTTGCATAACGGTTAATTAAAATGGGGTTTACTGCTAGCAGGTGCACATACAATTCAAATAACGTGTACTTCGGTCGCATAATAAAACTGACCAGGAAGTGTAGCATTCATGGACCACAGTCAACCAAAAACACGCATCGAAACGAACAATAATTACAAACTAAATAAAGGGTAAGGCATGTGACATTAAAACCAAACAATGAATTTACAATAGGGCTACCGCCTTGAAACGATCAGTGGCAAACTGTCTTAAAACACAATATTATTAATATAAATGATTGATACTACAACGTCTAGCTGACTTGTCTAGTTTTCCAGACCGACTTATTTCTTTAACACCAATTAAATCGTGCGGTTATTGGTGCCTACTCTAGTGCCTGTGCAAATGAAATTATAATAATGATTGTATTCGTGTTCGCAATGACACCCATAATTCTTTCAGATCGCCTCTAGTTCCTTTGTGGAAGACTTGGTATGTCTCCAACCACTGAGAATCGTTTGACGTAATTTAATAATGTAGAATAAAAGTTTCCTTTGAAGACATATACTATAGTATCCAATTATTACTTGGAGTTGGTCCATAATTATGTCATATCCAATAATTCGAAAGGCAAGCTTAATTCTCCAAATCATTGTGTAGGAGTGTCTGTGTGTATCTAACATGTATCAAAAATGACTTGAAACATGCCCCTAGGGCATTAAATTGTCTACTAACTTGATTATCTGTATCGATATATTATTTTCTGCATCGTATTTATTTATAAATCATCTTAGAATGAAGAAAATTGTCAATGTGCATTGAACACAATCTGTACTGCATTTAAATAAAAACGAAATACGAAATATGTGTATAGCAAAACACGTATACAAATCATAGGTCATGCTGGAGGAGGCCTTATAAAACAAGAGGTCACGGTGGACCTCAAACGCTCACTTGTTTTCAATGTCAGTTAGACACATTAAGCTGTTTGAAAAAGAAAAGATTATGAAAGGGGAAATTTGTAGATCGCCGAACACGATAATTATATCAATTATTGTAGTTTCGGCTTGATTGAAAAGAGTATGAAAGGAGAAAGTTGGAAATCGTCAAACATGATATATACATAATTTATTGCAGTCTAGGTTTTATTGAGACTGTTCATGAACGATAGTGACAAATGCTTGCTACCGTTCACGCCCTCTAACCCTGGATTGAGCAGAACTCAATATTCGTGAACGGTAGTGGGGAAAACGTGCTACAGTTCACGCCCTCTAGCCTCTACAGGAGCCTTCAGCGTCAGACATGTTGCAGTGTTGGGTTCTCCCTAACTCATGTAAACACTATATGTGTAAAAGCCACAATGTATGTAACCTTTAGTTGGCGTCATTAATGGCCCTTTGTAGTTGATGTACGTGTACACAATTGCTTCTCCCTATTTATAATGTGTTGGCTTCCATGGTATCTATTAATCTGTATGCCATAATATTGAATTATTCCAACATAACATTGCAGTTGCTATTCTATTTAATTTGATTACAGTTTGAAGCAAATGTATATATATACAAACTAAATTTCTGGGCCCGTATAAAGCAACTTAAGTGGAAAATATTACTTAAGTCAAAATTTAAGATGTTTGCATATTTTTAAATATCCTTATCAACCTCTCAGGAACGCTACAAACCATCTATTTATTTTAGCTGTAGATTGTATTTATCCATAACCTTATTAGCAATATTAAGAAAACGTCTTAAATCGGTAGAAAAAATGTGTTTAAAACTTGATAAAATTTGACTTTAGATATTGCTAAGAGGCTTTATGAATACGGACCCAGATGTGTAACGATTACATAGTGAAACATGAATAAGGCATCAGTAACACATTACAATAAATACACTAAATGGGATCTTTCGCAAGCAACGAACACAAACAAGATATGCCAGTAGCAGACTCGGTTTTATTGAGTCTGTTCATGAGAGGTATTATAAGCTGCAACACCTTCCACGTGCCCTTACGCAAACGTCCGTACTATAACTGTAGAGCATGCTTGATGGAATATCAGTTTTCGTTATTTAAAAGGGTATATAACTGAACAAAGATACAGAGATTATTTAACTACTGGGATCGATTATAGGGAAATCCTTTAGTAGATCCTATGGTTCTTTTCACGAACGAGCGTATGAGAGTGAGTGTAAATACAAAACACGTCTACCATCGAGAGAAGGATTTCTCTATAATCGAATACAGCAGTTAAATAATCTGTTTATACATTTTAAATCATTTTGTGCATGATTTTAACCGAAATTATTCGCTTTATTGAACGTTATCGGCGGCTGACGTCGACGTCAGCACCACTTTATTGACGTCATAGCTCAACGTCACAGTTAGTTATTTTTGTGTTCGTAGTTAGTTAATAATATTTAACGATTATGAATATTCTTTCACTGATAAATCCCAATCTTTCACCGATGAAACTGTAATAAAAGCGGATACACAAGTCGAAATACACATATAACATTCACAGAACAACACAAAATAATCATCAATGACAAGGAGAAACAAATAGAAGCAAATTATGTGACGCAAACGTATAAGGGTTGACAACAGAGGGTACCGCCTTGGAACGCTCAGTGTCAAAGGTTCGATGGGGATTATACCAGGTTCTAGGCTCACTTTGTATATTTCTGGCTCCGAACTTCAAAGTATTTACGTTTTTAATTATTTAAAAAATATTTGATTCCAGAAAAGACTCATGACCGTCTGTGGTTTATTCGTGCAAACTGTATTATCCCTAAAAGTTGTTTAATTAAAAGGCTAAAATTGGTAAGATTATGCATTTTGGGTGAATAATGTATTTTTTTTTCAAAAACTATTCAATAAATACTGAAAAGTGGATCCCTTGGAAGCAACAAATAAGAGACAAAAGTAGCAGACTCGGTTTTATTGGGTCTGTTCATGAGAGGAAATGTAATGTGCAACACCTCTCACGCTTCCTAGCACCGGCTTAAACGATATTCTACTTTAAAGCCACAAAGATCGGGAAAGATCAAGACATTTTTGTGTGACCTCTTCGTTAAAACCTTCATAAATGTTATGCAATGTTAAGACGATGTACGAGTTGTAGTGTCAAACGTAGGTAAATATTGCGTATTCTTTGAATTGGGACATTTCTCAATGTGGGTACCCTATCATATGAACATATTTGAAATAAAATACTTTCAAGGAGATCAAATGACTACATCTATATCTTTACATCTAGTCTGGATACACAAGACGTGTACTGCACAGTTGAATTTTATTTTGTAAGTGTCTTATTTGGTTGTAATGATATGACATTTAGAGAATAATGGAAGGCGAATATATGATACATTTCTAGGCACTAATTTGTTCGATTTCCTGGCGATCTCTATGTAAATTGACGTTCGTCTCGATGGGATATATTTAAATTGCATTTTGACGAATTGTTAAAGGAAAATGTCAAGCGTAGGAACAGATCACCTAGAGGCTTATATTTGACGAAAGTGTTTTCATTTGTTATTTTGTTTATAATAGTTAAAAGCAAGATAAATAGAATGTACATTAGTATGTCTTGTAATTTTCGACAAACTGTTTCATTTTTATTTTGATCATCATGGACGCTTCTCTTAGTTACACTAATCGACCATGGCCGGTATAGTAAATACAATGCGTTAAAACGTTCTCGACTCTCACTGCTGCTGGTTGAAATCCCTCTGGAAATATAGATAGATAAATCGAACAGGAAAAGCAGCAAGGACGACTGTCAACCACAAACACACACAGACACAAAGAATAACTTTAAAGATGAATAAAAGGCCAAATAAGACATCACAAAAAAAAGAGGGTTGACAATAGGGCTACCGCCTTGGAACTGTCAGTGGCAAAAAAGGCCGTATGGGGTTTAAACCAGGTTCTAGGGTGTACCAAACCTCACACTTGCCGTACTATCATCCCAATAAAACGAGACAGTGTAAATAAAGAAATCCCCGCCATGAACTATTCTCTAACCAACAAGGCAGCATTAATAAGCAATATAAGTAAAACATAAAGATGCACGTGTATATATAAATACGAAAACAACAATAGCCTAGAAAGCCACAAAGACTCAATGACTCAATGACTTGGCAGAAAAGCTCAACTCAAGTGAGAACGTGTAGATACTTACGAGGTATACAGGTGGTCTGCCTCTACTATAAAAAAAAAGTCGACCGTCATATATGGCCTAACATGTGATAAAAAAGAACGTAAACACCATTCGAAAAAATACATTAATCGACACATGGGCAAAGTTTCATGCACCTAGCTTTAATGAGTTTTGATCAGAACGACTTTTTTTATATAATTTCAGTTTAGTTATACATGTTAATTCGCTGTCTTTTTATGTCCCGCCATGAAAGTGGAGAAGGCATATAGTGTCATCACCCTAGTCCGTCTGTCTGTTCCTTCCATACGTACAACATTCGAACAGGAAATGTAACTTTCATAGAACACAGTCTACCAAAAACACGTATATGAAACAATCAACAATGAAAATAAAACATAAAGGTAAAATATGCGAACCACACCTCAAACATACCACACCACAAACATAAAGGTATTGGCAACCGAGAATTCGTCTTGTAACAGTCCATGGAATAAAGGCCGCTGTGGCTTAAACCAGGACCCAGAGTGCACCAAAAATGAAAACAAATATCTTATAGAACCACAGCACCAAAGCGCAATGGCACCGTAGGTCCGCACTGCACCATACACTAAATCAAATGAGGAAATTAAATAGCCAAGAAACATGACAATGCACAACATCAAGAGTGTTGAATAGCCAAGGAACACGACAATACACAACATCTGGATTGGTGAAGACAGGGTTACCGACTTGGAACGGTCAGAAGACATTACGGACTACAGGTTAACTTAAATTCGATGTGAACACAACCTCGCTGTTTGTTTCTGTTTTTGAGAAATTTGCAAAGATATACTAGAGAAATTAGAAAACGATACATTAAAGGTTTGTTCTAAAGATATATAACAACATAGAAACACCCCGGAATGTGTTTAGAATATTGATCTAAGCAGCCACAGCAAAGAGGAAAAAAATAATGGGCAAAGTTTCATGCACCTAGCTTTAATTCCATGGTTTCAGAAGGTTCAATCCTATTCACCTACTAAGTTGCCCTGTCATAGAATAACAGAAAGGTGAAGTGTAATTACTTACCATAGAGGAGTCAATCGCTAAACATGAAGTGAGTTGAAATACTAAAGAATCGTATCCTTTTCTGGCGAATTTTCTGATTAATTTTGAAAAGGGGTCAAGAAACCCGTTAGACCATTTACCGAAGTTTATAGATAACGTTTCCATAAATTAAAGGCTGTTATATTTCTAGTCGCAGAAATGTTCACTCGTATCTATTATTGTCATCCTAAATGGATGGGACCGTTTAAATAAGGATATCGCCGCAAGGCTACATATTCTTCTAACAAACAAAGAAGCATTAAAAGACAATATAAGTAAATCACAAAGATGGTAACCATGGTAACGTGTACATGAATATAAAACAAAAAGCCTAGAACTCAAAAGTAAGTAATCAGTGATTTATCAGAAGCCAGAGCGTCTAGAAAATACACCGTTAAGAGCACGACAAGACCATATTTATCACAAACATTAAACGTTACTTTCAATTTCAGTATTTAGTTAGAAGCACGGTCTGTCGATTAATCACACAATCAAAGAGCAAAGAATATAGTAGTGGCAAACTGTAAATTGGCCATTTACTAAACATGGAGTGCCTTGCAAATTGATAGGATCATATTGACCTCTTCTGATAACTTGTCTAACAAGTTTAATAATCCTACTCCATGTGTAAATGACCTCACCATAACAGTCAGACTGCGTCGCAAAGGTGTTCTTTAATTGCCTTTTTATTTTAAAAGGAGTTACGATGGTAAAATGTTGCAAAGAATTTTACGAGTTTATGATAACAGCAGTATTTGTGAAGTAGCTTTTTAGTTAGGCAAAGGTTACGAATGTTAAAATCCTCAACTTGACTACCAGCTATAGTAAAACGAACACGTTAAAGTAGCTATCCCGCCAACGTTACAATATATGAACACCGTTTCTAAACCTACTGAGGACGAGATATATATTATATAAGTTGCATATTTTGAGAATCTAAACTATATAGACACAATATAAACGGCTTTAACCAGCCAAGTCAAAACTCAAAACTGGGACCTGGAATTAAGAGTTACCAACCCATAATTCAATATATACATATTCAATCACGGTATTTTAAGAACCAGTTAATAAACCTATACCTTTAATATGCTAATATATACATTATTATATGGCCTGAACACCTGGATAGATGTATAGATATAAAAATCGAATAGGAAAAGCATCATTCAAGGACGACAGTCAACCACAAACACACACAGAAACAAAGACCAAATTTAAAGAAAAATAAAAGGCCAAATAAGACATCACAGACACAAAAGGGTTGACAATAGTGCTACCGCCTTGGAACGGTCAGTGGCAAAAAAAGGCCGCTGGGGTTTAAACCCGGTTTTAGGATGCACCAAACTTTACACTTACCCTACTGTTAACACAATAAAACGGGACAGTGTAAATACAGAAAATCCCGCCATGAACTATTCTCTAACTAACAATGCAGCATTAATAGTAAAACACAAAGATGCTCGTGTATATATAAATCCAAACTAGAACGAATTCGACGGCGCGCCATCGCAAATACCCATGTTTTCTTCATAAAGGCCACTCCCACCTACCACTACACACACAAATAAGGACAACAACATATTATTATACACTGTAATGCTTTCATCAAACTGTTCCTTTGAAACATAATTTTAAAAAAAAATTGACCCCCTGATACCCTCCCCCCACCACCCACCTCCTCCAACCCAAACCCCCGGGAAGACGACCTTAGTTTTAAATAATAAATCATTTGACATGCTTTGTATCTCTTTCATAGATGGCTATTATACCAACTAATGTGCAAAGGTATGAAAAAATAATACTGAAATTGAATTATTAGTGTATTTAATGCCCCTTCCCCCAGGCCCCCACCGATGAAGTAGGAGGAAACAAATGTATACAGTGTAATCCCACCATCATAATGTTTCATCTGAGACATACTTTTAAAAATAAAACAGACGTCCGAGTTCGAAATATTAAAATCGTTTGATATGTTGTTTATCTTTCTTAGACAATTACATTCACCACCAAGTTATGTTCAAAATATGGAAAAAATACAGTGTTATTGAATGTTTTGTGTAATTGATATTTTGACCCCCTGAGGGCCCCTGGGTGCGGAGACATCATCATAGTGTTTCATCTGAGACATAATTACAAAAAATACAAATACCCAGATTCTCCTCCCACCCCAAACCACCCACCCTGGGCCCCTGGGCAGACGTCCGAGTTCGAAATAATAAAATCGTTTCGTATGTTGTTTATCTTTCATATAGACAATTACATACACCAAGTTATGTGCAAAAATATGGAAAAATGACAGTGTAATTGAAATTTTAGTGTATTTGACGTGGGTATAAAAAACAATAGCCTAGAAATCCACAAAGAAGGTACTCAAATGACTTGGCAGAAGACAGAACAACAATGAAATAAACCATTGAGGGCACGACAAGACAAGACTGCAGACAAACATCAAACGATACCATCCGTTTGGGCTTTAGGTAGACGTCATCACAGGGTCCACAGCCTGTCCGGTCATCACACAATTAAAGAGGAAAGCATAGTGGCATAACTGTAAATGGGTCCAGTTTTGATAAACGATTTTAAAGGGACACATGGCAATCTTGCAATCTTGAGTTTTATTTAAACATTTAAATTTGCTTGTTGATTTACTTATCCTGTGTCATTTTGACTTTAAAACTGCTTGCATATAATTAAATGAAAAATTAAGATTTCAATTGTCTTCATTATTTTAACAATTGTTTAAATGTATTATTTGTGCAATATTATAAAATGTTAGTAATATGTAAAAAAAATAATTTGCTTTGAACTATTCTAACAATTAATATTAATGATTTAACAAATGCAAGTTAAGAGGAAAACTACCGAATCGCCGTGAGATTTAAAAAAAAAATCATGATTGCCATGTGTTCCTTTAAATTGTTCTTTTGTCGTTATGTGGCGACTTAGTTTCTTTAAGAAACATATAGCACATAAGATGCTGCCTGGGGAATACCACCGTCTTAGTGACGCTGTCAAAACTGAAATAATTTCTCTTGTCATAAATGTTTCTTATTATTTCTCTCCTGTCAGTCTAGAGTTGCAAATCAAGAACAGAATAATGACATAATCAGAAATATTAGATTAGGTTCAGTTTAAGTTTTTCGGGATATATATATTATTAACAATAGTAGAAAAAGTGTTGTCAATTAATGTTTATATATCATCCAAATACTGAGAGGTTTTATTAAAAGCTTTGATAACGTCTGCCAGAGACAGGCCAGAGAGACAGGCCAGAGATGCAAATCAAGAAAGAATGATGACAGTATCAGAAATATTATATTAGTTGGAGTTTTAAGTTCATCAGGATATATATATTATTAACCATAGTAGAAAACAAATGTGTCAATGATAACGTCTGCCAAAGTATCTGGAGATCGTCTCAACATGAAATCTCTTCCATAGCAATACCAAAATAAATCTGCATCAAGAGGAGTCCGTTGGAGTATCATTGTTTGTATAAAAAGTAGTACCATACCTGATGCAAATATTACATTCATGCTTCACAAACATAAGTTCAAACAGTGTAATTGTCTAAATTACCGTTAGTAAAACATGATTTAAAACATTAATTTTTTTAAATGTTATTACTTTTATACATCATATAGGCTAACCCTCTTCAACCCAGCCCCTATTTATTTACAGTCTAGCGTGCGGATTGAACACACACTATTTTGTTAAAAGTGAAGGTTAGTCAGCGATTTGTCATAAACGGACATATTTTAACGAAACATCATATTCAAATTTGATTGTATAATTCGACAAGTGTCCTTGCTCTCACATCTACAGTACTGTGACTTCCATCACGTTGTCAAAAAGCGATTTTATTCGCGTTGAAAACTGCAAGCATAACAATGTGAGTTTTATGTATAAAAAAGCTATCAGAATAAAGCGATGAACTGTCTTTCGATAAATAGAGAATATCAGGTTAGTGCCTGATCTCATTCAGTTTATCAGGTGAGGCTGAGAAAAAAATGAAGCCCGAGGCTGTACCGAGGGTTTCATTGTTTTCGTGCCGAACATGATACACTGGATGAGATCAGGCATTAACATGATATTCTATTTATCATGTTGATCGTTTAAATCATTTACTTTACCTTTTTTCCATTCATTTCTTTCCGTTCAAAAATACCCATACGTCATCAAATATATCATGACGTCATCAAAAGAGGAGCTGACGTCATCAAAAGAGGTGCACCTGACGAAATAGGAAAGTAACTGCCGAGATAAGATTTTATCTCAGGCACCCTGTTTCTCGGCAGAATTATACAGATCGACATGATAAATGGCTTTTCACGCATACAGTATTAAGTGTTTGACTACCTTTGTACTTTGTTCGTATTTATAATCAGTTGAATAGTACATTCCTTGCCTCATTCATACAATAACGCTATATTCTGTGTCAGTTATATATATTAAACAAATGCATCGTGGTAGTGTTAAGTTTAAGTTAAGCTGGTTTAGATATATATGTAAAATATATACTATGAGGCTCTGTCGACGTTCTAACTACCAAAGTGGAAGAGAAAATTTAGCTTTCACAGAACACAGTCATCAAAAAACACGCTCAACTTGATCCGAAAACAGCATTTACTCGGTATTCAATGTAGATTATTACTATTTCTTATTATTACAAGGCCCAGCTTCGTAAAATTGCCATTTTTACCTCAGCATTGCTTTCAAAATACTTGACTGATTTAATTATCTTTGACTTATTTCTTTTGATACGTTATTTCTAAGCCAATAATAAAACTGTCATAACAAAGTAACAAAGTAAAAAATATCGATCGCATCAAACTGATAGCTCTGTCTCTTAATAACTAACGTTCTTTAAAATACTTCATAGATATATCCTCTTTTCAGACAACAGGTGCTCTACATTGTAGCAATATTATCACATTTAAAAGAATGATATATAGGGTCCTATAGAAACCACAGCGTCCGAACGCAATGACATCGTAGGTCCGCACTGTACTGCAAACAAGGACCAGAAACCACAACGAAAGAGACAAAAAGCAACAGAAAGGGTGGTGAAGTCAGGGATACCGACTTGGTACGGTCAGTAGGCAATAAGGCCTACTGGTTAGCTTGAATCGATTTTATATGCGCACAATCCTCGCTATTATCCTGTCTTCAGCGCCCAAATAGACAAGACAGTGTAAACAAAACTACATCCCATCAAAAGGAATTCTCTAACAATAAAGTCCACATCCAGAGAAACTAACTAAAGATACACATACAAAATAATAAACATCTCAGGATGTATCCAGAATCGTACTGAACAACCATAGTAGTTGCAGCTAAAGAGAAAATCAATCTAGGGTACGACCAGAAAACCCGAGGGACGAAAGCTCATGCACGCACCTCCCTTAGTTGGGGTTTCAGTAGGTAAACGATTTTAAAAAGTGTTGTTTTTTTTGCGTAGATTTCCATAACGCGTTACTGACGTCGTGATTTGCACTACCAGCTAAGGCACTAAACATCACGTGAGTATCAAATAATGCACTTGACATCATAATACAGCTCTGGTTACAGAATATATCACAGTATTGCGCTTTATGAAGTGATTAATATGTGAATCACGTCCCAATGATTCCATTAACCCGAAGTTGATAATATCTTTGTGAGCGAATCCATATCCTATTAACATATTACCATGCTCGCAGTTGTACGGAAGCAAAAACCCAAATTACGTGTCAGGTGCAATAGATCAGAATATCTGATATAATACCAGTACCATTCAATGAATCGTTCGCTTCTAATAATTAAGCAGGATTAAGATGTTACGGTTGTTCAGCCTTTCAAAATGATATATAGTGTTGTAAAGTCACAAATAGCGTCTATTTAGTTCTGTGTGGCGACTGTATAAGGTTGCCCTGGTTACAGTTTGGTAGTGTTATTACTGGTCCGTTAGGATCATCAGGCCCAATCTGTGTGACATTACATTAGAATACCGATTAGGCAGGTGCTGGTAGTGTGAGAGGTTTTGCACCGTATATTATCTCTCCGGAGGCAGGTGCTGGTGGCGTGAGAAGTTTTGCGCCTTATATTATCTCTCCGGAGTAGAGTCAGTAAGACCGAGGCTCCTACGTTTCTCTCTTGTTTGTGTTATTTCTTTCCAAGGGATAACTTTTCATAATATACTGACATTCTCAATAGCGTGTTTTAGTACTAGATGGAGGCTGCAAAACGTCAGTAGTAATATTACTTACTGGTCCTTCGTGATCGTCAAGCCCAATGTGTGGGACTTTAAAGGGACACATGGCAATCTTGAGTTTTATTCAAACAATAAAATGTGGTCCTCAATTTATTTATCCTGCGTCATTTTGACTTTAAAACTGCTTGCATATGATTAAATAAAAAATTGAGTTTTCTTCACTATTTCACCAAATGTTTAAATATATTATTGATGCACTATTATAAAAAGTTAGTAATATGTAAATATGATTTGCTTTGAACTATTCTAACAATTACTATTAATGATTGAATAAATGCAAATAAAGAGAAAAACTAACGGGACGTCGTGAGTTTTTAAAAACTCAAGATTGCCGTGTGTCCCTTTAATGTACAAGGAGCTAGGAGGCGTTAAAGGTCTTTATTTGTTTTGAGTGCGTATTAATGGGATGATTTTTATCTACATACTATAAATACTATATTTCTTTTTCAAAGTTTGCGTCTACTTCCATCATATCTCGCCTATAGGACAATTCCTCTTTCGGAGATTCCATAAGAAACCAGTTTTCCCAATACAAATACGCTGCTACACATGTACCATGCTACGACAAAATTGCCAACAGTTCATTCCAACTGATGATTGACAAGCATCGACACTATTTCGAGGAACTCTCAATTAAGTATCAGCTTAATATGATGAACGTAGATCCTATTATGTAGTGAACATCCTTAAGTCACATATACCAGTGTCGTGATTGGTTTCTTTCTTTACGTTGCGTATTGATTCAGTACGACACGCGCCCCTCCTTAAGCTATGAGAATATATAATCAATTGAGCATTGTCTGGGAATCAGTAAAATACATTGGACCAAAATACAAGGAAATTGGACAAAATAAGCCATGAGCGAAATGATAATCAAATATGACTTTATCGTTAAGCTATCTATCTATCACACTGTACAACCATTTTTATTTCATTTTTGTTAACGTAAAAGATTGATTCGATTCTGATTAAGTCTAGATTTATAAGAAAGAACTGCTTGGTACATATCTGCGATTATCTAAGTGTCATTTCAGAGATGTTCCGATTCCTCTTCTTAGTTAAAGTCTTGATCAAATGTAGAAACATAGTATCATCTTTGTTTAATATCCGGTTTTCAGACGGCAATATTTAGTTATCGCAAGAGTCATTTATGTGTACGAGGAAAGACTCAGATTGCTGAAACAGATTGTCGTCATGCAAATGTGGCCATTTTGTCAATGATCGTAAAAATAAAATTGCAAATAGGTTAAACCTCTACGTCGAGCACTATTCCTAGACAAATCGGATTGTGCGTGCCAGCTATAATACCCAGCTTGATACGTGTATCAAAATCTTCGACTGTTCACGAACGCTTGATATTAGGGCTGTCTCACATGTTTGAGGTAAACATATTACATCATGTACATTTGTGGAACAATAATACAGTCACATGAAAGAATTTAAAAACAAAACATTAATCCTAAAATATTAATCTACAAAAAACAATCTAATTTAACAAAACAAAAATTCCACTATGTCAAAAACTACTTTAATTTTTTGCATTAGTAATTTTAGAGGATCTTACATAAGTGACTGTGTATTATTGACCAATAAACGAGTTCAGTAACATGATATGACACGAGTCTCTGTCTATTACCATATCTTACCTTATGTACCCAATGAGTTCATTAAAGTAAAAAAATGTATCGCCTAACACCCATACTAAGCGAAAGTTTTATAAATGTTGTCTATGTGCCATTACACGGCGCAATTTTGAAATCATGAAGTCGTTTTTTTGTTTTACATGGCGTCAACTCTGTTAAGCGACTGTAACGTGTACATACTAGAAAATATAGCGATACCTTAAACGAAATTTAACCTTCTTCAAATACATTGTAGATAGTAAAATTTCAGATTCGATAACTAGTAACCTCTTTCTGAACGTATCACAGTAATATGTATGCCATGTAAACAAATGTGCATAAACGTTTTACAACGATTCGACTGCGTTCTTACTACACTAGTCAAGGCTTATTCATAGATACATGATCATTTATGTATTATTCCTATATTGCCTAATAATGCTGCATTGTTTGTTAGAGAATATAACCTTGCGGTGATATTTTTGTTTACCGTGCCATGTTTTATGGATGTTTGCCATGTCATATATTGCCTTTTATTCGACTTTGTAATTGTTGTTTGTTTCTATACGTGCTTTTGGTTGACTGTGGTATTTGAATGTACATTTCCTGTGCGATTTTTATAGATTCGTACAAATATTATATTTATTTTTATAACACTGCCAGAAACTGTTATACACTTTGTTTATAGATTCGTACAAATATTATATTTATTTTTATAACACTGCCAGAAACTATGATACACTTTGTTGGCTGCAGCGGACTGATCATCAATGGACTATTTATACTGTAAGACAGCCATAAAGTACATTCTGTCATGAAGCATTAAAGGTTGAAACAAATGAAATCTTTCAGAAAACATCATACATCTGGTCACTCAATTGCCATCCCTAACAAATTATGTTGAAATGAAACAGGTTGGTCCCCTGTTGCTATAGCTATACTTATGAGCATAACAAGGGCGTTAAATTAAGCCTTTTGATAGTCAGACTTTGTAATACTTTGAGAAAGTCATGTTGTGTCTAACTGACGAAGTTCAGCCCAATAGTTCGGAGAAAAATGCTTTCAAAAATGAGATATAGGGTCCTATAGAAACAGCGTCCGAATGCAATGGCATCGTAGGTCCGCACTGTACTGCAAACAAGGACTTGATAATACAACGAAAGAGACAAAAAACAACAGAACGGGTGGTGCAGGTTTTCTCTTTAGCTGCAACTACTATGGTTGTTCAGAACGATTCTGGATACATCCTGATATGTTTATTATTTGATATGTGTTTCTTTAGTTAAATTCTCTGGATGCGGACTTTATTGTTAGAGAATTCCTTCTGATGGGATGTAGTTTTGTTTACACTGTCTTGTCTATTTGGGCGCTGAAGACAGGATAATAGCGAGGATTGTGCGCATATAAAATCGATTCAAGCTAACCAGTAGGCCTTATTGCCTACTGACAGTTCCAAGTCGGTAACCCTTTCAAGCCCAGTCACATTTTATAAAAGCAAGCTCTGTAGATTTCTTTAAACAAACGCCGGGCATCTCGTATGATTACATCTACTTTACGTATTACAGACACAAAATAATCCAATTTACGAAGCAATGGGAATAAACATTATTCATTCTTTCAAGTATGTATTAGGTTATTCCGAACCTTTATAAACATGAGAAAACTGGTCCTATAGAAATCACAGCACCCAAAAGCAATGGTACCGAATATCTGCATTGTACCACAAACAAAGAGCAAATTAACTATACAATGAAAAAGACCGTACCCAACAGAAAGAGTGGTGAAGACAGGGTTACACCTGCGGCCTTTTTTGCCACTGGCCGTTCCAAGGCGGTAGCCCTATTGTCAACCCTTTTATGCTTGTGATGTCTTATTTGGCCTTTTATTCATCTTTAATGTTGTTCTTTGTTTCTGTGTGTGTTTGTGGTTAACTGTCGTCCTTGAATATTCTTTTCCTGTTCGATTTTTATATCTATATTTACCGACTTGGAACGGTTAGTGGGCAATATGGCCACCGGTTAGCTTAAATCGAGTTTAAGTGTACATTACCCTATTTGGATGAAGTTTATTTCAAGACGCTCGACTTTTACTATATCCGTCATGCGAAGTGCCGATACGAAAAACTCGTTTAATGAGAATATAATCATGTTAGTGAAGATGAAAGCCTCGAAATCCTTCTTTTTTTATGAGTTAATATAATCCATCGTAGGACAACCATGTGTATTGAATATCAAACATGGCGATTATATTACTCATTTATTAAAGTAAAAAAAAGACATATGCACAAACAGCAAATAAACTAAATCCAGTGCCTAGAAACAAAGTGAATTATGCAACAAGTTCTATATTTAAGGCTGGGTTTTGGAAATGATACAACCGTAACTCCAAGTAGATAAATAAAGATACGATAGCCGTGCGTCTCTGGAATCACGAGGTCAATGTCATATGTAAACTTCTGATAGAGAGACGACCTTAAAGAAAACACAATTAGGTCAATGAAATATGACATTCAAGATGATCCTCGTCACTAATAAACTTAGCCAAAACCTTAATAGATATTCTTCCTAAGAACGGCATATATTTTCTTTTAAATTCATGTTTCAGAATTGATCACTCGATAAAAACTATATATGTTTCTTATTGTTTAATCAAATTTCAAGATGGCTTACGAAGAGATGATATAGAGGAAAATGTATCAACTGACATTTCCTCTAAAACTGCTGTCAGTATTTCAATGAAACTGGGCGACAATGTTTCTTAGGTGGGACCATTTTAATTATTTTACTTTTGTTTAAGCTTGTGATCCAATTGCTAGGCCTAAATGGCATATAATATATTTTTTGAAACCATGTATTCACAACAATTAGTGGATCTTTATCAAAATTATGTTGTTTAACTATTTTCAAAGGTTTAAGGTGGTCATCACAGGGACTCGATACGTGCATATATGGGCATTTATAACATTGTCAGCTTCTCTGCTGTCAATATTTCCGTAACTGAACATCACTATTTCTTGTGCTTTGTTCTTTCAGATGTTTGGAATTTTGGTTCCGCCTTTCTACCGTCGTTGCTAAACATAAATCAAAATTTAGGAAACTTCAAATGATATCCTTTGTAAATAAAATAACATATACATGCTCCTTGGATTCAGCTTTAAATGCTCTGGGTATTGTTTAACCATTTATAGGATATTTGTCTGCTTTTTAATTTAGTATTTTGACTGTTACTTGTGATATGCAGGCTTCATAACCGCTGCTCCCAACTAAATTCCATTATGTTTATTTCGCTCTTCGGGGCATAGAATTTTATTAGATACTGGGACCATACGCCGTACGACATGGGGGAGATAAATCTCCATGTCAACCGCCATATGCATGTCATCTTCGGGATGGTTAAAATGTTGTACTATTGATTTTATTAATATTGAGTTCTGCTCAACCCGGGGCTAAAGGGCGAGAGCGGTAGCTAGCATATTTCACTACCGCTCATGAACGGTCTCAATCAAACCGAGACTGAAATATTTCGTATGTGTCGTTTTCGGCCGTTTCCAAAGGTCCAGACGGCCCATTATCATACTCCTTTTTGTCAATTGTGTGTGTGTCATAGTCGTCAACTATTTAATACAGTTACCATGATTTTACATTGAGTCATATCAGAAATATATAAATTGCCGTCTCCTTTGAAACCGATTTCAAAATGTCTATCAAATTTAATTCAGTTACCCTTGACTGTTTCGCTTTTATATTGTTTGTGTCTGTGGTAGATGGAGATCCAGGACTACCTCCAAGTATCATAGGAAAATGTAAAGCAATGGCAGCTCATCTTAGTCTGACTGAACAATATTCCAATAATCCTAATTTCCCCCTATATAATTAGTGATGTCACTGTCGAATCTATCCAGCTTATGAGATTCTAATCCTATCAAAAAACGGACGTATAAAGGAGATATAAAAATCGAACTTCGTAAATTAATTCATTAGAAAGCACGGATTAGTTTCCAATCAGCATTCTTTAATTTATTACCGGAAAATGCTATTACAGGTTAAACTTTTATCGACGTATAAAAGTATTTAATGAATATTTCTGGGGATATTTATAATTATTCTTGGTGACTGTCTGGGTTTGTTTTTTATTTATATTTATACCTGATCTTCTCTGTGATTTATACAGTCTATTCTAATACACCCGTACTATATAGCCTAGTTTAAAATATCTCGTTATATTCAACGATATATCACTGTAACGTTTGGAACGTTAGGAGAATAAGCAAGTCAATGCGAAAGATATCACTGTAACGTTTGCAACGTTAGGAGAGTAAGCAAAGCAATGCGAACGATTTCAGATGTGTGCGTTATTTTCACATTTTAGGAGTATTAGAATAGAAATAGAACATCGTTTACGATGAATTATCTAGTAATATATCACGGTTTGTCGTTCAGTTGTAAACAATAATTTCACTCGCTCTTCGGGCTCCAAACTGTGATATATTATACGATAATTCACCGTAAATAATGTTCTATTTCTTAATTAATGCGGCCTAGTTTGTAAGAGGATGTATCCTCGGTGGGAATTTCATTATTAACGATTGTCCTGTATTTATGAGTAATAGTGGTATATCCTAGAACTCGGTTTGAATCCCCATATGGAGTTTTTGCCACTGACCTTCCTTTTCAAGTCGTTTGTCCCTTTTTCAACCCTTTATGTTTGTGATGTCTCGAATTTTATCTTCAAATGCATGTATATTAACATGTATTTGTGTGTGTTACACTAAACCTGCTAAGCACGACTATAATAGCCTTTGCGTCCATTGTAAACCCAGATCAACTCGCAGGCTGGACAGGGTTTACTATGCCCGGCTGCTGATCACTCATTTTTCCCAAAACACCCCTTTGTCACATAAATGGAATGGTCTAAATTCAAAGAAAGAACTGTCCATTATATATATGTGGCGGGTTAAGGGTTAACATTTGTGTTTTAGATGATTGTATTATGTGCATGCTACGCTTCCTGTTCTACGTCTGTTCTATTTGTATTGTTTGTGTTTGTATCATTCTATTTTATGTTATTTTCATGTTCACGTTATAGAATTGCCTATTTTGGCAATAAAACTAAGAATAAAGTCGTACAGGAAATGCAGCTTTCACAAACACAGTTAACCCCAAAACACGCAAAACGACAAACATGAATGGCAAAGTTAATAAGGAATAAAGGCATATGACGTCACAAACACAAAAATGGTTGACAATCGTAACGGTCAGTGGGGCAAAAAGCCACTGTGGGGGTTTAAACCAGGTTCTAGTGTGCACCAAACCTCACATTTACCCTACTGTCATCGCAATAAAACGGGACAGTTTAAATAAAGAAATCCTCGCCATGAACTTTTCTCTAACCAACATGGCAGCATTAATAGGCAGTATAAGTAAAACACAAAGATGCTCGTGTATATATAAATACTCAACCCCGTCACACGCCCAGATATATTTACATTTCTGTCTGTTGTCTGTTCTTACTGATATTTTCTCTGATTTCAGATTTTATTGGGACCTGTTTATGTTGGTATTGTTGATAGCCAACCTCATCATACTTCCAGTAGCCATTTCCTTTTTCAACGACGATCTCAGCACTCAGTGGATTGTGTTCAACTGCATGAGTGATACCGTATTCTTCTTCGACATAATTATTAACTTCCGAACAGGTAACATTTATTATTTTATATTCTTCTTCTGCTTCCTCTTCATCCTCTTGAACTCCCGATTAGGTTATATTAGTCATATTAATGTTTATATTAGTCATATTAATGGTTATATTAGTCGTATTAATGGTTATATTAGTCATATTAATGGTTATAGTAGTCGTATTAATGGTTATATTAGTCGTATTAATGGTTATATTAGTCATATTAATGGTTATATTAGTCATAGTAATGGTTATATTAGTCATATTAATATCCGACATGCGAATTTGTTATATTTGATATTGTATTTGTCGATCTGGTCCGTTTCATTCAAAGGTTACATAAGTGATAGTGTATTCTTCTTCGACATTTCATTGAGGCCACTGAGTTCCGTTGGTGTGTTCTTGGGCAAGACACTTTCCCTTAGCCTCGTCCGTCGGATGGGGACGTAAACCGGGCGGTCCCGTGTATCGGTCTATCCTCCGAGCACGTTAAAGAACCATTGGAATCTATTCCATAATAAATGTAGGGCAGGTTCCCGGATTCCTATGTATCCTTCCCCTCTCTCTGGGGCGGCTCTAAATAACATATACTGTGTTGATGAGGCGTTAAACAACATTCAATTCAATTCATTGTCTCCTGGAAAAGTAACATTAGTAATTGTGTTAAATATTCTTCATCGACGTCTAATTAACTTCCGAATATGTTTCACAAATGACAGTCTATTTTCTTTTCGACGTTTTCATGTTTGACATGAATATTAATATGTTTTAGTTGGTATAACATTCTTAATTATGTATATTGTCCACATGAACACAAAATATCAATAGTGTTCATATATGACCTTTGCGAAAACAAGAGTATGCATAAAGGTCATACAGGAATTGTAACAGTCACAGAACACAGTCAACAAAAAACACGCATACAAAACAAAAAACATAAAATGGTTGACAGTCTTTGAACGGTCAGTGGCAAACGGTTAAAAGAAACCATGTTCACATTTTAATATCCAGACCGTATATCCTTCTGTCAGATATATAAGAGCGTGCAATAAATATTAAAGTCAGAATATGCTTATTGCTAACCTTAACGGAGATGATTGGGACTTTGTATCAGGTATTTGTGTATAATATTACCGTGAAATTTGCATTAAATCCCCGTGTACCCAACCGTTAATAGAAACAACTGATTAGTAACGTACGCTTCGTTAAAAGGGCACGCTGACTTTTTAACTATTGTGTTAACATAAACTCTACCTGTGACATGAATAAACCATTTGGATGCCTACTTCCTGTATTGTGCTTAACATCGGCGAAGCGTGTAGGGGGTACAGGGGTAATCAGTACACACATATGTATTCGGCATAGTGTGTACAGTTTAATTTTATTCAGTTTATTTGTTAGCGTAATTCTCTAAGATGTAACACTTCTGACTGCTTCGTCAACTGTTTCAGTTTATGTGTTATTAAGCATATTCTACCTTTAACGATTATACATCGGCATATATATACACATGTTCGTATATTACGCTATAAACTAATAGGCAAAATCTTATGACTTGGACATGTTTTTTATCAGTTTAAGCATCTTATAATAACATTAATTACAACCATATGTGCTTTGATCTAAGCAATACAATGGCATTTTAGACGTTAAACTGAGTCTGTGAAGTGTGTTTACATACCTAATAGACATTAAATGTCTATTCACACCTGCTTTTCTTGGGGCGTTGTTGTATAGTATTACGATGAAGTTTACATTGGATGAATATCTAAAAACTGTTTGCTGAAACATCTGTTGTAATTAAAATTTCAAATGGGAAGACGTCTTTTTTTATATTTATTTTTACAATATGACCTAATTTATACAGTTTGGATAACACTTATGTCTCGATAGATACTTCAATGGTACGAGGCTAGCATGGTGTGCCAGAAACCCTGGATTCTAGTCCCAGTTTATACACGATATTTTTTCACCATCTACTGCTATATTTCCGCATTTATCTCACAATTATACAGTTTTACTTGTGTCTTGTGATCCCTACATTAGTCAAAAACATTGTGGAAATATAACTGACTGCCAATACGAGCGTTAGTCTAGATAGAGCAGTGGTTAGAGCGCAGGTACGGTAAACTAGAGCGCAGGTACGGTAAACTAGAGATGCCGTAGCCGAGTCCGGTTTGAGGCATGATTGTTTTCAACACATGTTATATTTACTCTGTCTGAGTCGACATTGTGATGATAGGGATTATACATTATCGAGTATACATTATCATAAAAGAGAATGCATAGCTCAAAGGTGAAAATGAAAACTAACGTAAATTTACTGTCACTTATGCAACTTACAGTTTGGTTCAGACAGCTCGATAATGCTTTTCCGTTTCTCAAACAAACGACGATTGTTTGTCGTCCAGCCTTTTCTTTTGGTAGCAAAAGCCAGCCAATGCTCATAATGAAGTGAATGGTTTATGTGATTAAACGTCTATGTTTTTCGGTAGAATGGCATGCATTGATATTCCTATGGTCTGTCTGTTCTCTTTACGACTACTTTCAGGAATAAATAAAGTGGATCAGATAATATTGTCAAATGCAATAAAATGTTTTTGAACATTTGTGATAATACATCTGACATAAATGAGGTAATTCACAGTATTACATACAATAAGTCTAATTCTGAAAGTAACAAACAAGCTGTATAGACCTCTGAAAACCCTTGTCATAATATGTGTATTTTGCTTAACGTGTTAGAAATATAATTTATTTATATAACAAGGCATATCTGAAACATACATTTATAAAATAACTTGAAACCACGCTAAACATATCAATGTAATATCAAGCTTTATTGGGGGCGTCCGTGGCCGAGTGGTTAACGTCTCTGACTTGAAATCACTTGCAACTCACCGCTGTAGGTTCGATCCCTCAGGGGCCTAGGAATCTTTATGTGAGGAAGCTATCCAGCTGGCTTGCGGAACGTCGGAAATTGCCCGGAGGGGCACCTGGGAATTCCTCCACCAATGGAAGCTGGAAAGTCGCCATATGACCTTAGCTATTAGTGCAACTATAAAATCCAATTCAATCAATCAATTAATCAAGCTTTATTGCATACGCATTTACAAACTCCGTTTACTATCAATGTAACAGGAAACGTCAATATTCGCCCATATCCGATGTGTTGTAAAGGAATATTGGGTGTTAATGTACTTGGAACTACTTTTGATACTCGTTCGGGATTGATGCAATTTACACTTTCATGCACATTTCATATATTACGTCACAGAAAATATGTCACGTGATAAAAACAAATATTGTAGGCAGTATGTTGATTTCATTGTAGAAAATTGCCACGATGTCAGGAGCATATGGTGTTTTCAAAAAAGAAAAATGATAAAACTTATATGTTAAAACCGATGTTTCTGTTCTAATTATTCTTTCTTTATTTTCTTCACATGTGTATGCAATAAAAAGATTATATATATGTACTCGTTCTTACGCGGATAAATATTGCGCTCCAAAAGTCGCGCAAAATTAATACGCGGAATAACTCGTGCATGCATTCCAATAAAAATCTAATAACCTATAAATATCATGGTGAATTCATGCTTTTGCTTCAATTTCAGGAATTATATTGAATGATTTTGCAGACGAGATCATATTAGATCCAAAACTTATAGCAAAGCATTATTTAAAGTCCTGGTTCTTCCTGGATTTGATCAGTTCTATACCGATGGACTACATATTCCTGATTTGGGACTCAGAGGCGGATTTTAGCCAACTTTTCCACGCAGGTAAAAAGGAGCAGCTGGATGCGTCCCCGTATTGGCAAGGTGATCACTCTCATACACATCTTCTTCATTTTAATTATCAGCCTGAAGCTCTGTATTGAACTGCAATTTATCTAGTACAACATTACCTGAAGCAAATCAGTGGACAATTTAGATATTTCAGTTTACTCAGGTCTGAACCATTTACGTGTAACATTTATCATTTATGTCAAAGCATGAAAACCTGAGTATATTTTCTTGACATATGTACTTGACAGGGTAATTGTTTTGGTTTTCATCGTATCTGTTTCTGAAACAAAATTGTCCATGATTAATTTCGATGGGTTTTACCAATTTATCGTTCACCGAACACATTTTTAGTCTATTTTTTTTATATTTAAAATAGTTTAGTAGTTCAGTTCCATCAAATTTAAAGTTGACTTCGTTTTTATTTGTGTGTTTTCCTAGACGAATCGAATGTATTAGATAGGTTGTGTAGATTATAGCTAACCAGAACACAATTGCTCTATTATGAAGAGTGTACATTTATTTATAGGCCAAATTAAGATAAAACAAATAACATTGCATTTTCCCGACCTGAATTGGCAGTCACCTATCGCATTACAAGACAGAAATTGTTTTAATATAAAACAAAATTATTCCCTGAAACGCCTTATTTTGTCTGAAAATATGTGCGATATAATACAATAAAATACAAGAAGCGGATGATGTCAGCATTTAAATAAACACTGATTCTGAAAGGGAAATTTAAATAACAAAATGTATTTAAATGCATAGTTACGTAGGCTGAAACGGCATAATTAAGAATTCACTAGCAAAAAGCCTAAAGACTTGGAATGTTCATCGCCAAGGTAGTTTAATACTTTTGGAATGTTCACCATCAAGGTAATCATTCTCTCTAATTAAACACTTCCGTGATAATGAAGTTAATGTTCATGAGTGCCATGATAATGAAGGTGGTATTCATGATTATTATTGAGAATACCTCGTTCAAACACAAACAGATAATGATGCACTTGATAACCTTTATCACGTTTTATTTTGTTTTAACACTGACCGATAATCAAGTAGAACTTTTAATATGTCATCATACGTTGTAATCGATTAAACTTGTATTGGAAATCTGCTGTACCATCTCGTTACAATGTACAACATATTCTCCTTTATATCAACATAAACATGAATTAATGAGGAACATTTATCTATAGAAACCAAAACACACCAACTCTCATGTCAACGTAGGTCCACATAGTATTACAAACAAAGAGCAAGTTAAGTAAACTGAAAATGACAATACCCAACAAAAGTCATAGTCTGCTCATTGTCTGCTCATTTGTTATCATTGAATTTAAAAATTAAATATAGCCTTACCCTATACTAGCTTAGATGCGAACATGTATATTCATAGCTATGTAAGACACATCTCATATGTGTTTAACCAATAAAAATCATCGTACCAGACACATCTCATATGTGTTTAACCAATAAAAATCATCGTACTGTTACATGTACTACACGTAATTCTTCTTAGAAACCGTTCAGCCAGTCATTTATCTCAATGAACTAAACCAATCGTAAGCCAACATTACAGCGCCGTTTTGTCTCATCTTATTTGCAAACTATAGAAATAAATTTAAGTCGTAATGTTAAATGAACTATACAAATACATTCAAATTTTACTTTGCATGTTGTTTTACTTTATGTTAATTCATTTTTTAAAATGTTATTTTAACATTGTTATATTAATCACACATTATTAATTACATCACATTGGCAATTGCCAAAATAACGAAAACTCTAGTTCTCTTTTCTGTTCTATGCTATGTATATGTCATTGACATTTTATTTAAATAAAACACAACGGAGAGTTTAAGTAGAGAATGGTTGCCTTGCACAAAACAGGAACGTTTTTAAATGGGTATGTTTATTTTATATTCTTGAATGCTTCATATGACACGTTTGCACCTGTGCGTTAAATCCTGTTATTCCGAGTGTGTTCTTTACACTGTGGCACACATAACATTACTCCGGATTGCAGTGTGCCGTTAATTTTGAAAACACCCTGTGTTAGATTATTTACGACACCGACCTGTATGTGTACATTAGTACAAGTTCGTTTACTCTGTAAATATCTCTTGCTTTAGATTATCCAGTAGTACATAATGCAGACAGTATTATTGTTTTCTATACTCTTTGTCGTCTTTTCCATGATGTTAACTAACTGTAATTAACCTGATTTTGTTTTGTTTTGCAACACAAAAACACTTTTTTCTATAACTTTCTTGAATCATTTGTTTACTATTATTAAAAACTGTTTTACGAAATATGTGTTGACATGATATGTCTTTAAACATGTACTGCTAAACGTAGATGCAAAGTGTAGATTTATAGAAGAGTGTCAGTCAAGACAAGCCTTTGGGACTACCAAGCCCAATCATTGTGCCTTTAAAGTAGAATACCGTTTAAGCCGGTGCTAGATATATTGCCTCTCTTGAACATGCTCAATAAACCCGAGTCTGCTACTTTCTCTCTTTTTTGTGTATGTTGCTTCCACAAGCATACACGGATTTATAATTAAAATGGGGTACCGTGCCGGCTTAGAACGGTTAATGACAAAATAATAACCACTAGTGTAAGTTAAATTAAAAAAAAAAAAAAAAAAACAACTATGTTATTGCAAACTTACCTCATCAATTTTGACTCTTCCTTTTATTCCATATATTCTATGAATAATTCTTCAAAAATGTAGTAAATTTAAAACTGCATTTGGTTACTTTTGTTTGAGTAGATGAAAGTTTTAAGCTGATCTTATCTCAAATATAAAAACGTTATTCCCGTGTTTTACTTAAACTGAGGTTAGACTCAAATTTCAATGGACAAACAACGAACCAATTATTAGCCTGTGGAAATGAAAATGTCATTTATAAGCCCGTGTTATGAACATGTGTAAGCCCGCGCCTTTAACATGCATTTGCACGTATTATAAAAAACAATGGGATTTGCATAGTGTAGTTAAAATATTCTAAGAACTTTGTTATTTTCTATGATTTTTTTAATTTTAAGACTTGTCTTTGTGAACATCTGTTACCAGGGTTTACACTGTACAGTGGTCAGTTACAATTTGAACTTATACTGAAAGGAAAAAGAAACGCAGGGTGCGTATTTCCGCTATATATTGCATATGCTGCACACTTAATTCCATATATATTCCAAGGAAATCCCAAGATGTTTTGTTACAAAAAAAAGTGCAGTTAGTTAGAGAAAGGACACAACTGTGATGCTGTAGACGTTTTAATCACAGTACACGTTGTAACAAGAAATTCATAAATGCTGAATTTCCTCTTTGAAAAATTGAGCCAGTTCAGTACTGTATTTAATGTTAAGTGATTGCAACATTTAAAGCCTAAGTTTGCTCACCTGCTCGAGCCAAATGCGCATTTTGACGATAATGAAACTTTAAAGGGGTGACCATTGGTGTGTTCAGTGCTGTTTAAACCTTCTTTCTAAAAGGACAGGCCTAATGTCGCCCTGTACCATTTGATTAGCAGTAGCATATTAAACATACAATATGGCGGAAATACGCACCCTGCGTTTCTTTTTCCTTTCAGTATAGTTTGGACCATGAACATTGGTTTTACCCGAAATGTCCCAGTTTGATTAACTACACATTTTATTTTACACTATATATTGTTAAAGCCACGGCCAGCTGATTCCAATAAATAAAAACTAGTAACATTTTGTTTTATTTGTAACCCATCTTAAAAAACTGATGACACGAATTAAAAAAAAGTCTTGTTCTTTGATTTATTTTAACGAAAACAACTCTGTTTTAGTAGGTTTTATTAAAAAGGTCATTGGACCGAAATTGTTATTACTCGCAATGTAGGCTGTAAAATAAATTCGTCTTCTGAAGAAGTTCATGTGACCGAAACATATGTTGAAAAACAGAGCTGCTTTCGTTAAAGTATCTACGTGTGTTCCCTGCAATGGAATATACTTGTTCTTTGAGTTTTTATGAAATTATTCCTAAATTTCTGGTTTGTTGCAGGCCGTGCGTTAAGGATGCTAAGACTCGCCAAGTTGTTAAGTTTGTTACGTCTACTGCGTCTTTCTCGACTCGTCCGATATGTTCAACAGTGGGAAGAGGTGGGTACATACATCCTAAGACCTTAATCATGGCAATGGATCTATTCTATTTTCAATTTCGATAAAGCAGCATAACTGCATCTAATATAAGGTGTTTGTAGGAAGGTATACTTCAGTGCAAGTTAACGTGATTTATTTTTCTGTTATGAACTGCTATATATACTAATCTGTTTTGGTATAGTAGTAGTAATAGAAAGATAAACTTTGTCTGGTACTAAATGTGTTTAAAGACGAGAAGTAAAATATGCGCTCATACTAAAAAAAAAATGTATGATGAATGCGCTGATTGTTTTGAAATATCAAACTTTTAATTATCCTGTCTGTTTGTCAAAATTTAAAATCAGAATTGATCCTTTAATAAGTTGCTTGAGATAAAGTTATTGTAAGCATGACCTTCAACAGATCGTTTCTTTTCAAACAATTAATTGAAACTATTTTATTTTAACACCGCAATTGTAAGTGATCATTTCAAGATATTTAAACTCAAGTATTAACCAAAGGCATTATGTGTACAATATTGGGCGATAATCAGCTGTTAAAGGTCATACATATTTTAAATAAAATGTAAGGCTAGCATGAGGATGCATATGCATGTTTACAGATATCAAATGTGTTTTACAAAATAACACGAAAGAGATAAAACTACAACAGCTTTCCACTTATTATTATTATGTTAAATTGTTTTTAGCGCAAGAAACATATAAACATTAAAAAATGCGTAGGGCCTATTTCTCGGTCTTCGAATTTGCGTTTACGTAATAAAGGTCAAGTTCATGTGCAAACTGTATAAATAGCTCCAACCCCACATCTCCACAAACACACGCACATATACTCCACTGCTCCTGCACAAACACGCACATGTACCCCACGACTCCTCCACAAATACACACATATGCCCTTACTGCTCCTCCAAAAACACGCACACAAACACGACCAACGCCCCTCTACAAAAGCACGCACGCATACAAAACTAACGACTCTACACAAATACGCATATAAGCACGACCACCTCCATAAACAAACGCATAAAAACGCGCTCAGTCCCAAACATAAATACCATTTCATGTATTTCTATCGAAATATTCCTATATAACTTCTGGTATACATATTGTCTGCTTCATTTGGTACTAATACAATACACTACTGAACACAACTACAGAGATGTGAATTTTCTTGCAATACTTCATCTTCAAGCAAATAATGGTTCGTTATTCTTTAGACGATGCTTATTACTAGCAAATATAAAACGCCTCAAACATGCTTTTTCTAGCAGTCATGTCCATTTTGCAATGTGTTTAATGTAGCCTTCCTCTGAAATAAATGAACTGTTGGCAACCCCCACCCAGTCAAATCTGCAAAGTTATGAAAATACATGCTTTAATGCGTTTATGTTGTAACAAGTACGTCTTGGCAACCCCAATTACGTCATATCTGTTGTTTAGACAAAGTTTCTACGTTCGACAACTCGATATATAAGTCAGTTGTCTCCCTTGTTAAAAGTGCATCTTCATGGTCAGACTATGCCAAAATACATGTACGTTATGTAAAAGTGTACTACGTTTGTTGTTATATGTGTCTTTTATATTACGATACTTGTGTATAACACGCATATCAGTTTTCATATGCAAACGTGCGTATAATGATGTTGACATTTGAAGGTCGCCACGGCGTACACCATGTCCATTGTGTCATGTTGTCACGGATGTTGTTTCGCTTTCGTACTTTTATCTAAAGACTTTTTGAAAGTTGTATGTCCCTGTCAATAGTGTTTTTATCCCAGTTTAACCTTTAGATTATCCAAAAGCCAGCATTAAGTCTTAGTGCCTACAGTTTAAATGTATTTGCTTACTCATGTTTGGAAAACAACTATTTTAACAAGGTGTTTGAGCATGATTATTCATAGCACAAAAGACAGTATTTTTAGATAAAACCTACGTCTTATAAATAGCTGTGATAGTCATAATGAGGTTAAGAGAGAAAATTCATTATTGTATTGAAAATCCATTTGACATAACATCGCGTTCAGACAGATGTCAAACCCAACATTGGATACACTGTTACAGTAACACATTTGCAAAATGGGCGTTATTTTATTCCTATGTTTTTGCATAAGCAAGACACATGATTTACACAATTTTATAAACAGGGCGTTATTTCATATTTACTTTTGAGCCATATATTTGAACACAACTGGTATAAGCCACGGTGCGTATTCATTGCAGCTTTTGCCAGGGCCACCGGTATGTTTAAAAAAAAATCCAGGGCATTGAGTCTCATGATTATAGCCATGTTTTAGAGTCTTGAGACTGTTTAAAACATAGATATACTAGCAAAAACGTTTACTATAATAGACATCAAAGTTATACCTGAATAGTCAACGTACTATTAGTTTACATGCACTGTTTATTTCCAGTTGCTTGTTCATTATTCTGCGTAAATACACGCTTTTGGATACGCATTGCCAGCGAATAAATCAAACAAACTTTGAATAAAACAACGGGTGAGCATAACAATATCCTGAAAATTAGCAAATTTGTCAATATATTTTGGGGAAACGATTTCTTTTGTACAACGTTTTTGCTCGCCGAAGTCATGGTGGATATCTTTTTTTCTTCGAATACACTCCTTCAAATGGACATGTTATCCTTTATATTTCATTCTAAATTTGGTGTGGGTGTAGGATTATTTCGCACCCCTTTTATAAGTTAAAACAAAAATTTGAATAAAAAAAGAGAATACTCCACCTGACTTTATTTCTATATATAGATTTACTGTAATGCTGATTTCGTATGCAACCAAAATGGTAGTAAATGAACAAGTTGTTTTGTTTGCTTTTTAGCAGTTTGTTAATTGTTTTCTTTATGTTGCTATGCTTTCACTTAGCGAATACGGAACTCATCAAAACGGATATAAATTACTCAGCGTAACGGTAACTTTAACATTAAAATCTCAATATTGCAGAGAATAAAACATTTGTTGATATATGTCTATTACCAAATATGATATATGTCTATATTTTATCTTTTCCTCACCGTTTATGCAGGTAAATTTTAATAATTTATTGTTCTTTCTTACTTAGTGCATGTACCATTCACTTTCTAATAACGCTTCATATTAAAAACCACGTGACTATTTTTAAATAAATCTCAATAATGTTTCTCTTCGAGTGATACACGTATTGTGGCTAGTTGTTGTAATCGTATATATCCGTGTATATCCGCATGACCAAACCTTGCTACGTAATTTCCCAACCGTATTATTTGGCATAGTATATGAGATTGTGCATTTAGTACTCGGCCGATTGTAATAAATTAATTTTAAGAAACATTTAAATAAAAAATTAATATCTTTGGCAAATTGCGTAGTGTAGGACTGAAGTTGCATACTGTAATATTTATGTTTGCATAATTAACACGCATCACCGGTATTGTCGAATAGTAAATAGTAATACGTATCACCAGTGATATTCAGTCATAATGGTAACACTAGTATCGCGTATCACCAGCGATGTTACACATGTAATACGTAACATCAGTGATGTTCGATTCTGATGGTTAAACTAGAAACACGTATCACTAGTGATGTTCGGTTCTCATGTTTACACTAGTTACACGTATCACCGGTTCTATTCGGTGCTCATGTGTATTGAATAGTGTTTGTCTTATGAATATTTAAACAAGAGATTTCGATTTTTCAACATTGCAGTTGATTAAATGTTAAAATAAGGTATCGACTTCGTTTTCAAGATAACACAGATCGACTCAGTTCGTGATTGGTTTCGTTTATCCGACTTTATTTCTATATTAACCTATTGTGAGTTCGGGTCAATAAGCTCCACGTTGTAAGTTTAATGCCAATGCCGTGCAGCTGCAACTAAATTACAAATCGTGAGATCATGATACAGTATAGTATGCCAATAGTTCTGTAAAGGTCATCACGTATGAAACAAATGCAGCTTAACAACGGTTAAATCGCGAGTGTTTGCGTAATGTCAAATGATATAAACGTGTGTGGATCATATTATATAATTATGTTCATCATGTAGTTTATCAAGTAAATATCTACAGACATAAAATGAAATAATGGTGAATGCGGGGTAACACTTTACAGAAGGATATGTATGAATATAGAAGTAGATCCAAAAGTCGAACAGGAAATGTAACATTTAAAGAACAATGTCAACCAAATACACGCATTAAGACAAACGATAATTATATGGATAAATAATAATCGAGTACGCTACTCAACTAGTATAACAGGGTTGATCATAGAGGTAACGCCTTGGAATGAACAGTGGCAAACCGGCAGCCGGGGATTAAACCAGGTTCTCGGGTGCACAAAAAGTTACTTGACCACCAAACGTTATTCAAATTAAACGGGACAGAATACATTAGGAAATCCCTGTCAGGCTCTATCCTTTATCAAACAAGGCAGCAAATTATAGGCGATATAAGTAAAACACAGTGATACTCATGTACATATGAATATAAAAATAACGAAAGCCTAGAAAGTCCCAAAGTGCCCAATGACTGTGTTGTGATTCCAAAACCTTGCGTTTTGGTATAAATGGTATTCTCACTGAAGATATACTCAACTGAACATATATAAGATATACTCAAATGAGCAGTTATGTTCACTGGATAAATTAAACCAGATAGCAACGTCATAGCATTACGTCAAAGAACAAGATTGTAATGTGTTCCACACATTTCATTATGTTTCCAGTTTGGACAAGCCATGTATGCACGCATACCTCAGGTTAAATTAGGAATGTTGACCATAGTGATAAATAGGGGAGATGCTAGAACCACCCCCGCCCACACGCACCCACCCACCCACCCACCGCAAAATGGCCAAAATATCGAAAACAGCAAAAGATTATAAAACTAATGACAAAAAAGCCAAATCATTTCCCTGGAACCAATACCCAGCCTAGATACTGACGTAAATGAAATGTAGTGCCCTACCCACATTTGAGCATTATTTGCCCTTTTTCCTACGTGTTGACCATGTCCCTGACTCACCCATCTCCAAACACTGACACTCACCATCCCAATCTCCCACTCTTCTCACCAGGATTACCTCACCTCGGCAATTATTTGGATTAGTTAATTTGCGTTGTTCTTTGTATTGGGAATCAACATTATACATGCAGCTATGAACTAAACCAAACACGTGATTTGGAGGTCAGTGTTATAGCTAAATGTTTTGTATTCATCAGTTTGAAGGGGGTCCGTGTATGAAACTTTTGAAGTCGTGCAAGGGAGGAAAACCGGTGAGTGATTACGGAAAATGATCTGTCAAACATTCGGTGACCTTTGCAGTACTGCCTACGTCACTTAATGGTGCCACGGAATCATAACACACTATGTTGTTTTTAGCATGATACACTTTCATTTTATAAGTTGAAGTTGTGTGATGTATATTACCATACATGTATATATGTTTATATAATGGGTCAAAGGCTCACTTCATATGTCCGTTCGTCCTTCATTTCGTCTTTCGTCGGTTAACGTTTATTACACGACTTCTCATAAACCATCGCTGATGTGATATCCATACCTTTCAAAATATGAAAAACTCGACATCGAAAATGACATGGATACCAAGGACAGAAATCCGACGGTTTCGATGTTTTTTAAGTACCAAACACCAGGTTTTAATCTCGCACAATATAAATCCGCTGGAAGTATTTTATTTCTTGTCTGATATGGTTTGTTATATAAATGATATAAACAAATTAGAGAGATTGAACGTAATACAAAACAAATTCTCAAACAAACATTTAATGCCCATCGCTCAACATCGAATGAAGAAAATATGCAGTTTTATCCTGATTCATTCTGTTTTTCATAACATAAATGTGTTGGAAAGAAGCGTTGTCTTAAATACTATTATTCAATTGCATTAATGCGTCTGGCGTTGAAAATGGTAAACGTACGAGACGTCAGAGGTATTCATAGGGCATTTAATAACTCCCCAATAACCAGTCAGCATTGAGTATTTCAATAAACCATGTTAGATACACATTTTGGATTTTTTTGTTTTGTTTTGTTTTTTTCTGAATGATAACAATACCTTATACTATAATAATTAGTTATTCAAATGAAGTCCGTTTGGGGATAAATGGATCCAAAGTGTGTATAGAGAGTCATAGAATCAACACAAAATGTTAAAGTTTGCTTAAACGTACGTCTTTTCGTGTATAATTCTAAGGTAAAGTTTGTAAAAATGTAGGTCAGCAATGCATCCAAGATATATTGGCCGTCGTAACTAAAATAGACTTACTGATTGTTTACCATGAACAAATGGGTATCAATGAAGACCAAGGAGTCAAAATTGAATTGATAGGGACAACTATAAAAAATAATTTATCTATATATCATTGGACATATATTGCCATTGTTTTAGAAAATATTAGTAAACCCTAGACAATCAAGTTTGTTGAAATTATCTCTCTTGGAAAGAGAGTTGAAAGTTTATATATACAGACTTAAAGGCAAAACTCTAAAAACATCACAAGAATTATTTTTATCAGTAAATACCTATACTATTGAGCCTGTTTAACGATAAAATGGCCACGCCAAAGGATTCCTATATTTGTATATTGATATATAGGCAACATCGTATTTTTTCTCAAGAAAAATATTTCGAAATAAAATGTGGATTTTGGTATATGATTGCCTCCTGTTGGATTTGTAACTGCTGTTTCCCTATGTGTTTGGGGCGATCATAGATATTTGTATATGCACCTGCCATTTTTGATTGTTGAGATAACAACACAATGTCTATATACTTCTTCCACTCCACGGATAAATAAGTTTAGGGACATTTTGGTTTGTTTAATAGTTTCATATTAGAGAATTTGAAGCCGGTAATGGCAACCGGAATATATACTTATCTTTTTTATTTTAAAATCGAACTATACAAATAGTATATTAAAATCGAACTATACAAATAGTATAAAAGTCGAACAGGAACAGCTTTCACAGAACACTGAAAACCCAAAAACACGCAAAAGGACAAACATGAATGGCAATGTTAACAAAAAATAAAGGTATATGACGTCACAAACACAAAAAGGGTAGACAATAGGGCTACCGCCTTGGAACGGTCAGTGGCAGAAACGGCCGCTGGGGGTTTATACCAGGTTCTAGGGTGCACCAAACCTCACACTTACCCGACTGTCATCCCAATAAAACGGGACAATGTAAATAAAGAAATCCCCGCCATGAACTATTCTCTAACCAACAAGGCAGCATTAATAGGCAATATAAGAAAAACATAAAGATGCTCGTGTATATATAAATACAAAAGAAAACAATAGCATAGAAAGCCACAAAGACAAGACAAGATTTACAGACAAACATCAAACGTCACCGTCCTTTAGGGCTTTAGGTAGACGTAATCATAGAGTCCACAGCATGTCCGGTAATCGCACTATTAAAGAGGAAAGCATAGTGGCGAACTGTAAATGGGTCCACCACCAAGTATGCAGTGCGTTGCAAAATGATAGCGTCATAACCTCTTTTTATAAACCTTTTAACAAGTTTAACAAAGATAGTGTCATGACCAAAGATCTTACGAAGTTTGTAAATCACGTCACCATAGAAAAGAATATGAGAGTGGACCTTTGGAAACGGCCGAACACGATACCTGCCGCAGAAGAGTTCTTAAATTACTTTTATATTTGGAAAGAAGATCAGGGTTACGATAATAACATTTTGCAAAGGTTTTACGAAGTTTATGGTAACGGTATCCCTGATGGGAGTAGCTTTTTAGTTATACAAAGATTACGATAATTAAAGTAATAATAATAATATTCTTTATTTCCTCCATATAGGAGATTCACATAGTATACAAACAACAATTACAGATAACCAATTACAAAATAAGTACACAAACAAAACAAGAACGTATATACATGTTGGTAGTTATATATGCAAAACCAAACAAAATCAAATCTGTGCCAGGAACTGGCGCTGAAGCATTCATATTATATAATTAATTTATGTTTACAGTGTCCTCAACTCGAGTACAAGCTCTAGAAAAACGAATAAGTTGAGACACATAGACCCGCATAACAAGTTGCTCGGGGAATCTAAAATGGGGATAATTAAGAATATCAAAATTAAAATCATCTCTCGTCAAAGATTTTGCTAAGTATTTCACCATTTTCAATAGAGATATGTAAATCGAGAAAAGAAGCGTTAGTATCAGAAATATTAGCTTTGTAAAGTTAAAGTTATTTAGGATATATATTATTAACCAAAGTAGAAATGAATGGGTTGTCAAGACTGGAGACATTTGTTTTGTGTCATATGAAAAGTAAATATAAACGTCGAACAGCAAATGTAGCATTTAAGGACCACAGTTACCCAAAACACACGTAGAAAAACAAACAATAATTTGAACAAAGGTGAATAAAAGGCAATATATGGCACCACGAACAAACACAAAACGAAGGCCTTGAAACGATCAGAAGCAACAAAAACTGCCATTGTACGTTTAAACCAGGTTCTAGAGTGCAACAAACTTCACTGGTATCCTATTTTCATCCCAATAAAACGGAACAGTGTAAATAAAGAAATCCCTCACCATGCCATATCATCTAACAAACTACAAAGACGTCTTAAAGCAAACAACTCACATTGTCATCTGTATTACATCTGTAAAGCCAAACTTAAATACGGCTTGGTCACTGTTACATAGTGGGGCAGAGTACTGCTTGGTGTGCAAATAACTCGAATGCAAAACAGTATTGGCAAAAGTTATCGAAGGCAATAAAATAATTTATTATATAACCTATAAATAGACGCGTTTTCATTGGCTAAAAAGTAATTTTTTAGAAAAAATATCTAGCGATATTGACCTGTTTTTTTGATATTGACCTGTTTTATATAAAAAAAAAATTGATATTGACCTGTTTTATATAATTGTAAATTGAGGGTTATATAATAAAACAGTTATGGACTTTTCAGCTGTTATACATGATGTTGATATGCACCAAAAAATCATTATTGACCTCGGCTATCGCCTCGGTCAATAATGATTTTTTTGGTGCATATCACATCATGTATAACAGCTGAAAAGTCCATAATTGTATAATGTATCATGTATTACCGGGAATGGGGGCATATGGCATAGTTTAATAAGAGTTGTTAAAAACTTGGGAAAATGGTGAAGAAATTATCTAAATCGGATGATAAAACAAAGAAGATATGACCATATGAAAATAGGTATAAAAGTCGAACAGGAAATGTAGCTTTCACAGAACACAGTCAACCAAACATACGCACTAAAAACAACAACAATAACAATGTTAAAATGAAAGACATGTGACATCGCAAACCCAAACGGGTTATGCACCTGCCATTTTTGATTGTTTAGATAACAACACAATGTCTATATACTTCTTCCACTCCACGGATATATAAGTTTAGGGGCATTTTGGTTTGTTTAATAGTTTCATATTAGAGAATTTGAAGCCGGTAATGGCAACCGGAATATATACTTATCTTTTTTATTTTAAAATCGAACTATACAAATAGTATAAAAGTCGAACAGGAACAGCTTTCACAGAACACTGTAAACCCAAAAACACGCAAAAGGACAAACATGAATGGCAATGTTAACAAAAAATAAAGGTATATGACGTCACAAACACAAAAAGGGTAGACAATAGGGCTACCGCCTTTGAACGGTCAGTGGCAAAAGGGCCGCTTCGGGTTTAAGTCGGGTTTTAGGGCGCACCAAACCTAACTATTACCTTATTGTCATTTCAGTTTAACGGGACAGTGCACATAATGATATCCCAGCCAGGTTATATACTTTAACAAACAAGGCAGCATTAACAGGCAATATAACACATAGATGATTATGTATATATAAAACAAAGGCATAGAAAGCCAGTTTATTCTAAAACTATTTTCGCCATTTCGCCTTTTTGATAACTATGACATCATATATCTAAATTGCCATCTATGGAATATTGGTCAATAGGATAATTTACAGATTTATAAGAAAAAAAATGTAATCGATTAAATTACTTGAATGCAACCACTTGCGAGCTTTTTTTCGATTCAGATCATCATTTATTTCTATTATGTTTTCCTGAGCCTGTGACATTACTGAATATAGATATAAAAATCGAACAGGAAAAGTAGCATTCAAGGACGACAGCCAACCACAAACACAAGACATAAATGTCAGAATGCAAATTTCCCTTCACACCGAAGACAGCCTGTATAACAATGACTGAATACATGACCAATGCAAACAAATATTTCTTGTCAAAATTCGTATGTCTGGCGGCGCAATAGAAACGTAATAAATAATACAATAAGGCGGTTAGAAAGATAATGTCAGCAAAAGGTTACCAATTCCCATTAATCAAACAGTGCAGGCTAGAAAGTTGGAACATGTTGACTGATAAATTGATCGGCGAGCTTCCTTTCACTCAGACGCTTATATTATGGCACAAAGGATACATTACGTGGTCACGCCTTAATTCCATTAAGCGATTGGAAAGCTTATTAGCAGGAATTTGTAACGGATATTTCCACAATAAAACATGTTTAAAAAACATTTTTTATTGAAAAAACGCGAAAACCTGTTTAAATTTACCAATTAAATGTTTTAATTAACACTATTCAAACGTTTTAAGCTGAAATTAATGTTTTTATTTCATTCCTCAAGCCAAACCCGTTTTCGCTTCATGGAGAAGGGGTTGGATGGGGTATGAAAGTCAATACTCGGACAACGTAATGGCACTAAACTCTGAATCCATAGATCACTAGCCTTGATCATCATCGGCTTGACTGTAAATACACATGTACTGGAAGAATAGTTTCAGTGGTTTGTCTTGAAAACAAGCAAGCGTCGCAGTTGATCTAGACTGAGAGTTCACGTCGGGCTTCCTGTTATTCCTGTTATTCAGACACGTATATTATGACACAAAGGATTGCACTAAACTCTGAATCCAGCAGTCATGTGTTCTAGCATCATCTACACCACTGATTTTCTTAGGCGTGTCCTTGGACGCGTCCATCGGAATAGGACGTAAACCGGGCGGTCCAGTCTATCGAAGTCTATTTCCGAGCACGTGAAAGATATATTGTAATCTACGAGGGTGCTTCAAAAAGTTCTGTCACTAGGCATATATCCTTTGAACTGGATATTACACTGAGATAAAGTAATGTATTTATAGTACTACTGGGTTCGCTGTCTTAAATTCCACAACAAAAATGAAAAATTTCCGGTTATTTATACCCCTGAATTACCTCCCCCTACCACACCTTTTGGATACTGGCATCTCTTAAAAGTCCTGGTTACAAAACGTTGTAAAAATTATTTAAATAAGTCTATGCTTTTAAATTTTCTTGTACGCCATCTGTTGTTATTCACCCATAATCCCTGAAAATGATTGCCGAGAATTCTGAAAGGTCTTGCTGCAAACCAGATATGAGTGAATGCATATCCCTTAATTTTAGCAGAAATAACACTGATTTTCTTAATTTTGTTTACGGAAATGTTACAATATCTTTTAAATGTCGTAATTATTCTCATAATATTAGTATGTTTTCATATTTGTTTACAAATCATAGTCCTTCAGTGTTTAAATTTCATATTCAACACATTATTGTAGAATTTTGTACAATGTTTAGAGAAAATATTGATCATCCAAAAACGCTATTTCAGAAGATTGCCCTTCCATTTAAGGTCTATTTATCATTAAATTAATTTTACACGTTAGCTTAAAATGTTAATTTCTAAGACAATGCCTTTTCATCTACCATGCTTAAATTCTGAATCTTGTAATGCACAGATATAACTGGTAATGTACGAGAAATTTCGAAGGTCTTCGACAAGTACTTAAAGAAAAACAGGCATTTAAAAAAGTAACAGTTAACAAACCTGAAAAAAACTCAGGACGAGAATGCCTCAGTGTGTATAAGTGATGTGTATTAAATGTTCCATAACTTTCGTCACACAAAAGATACAGCATTTATTTTACCATCAATGGAATAGTATTGAAACTCTCGTTCATTTGGTATCAAACACCAACACTCACAACGAGCACATAATTGTTAAAACGCGTTAGTGACAGAACTTTTTGAATGACCCTCGTAGCTATTCGATAGTAAGAGTAGGACCCCACTCCCGGATTCCTATGTACCCGTCCCTTATATCCGGGATAGCGCTAATTATAATATGTACCCATTGAATAAAACAATTCAATTCAATTCACTGCATAACGTTTATATTTGCATTTTTTTCGGATATAACGTTTATCGGAGTAATGCTCACGGTTTTACGCTACTGGGAAAGCAATGTCAGAAAGATGAATTGTTTATATAGTTATTATTATTATATAAAACGTATGTAATGGACGGATAATCACTCGATACCTTCTTGCAACAATGGTTATCAACACATAAAAAGGATTTTTGTAACGGTGTTGTTTGCAAAACTTGTTAAACACCACTTGTGAATATTTCCCCAGAGTGTTTTTTCCCGAAACATTAGTAAGCTTTCATTCGTTAATGGAGTACTGATACCGAACTGATGCCGAACTTCCCATGTGTAACTGTCGTCTGACCTTAAAGCAGTTATTCACAAATGGTAACATTCATTATAGATACATTATAAATAAATGACGTATTACATTAAAACTAGAAGGGTGTTCCACGGAACACTTGTGTCGCATGTCGTGTGCTTATTTCACCTTGGTTAAAGTTTTATGAATATGGGCATAACTCTGCCAAAATGGAAGTTATTGGGCATGTGTAGCAACATTCCTTGGGTTTAGACGAAGATGGATGTGAAGTTTCATGAACATAGGCCAAATAGTTTTCAAGTTATGGCCAAGGTTAGGTTTACAGGTTAAAGTGTGACGAACGACGACGGACAAAATGATCCATAAGTGTCTGTCATGATACGCAGGCGACATAACAAGGTGTTAGACATAACAAGGTGTTAGACATAACAAGGTGTTACGTATAGAGACTCTACTTATATCTACGCGATTTTAATATAAAATGTTACTGCACGTGTAAACATCTCTAGTTTATGAGTAATCTTTGAAGAAACATGCGTTGTATACTGTTTCTGTCGTTTGGTGTAGATGGTCAAAATAAAATCTTGAATAAAAGGCTGCCATGAAGCTTATTCCTGTAATGCATCCAAAGGATACATTATTTAACTGTGTGACCTTTAATTGTCATGAATGTAGAATCTTTGACATTATATAAAACACATTAGTTAAATAATAATGGACCAAGGCGCGTTGCAGTTTATTCATTAAACAAACGTATTATGTTTCGTGTACTTGGTTAGATCAATGTGTCGTTCGTTTCTCCCTCTCCAGTCCATTCATATATAATACGACTAGATTGTGGCAAGTTTTGATATGTAATTTGCTAAACAAGCAACATACAATAAGTGTCATATGTCGGGAGGAAATGGCAAAAACAAATGTATAAAACATAGATCACAATGGGAAGGTAGAGATAACAAAAAAGGAACTTATGCAGATGTAAACACGTACCATTCCCGCTAACAACTGCACAGATACGACAGTTACACATATGCTAAAACAAACATACACAAACGTGTCCATATAAGTTTATTTACGTCTCATTGTTACATATAATTACATATATACATATTACATGCACACATTGATAACATTAAAACATCATTTTTCACAGAATTATAAGAGACGATTATTCAAATATATTCACAGATCATAAGTTTAAATGACATATATATCTAAAACATTACTGATGAAAGGAAAATACGTAACTTTTAAAAGGATGCTGAATGGGCTTTTTTTCTGTATGGTGTGGAAGAATCCAACTTAAAGTTTTACATAAAGACGCAAATAGTATTAACGTGTCAATGAATTGATTATCAACAATTGTACTTCCTATACATACGTCCTATACAAACTTCCTATACAAACTTCCCCGCTTGGTTGCATGGGTAGAATAAAACTGCTGCAAATCCCGCTAGAGGCGGAGGGGTAGGACCCCACTTCATGCTCATTTTGTCATTTTTTATCATGCTCATTCAAGGTCTTCTTTATGACACTGCATATGCAAATGTGGAAACGTGGCTCCATCGTAAATGGAGTGTCTACTATAGAATTTGCAGCAACTCTGCAGTTCTGCAGGTAAGAAGGTTCTAGGCCCATTCTCTATATTTTATCTTGATGTAAATGGAGGATGAGCCTGGCACGTTCATTCCTGTTAGGCGCCATATAACATTTCAATTTCAATTCCTATTCAACATATAGTTTAATTATAGCTTACCCAGACGAACTTCATTGACAACAGCAATAAGTTGCTTCTACTTTAATATATTATTCATGAAATGGAGTTTTTTCTAGAGAGTTTTTTTAAAGAAGGAAAGGATAGTTGCATGCCATAGCATGAAAGTACAATCAATTCTAAACAAATTTAGCCAAAGAGGGAAGTTAGGTTGTATATTTACATTTAACTCGGAATTTGGTGATAAACTGTCCCGTTACTCAGTCATAATTTTCTGCAAAAATACATGTGACTTGGCATTTTCATAACCTCTTTATCTTAATATAGCCAATGGGCTTACTTGGGTTCAAAACACTTTCTCTTAGCCTCGTCCGGCGGATGGAGGCTTAAACTGGGCGGTCCCGTGTATCGGAGTATATCATTTGTGCACGTTAAAGAGCCATATAAATCAATTCGTTTGTAACAGCAGTACATATTTCCCTCTATCCGGGACGGTTCTAAATAACTTTAAAATGAGTCGATGAGCCGTTCAACAGCATTCAATTAATATAGCCGTAATTCAGCCAGATCATTTTATGTTTTTAGGGCCTCTTTTTATAGGAACATGGGTCCCTATCAACCGATCATGGAACGTTTTCTCAATGAATATCTTTGAAAACTGTATACACCACAATTTCAAAACTTGCTTATTTGACTCTGTTTTTAAAAAATATAGTTTAAATTGTTTCTATTTTATTACTTGCCGTGTCATGCTTTTTATCTATATACATTTTATTATTATTGTAAACACAGCATTTAAGTTACATCTCACTAATATGAGTAGTATGTTAAAATAATTATAAAAACAACAATTAAACGAGTGTCAATTTGGGCGCTAAAGACAGGAAAATAGCGAGGCTGTCTAAATATAAAATGGATTTAAGCTGACCATTAGGCCGTATTGCCTATTGACCGTTCCTAGCCGACAACCATGTCTTCTGTCTTCACCACTCTTTCTGCTGTGTGTTGTACTGGGTTTTTTTTGTTGTTTTTTTTTTGTGTGTGTTTTTTTTTGGCCCACCTTCTTAAGCCCTTTTATCTGCTCCTTTCTTTCGCTTTCTCTCACTCCGTCTTCCGCCAGCTCTGCTTTTGTCCCTCCTACTGGATGGTGATTTGTTTTGACCTACTTTTTGCTGGAGCCTCGCTGTATATTCCGTTTCTACGATGACTCTCGCTGTTCACCCGTAGTACACCTGATGTTTCTCTTTTTTCCTTCGGACTGAACTGTTTCTGGGACATTGCTGATATGTCATGTTATTATCTATTGCTGTGAAACAGCCTCCCCGTAGTATTCTATGTTACTCCATTCAAGCTACTTCGCTACTAATAGGCTACTGGTCCTTGCATACTTTAGACGCGCCATACGAATAACCAACGAATTTCTGTCTACAGCTTCCCTATCCCTATTCGGTGAACGTCGGCCTAACAGCAGTGAGCTACTAACTACTCTTGAAGCAAATTTGAGGGCTGAGAAGGTGGATTTTTGCCGAAATGGTGATGAATGATAAGCAATGAATTAATGAAACATGAAATGGAGAGACCAGCATCTGGCGGGGTTTGAATCCACGACCTTTAGCTTGTGGGCCCAGCGTTCTACCACTGGACTATAGAGGCCTCACTACTGTTAATTGGTTATTTAATTTGCGTATTTGCTTTGGTTAATGGTAGGTTTGGTTTGTGGTACTGTGCGGACCTACGGTGCCTTTGCGTTTAGTTAAAACGTAAGCAGATACAATGTCTTGCTCAGGTACACAACATACGCCTTTGCGTTTGTATCTGGTGGTTTCTAAAGGACCATTTTTTCTCATTTGTATCAGTTTAGGAATAATTTATTTATATATACTTCTGTAGACGGCCTCCTTTAATCCGTTTAAATCATATCACTTGTATTCGCAATTATTTGAAAAATACGTGATGCGTCAAAAACGAAACGACATGACTGAGAATAACCTGTTACATCAAAACATTTGCTCTTTGTAAAAATATATAACCACTAAATCGTGTATAATACAAACATAATATATGATGAAAAGTATAATGCTTCGAAATGGTGGCAATCACTCACGATTTAGAGCATCCGAACACCTACCGTCACTTCTGATTTTGTTTGCTGTGACCAATTTAGATCCTATTTCTTCCTTTGAAAGATCTTTGATCTTTAGAAAGATATATAGTGTTATACCTAGTGTATTCTTGGTGTGCATGATTTGTGTTAGTTTAGGTCCGAACCTTGATGTATCCAGAGTGTTATCTTGTGTTAGTTCATGTCCGAACCTTGATGTATCCGGAGTGTTGTTTTGTATTAGTTCATGTCCGAACCTTGATGTATCCGGAGTGTTGTTTTGTGTTAGTTCATGTCCGAACCTTGATGTATCCGGAATGTTGTTTTGTGTTAGTTCATTACCGACCCTTGATGTATCCTGAGTGTTGTCATGTGTTAGTTCATGTCCGACCCTTGATGTATCCGGAGTGTTGTTTTGTGTTAGTTGACGTCCGAACCTTGATGTATCCGGAGTGTTGTCTTGTGTTAGTTCATGTTCGAACCTTGAAGTATCCGGAGTGTTGTTTTGTGTTAAAACTTTGTTCATGTCCGACCCTTGATGTATCCGGAGTGTTGTTTTGTGTTAGTTCATGTCCGAACCTTGATGTTTCCGGAGTGTTGTTTTATGTTAGTTCATGTCCGACCCTTGATGTATCCGGAGTGTTGTTTTGTGTTAGTTCATGTCTGAACCTTGATGTATCCGGAGTGTTGTTTTGTGTTAGTTCACGTCCGAACTTTGATGTATCCGGAGTGTTGTCTTGATTGTGTATTGCTAACAAAAACTTGCTGCATATGTTACGTTCTAATAATCACTCGCAACTTGCTGCATATGTTACGTTCTAATAACCATACGTATCTTGCTGCTGATGTTACGTTCTAATAATCACACATGTTCGTAAAATATATATGTGTAATATATATTTAAAAACATTATTTATAACTTAACTTTATTTTTATCTGTTCATGAAAATTACAGTATATATAACATGTTCATATAAATTATAAAGATAATAATATTAAATTATTTAATCAGAGCGAGTAAAATCTCTTTTGTTGAAAACTATCTGTAATGCATATGTTTGGCATCGATACGTCTTTCAAATTGTTTCTACCAGTGATCTTATATTTCAGTTTTTGGCAATAGCAGGAAAATTTATGCGCATATTCAATTTGATATGCCTAATGTTTCTTCTTGGTCATTGGAATGGATGTCTTCAATTTCTGGTACCAACACTACAAGATTTTCCAAAAGATTCTTGGGTTTCTATTGAAGAACTGCAGGTGTGTTGTTTTTATAGCAATGTAATTAAAAAAACAGATCAAAGGAACATAACATCCTGTATATGATCTATCTTATCACCGGATTTTTATTGTTCGACTTACTGTCTCGAATTAATGTTAAGCTCTTCTGGCTGAGGACCATTGACATTTATGTTGATTTACTCGCATTGCAGAAGATCATGCCAGCTGAAACGATAGTAAGATACATTTTTTTACAATGCACAGTGTTTACATTTTCCATCTATATACACAAAGAATAGTTTATTTAAACTAAGGAAAGAGAATAAAATAAATGTCTACACCACTCTATACCAGATAAATCGATTTCTAAAACAGAAAACTTCGAAACTGACACTATTATATTCTCAAATATTTATGATTTACTATAAATATCACTGAATTCATATATTTTAGTTTTGTCCATCGCCCTTACACATGTCTAGCAAATTGTACAAATAATGCTTTGATTTGTTTTTCAGGAAGCGCATTGGTTCACTCAATACACATATTCTTTATTCAAGGCCCTATCACATATGCTATGCATTGGGTACGGTAGATTCCCTCCCCAGAACCTCACGGACACGTGGCTCATCATACTGAGTATGCTCAGTGGCGCCTCGTGCTATGCACTGTTTTTGGGTCATACAACGTCTATTATACAGTCTTTTGACACTTCTAGGCGAATGTATAATGAAAAGGTAAGTAAACTAGAAAAGCGCATGTATATGCAATCAAAATGTTTCGTGTGACTTTTGAAAAAAATGAGATATAGGGTCCTATAGAAACCACAGCGTCCGAACGCAATGGCATCGTAGGTCCGCACTGTACTGCAAACAAGGACTTTATAATACAATGAAAGAGACAAAAAACAACAGAAAGGGTGGTGAAGACAGGGTTACCGACTTGGAACGGTCAGTAGGCAATAAGGCCTACTGGTTAGCTTGAATCCATTTAATGACGTGAAATCAAACCCTCTCTGTGACTTGACGTATTTATAATATAATAAAGTAGGTATAAAAGACGAACAGAAAATGTAGCATTCACAGACCACAGTGAACCAAACACACGCTTAGAAAAAAAAAATTACAAGGAAAATAGAGGCAAAATTAACGACATCACAAACAAAAGTGTTGAAGTACAGGCTTGGGACCAGAAGTGGCTAAATGCCAAAAGGGCGATTAAACCAGGTTCTATGGTGATTGGCGCACTCTTACTCTATTGTCATCCCAATAATTTGGGAAGTGTAAATAAAGAAATTCCCGCAAAGCTATATCCACTAACAAACTAGGCAGCTTTATTAGGCCATATAATATAACACAAAGATGATCAAGTATATATGCATATAAAAACGTATAGACAGCAACAAATCTAGTACTCAATGATTTGGCAGCAGCCAAACCAACAACTGAATAAACCAATAAAGACACGACAAGATAAGGTTGATGACGAACATTAAACGTCACCATCCGTGTAATTCAGGATGTAGGTAGACGTCATCAAAGGGTCAACAATCTGTCTGGTCACCGCACAATCAAGAGGAAAGCATAGTGGTAAACTGTAACTGGTTCAACCACAAAACATTCAGTGCGTTTCAAACTTAAAGGGTCATAACCTAGTTTGATAAACGTTCAGACAGGTTTACTAAAGATTGTATCGAAGTGATCATGATGAACAAGGATCTTAAGAAGTTTGTAAATAAAAAAATTCTCGTTTCACTTGAAATAATCATACTATAAATTTAAAGTAGTAATATAAGTAAGTATAAAGGTCGAACAGGAAATGCAGCTTTCACAGAACATAGTAAACCCCAAAATACGCAAAACGACAAACAAGAATGGCAATAGTAATAATAAAGGCATATGACGTCACAAACACAAAAAGGGTTGACAGTAGGGCTACCGCCTTGGAACGGTCAGTTGCAAAAAAAGGCCGCTTGGGATTGAACCAGGTTCTAGGGTGCACCAAACCTCACACTTACCCTACTGTCATCCCTATTAAATGGGACAGTGTAAATAAAGAAATCCCCGCCAAGAAATATTCTCTATCCAACAAGGCAGCTTTAATAGACAATATAAGTAAAACACAAAGATGCTCGTGTATATATAAATACAAAAATACAATAGCATAGAAAGACAAAAAGATGGTACTCAAAGACTTGGCAGAAGCCAGAGCAACAAGAGAACAAACCATTGAGGGCACGACAAGACAAGACTGCAGACAAACAGAGAATAGTTCATGGTAGGTATTTCTTACATTGTCCCGTTTTACTGGGTTGACGCTAGGGTAAGTGTGAGGTTTGGTGTACCCTAGAACCTGGTTTAAACCCCCAGCGGCCTTGTTTGCCACTGACAGTTCCAAGGGGGTAGCCCTATTGTCAACCCTTTCGTGTTTGTGATGTCTGATTTGGCCTTTTATTTATCTTTAAATGTGTTCTTTGATTCTGTGTGTGTTTGTGGTTGACTGTCGTCCTTGAATGTTGCTTTTCCTGTTCGATTGTTATATATATATACATAAAATGACATCCACATCGCCCCCAATCCTTTAATAATAGCATAGTGACATTAAGTAACTATAATCATATAGCCAATGTGGAGGCGTAGACTATTTTACCTGGAAAAAACACCAGTAAATTAGTAATAGTAAGTTCATTTAAGCTATAGACTTAATGTCAACATGAAAACCGTTGACGTTGAAATATAATAAGCCTTTTATATAAGCTGACAGGTACAATGGTATTTTTTTCTTACATTTACATCCTACAAAACTAATTACTACACTCAAAAAGAATAATACATACTGAAAATAGAATCCCTTTGAAGCAACACCCACAAACAATACAAAAAGTAGCAAACTAGATTGTATTGAGTCTGCTCTTGAGAGGTAATATAAAATGCAACACCTCTCAAAACAAACAAACAAACAGAAGTATCGAATTCAATAGTTACCAATTGTGTGCCGCCTAACAGCATTTAAACGAATAAGCGGTGTTACAAACCACTGGTTCTATGGTGGTCTTCGCGACCAATTGTTCTGACTTCAAATTCGAATACCATTTAAACTGATACGAGAGATGCGTGATTGATGTTGCACTTTAAATTACTCATAAACCCGAGTCTGCCACTTTTCTCACTTGTTTGTGTTTTTTGTTTCTAAGGTATCCCCTTTCCAGTATTTATTATCATGCATATCAATACTGAGTATTTAAAATTGAGCATCTTTATCATTGAAACACTGATACCCTTTCATAAATAAAAACGGTGTTTTGTATTGTTCTTCTATCATTGTTCAATGTTTAACTATCCACTTTACAGTTCAAGCAAGTAGAAGAGTACATGATATATCGCAAGCTGCCACGGTCGTTACGTCAGAAGGTGTCGGAGTATTACGAGCATAGATATCAGGGTAAAATGTTCAATGAGGAGGGAATTCTCAGCGAACTCAACGAATGTTTACGCCAGGTTTGTAAAACATAAATTGTGTTCTATGTAAACTGTTTTAGGCGGGAGCGTCACTTTTCCGAGAATCTTAAATACGTGTATTTCCTGTTTTATTTAATAAGCAATGTGCACATAGTTTTGTCACGGTTCGTTTAAAACAGTTATTGCAAGATGTTGACGTCAGCAATAAAGTACTACGTAAATTTATATAAATTATTTAGCCCGTTTAATTATATCCAAGTATTTCTATGACTACATTTTGTCATACCCACGTTTTGAACAACAAATGCAATAGACATTTGATATCGCTGTCTTCCGTTACACGTTTAACCTTGTCCAAATGTCCATGTCGCTATGTACAACTATACCATTTCGAATCTGTGGGGAAGTTGTATTTCAATAATAGTGTATAAACACTAAATGGTATATTAGACACTGGCATTGTATCATTACTTACATTTAAAAAAGGAATGCTCATGGTAGCTCTCTTTTTTTCAGGATGTTATCAATCACAACTGCAGATTCCTAGTAGCCTCTGTACCATTTTTTACCAACGCAGACCCGCAGTTTGTCTCTGAAGTGGTCAGTAAGCTAGATTTTGAAGTTTTCCAAGCAGGCGATTTTATCATTAGGTAATCATTTTTATTTTATATAGGATACTTATTATCTTTATTGATTTAACACGTACGATAAAATATGTGTTTGAATAAAATACGGTTTACAATGATCTGAAATAATTTATCAATGGCATTTTAACCTTCAATAAATGTATACAAAAATGAGAAAAAAAATGGTCCGATAGAAACCACACAACCAAAACGTAATGGCGCTATGTGTCTTCACTGTGCCACAGACTAAATCGAAAGAGCCTGTTAAACAGTCGATAAACACGACAATACGCAGCACAAAGAATGGCGACTAATAGGTTGGCGATTAGGAAAGGCAATACGGCCTACCGTGATGTCAAGTATACGGCCTACCGTGATGTCAAGTATACGGCCTACCGTGATGTCAAGTATAGTGTACGCCCTACCGTGATGTCAAGTGTACGGCCTACCGTGATGTCAAGTGTACGGCCTACCGTGATGTCAAGTATACGGCCTACCGTGATGTCAAGTATTCGGCCTACCGTGATGTCAAGTGTACGGCCTACCGTGATGTCAAGTGTACGGCCTACCGTGATGTCAAGTGTACGACCTACCGTGATGTCAAGTATACGGCCTACCGTGATGTCAAGTATACGGCCTACCGTGATGTCAAGTGTATTTGTCATAGTTGTTAAAGTTTTTATTATGTATATATAGCATTTCACACATCACGATTATTCTTTAGGGATTCTTCTTGTCTCACATTAAAGATAATATGTACAGCATGTTAAAGAATAATGTTAATGCAAGCTTTTGAAATAACATCGCTTCTACTTGGTTTTCTACAGTTAGTATATCTGTTATATGTTGTTGTTGTATATTGATGTTTTGTACAACATACAGTCCAACAGAGTATGAAAGGAGAAAACTTTGTCGATTTATGGAATTGGTTATATTAAAGCCGAACGAGAATCTCAAGAAAGATGACACTCGTGTAGTACGAAATGTCATAAACCGTGTTTTTCCGCGCCCTGGGTTTCAGTAAGTTCGGCGTTTTGTAAACTGAGACAGCAAGACCCTTACCTTCTTGTAGTATACATGAAAGTCTTGAGACAAGGAAATGAACTCTATATAACCATTTTCCTTTCGTTCCGTCCTCATAACTAAGTACTATATCAATAAATAGATATGTGTTCTTATTGTAGGAAGTGTCTCTGGGTACGGGTAAATGGGTATCGGGTTAACAGGCTTTACTCGTGGTACGGTGTAATGAATTAAACTCACTCCCATAAAATAACAACACCGGTCATATTCCGTTGTAGTAGGATGGCTTATGGTCATCCATTATGTAGTAAAAGCATGCCCCAGTTGATGAAGAAAAAGTAATCCCACTTTCAAATTTGAACTGCCATAAGGGGCCTCGTTAAGTTATTGGGAAACTTACTTTATCACGAAACCAAACATGTCCGCTATTAAAATCAACAAGAAAATTGCGGACTGAATATATTCTAAGAAATATATTTTCAGTTATGTACTCGAACCAACACCTTGATGAATTTCAAAAGTGTTCCAACCGTTGCAATTGTATACCTTTCTACTTACACTTTTGAAAAGCATACTGAACATGTCCAGAATACCGTAACAGGAAACTGTGTATTTATATATGTAACTGACCAATCAATCCAAACTCATTATTTAAATAGTCCTTTTGTAACATGAATGAAAGCATTCAACTGAACGAATTGGTAATCCCTCGTAGACTAGGAGGTAAAGGATTACATAATTGGTAATTCCTCGTAGACTAGGGGGTAAAGGATTATATAATTACCTTAAAATTCATGTTGCAAATGCATTAGAGGCGATTGAACAACATAACAACATGTCAAACGAAATGTATATCAGTGTTGAATAAATAAGAACCTATTGATTGTAACAGAATAATAAAGATGATAAAGTGAGCATAATGAGAGAGAGAGAGGCTGGAAGGACCTTGAGAGGGAGAAAGATATAGGTATAATAAAGTATAGAGAGTAAAACAGAGAACGTCAGAGGAAGTGAATGAAGGAAATATATATCGGAGCGATATGTAGATCTAGTGGGAGATAGAGAGCGATAGAAAGACGGAGTGAGAGAACAAAAGGTGAACGACAGGAATGGGGGCGTGGTGGTGGGGTGGAAAGGGGCGAGAAATGGGATGAAGTAGGAATGGTAGATGGAGAGGAAGAAGGAGAATGGGTGGAGACAAGGATCAGATAGCGGAGGAGAGGTATGGCAAGAAGAGCAGAGCGGAAAAAAGATAAGGAGAGATCAGAAGGAAGGTGGGAGAAAAACGGGTGGGATGGAGAAGGCATCGGATATAAATACAGAGAGACAGAGAAAGGCGGTCGTGATGGAAAGGGAGAGAGAAAAACATAGGGGAAGGCGAAGTAGAAGGAGATGGCGAATCGATAGAAAGCGAGTGAGGGTGTTGGGGTCATAATTTAACGGGGGTCAATCTTCTGCATGCGAGGGGTTATTGTATTACTGACCTTTTCCAAAAAGAATCATTTTTCGTCGGTAAATTAATTAACATTGTTGTATGTGATATAATGACCAGGGTAATTATTTTATTGGGCTCGTATAATTCATTACATCCGGATCTCATTTGTTCAAAATAAATTATATATTATAATTGTATGTTTTTATTAAACTAAATATTCCTGTTTCATAAAGATAAATTGCCATACTGTTTCGACAAATAACGTTCTCATTTGCAAGGGAAATAACTGATAACAAATTTATCCAATATAACGTTATCGCCACTGCCGGATTTTTATTTTATATCATCCATACTAAAGAAGGATAAAGAAACGCTCACTTTATAAATGTATATTCTATCAGTTGATTGAGACGTCGGACATTGTATTTCATTTAAGGTAATCGTAAGCTAAATACAATACAACGTTTAAATAAAAAATTCCCACGTGTCATAGATAAATAAATATGAAAATTAGATTATATGTTAGATTAGATACCCCGAGACAGTTCCTTTATTGGTTTTAATAAATTTAGAAACATATTGTCAGTAACATGTACTTCATCTCTACATGCAGTGTATATGTGTTTGTTTAATTGAAGGGAGGGAGCTTTAGGTACCAAAATGTACTTCATCCAAGAAGGCATTGTGGATATAATCACTCAGGAAGGAGAGGTGGCCACGTCCTTATCAGATGGCTCTTACTTTGGAGGTAAGCTAATACAAACATGATGTTTAAGATACTTACTATGGAGGTAAACTAATACAAACATGATGTTTAAGCAACTTACTTGAGAGGTAAGCTAATACACAAATGCCGTTTAAGCAACTTACTTTGGATGTAAGCTAATACAAAAATGATGTTTAAGCAACTTACTTTGGAGGTAAGCTAATACAAACATGAGGTTTACGCAATTAGTTTGAAGGTAAGCTAATACAAGCAACTTATTTTGGAGGTAAGCTATAAGCAACACCTAAAGTAGTTATAAAATCATACATTTATTATTATTTGATATATTTTTATTTTTTTAATTGTATATGCTTATATCACGTTAATAAACTACTTATTTACTTACTTACTTACTTACTTACTTACTTACTTACTTACTTATTTTACTTGACTGACTGACTCACTCACTCACTCACTCACTCACTCACTCACTCACTCACTCACTCACTCACTCACTCACTCACTCACTCCACTCACTCACTCACTCACTCACTCACTCACTCACTCACTCACTCACTCACTCACTCACTCACTCACTCACACACCCACACACCCATTATTCTGTGCCATTACGTTTATTGAAATGAGATTTGTTATATGTGTTTATCAGCTATAATGTATACATGTGATAATTATATAATAATGATAATACGTATTACAAATCAGAGTGTGAAGGGGTACTTGTACATTTCGAACTATACACATAAGGTAAAGCTGTAATATTGATTTAAATTGTGCACGTTTTCGTCTACTTTTACACACAATGTTCCGTCTCATGATAATGTCCAATGAATTATATAATCCTGAGTAACTAAATAATAATTCTCTTTCAGAAATATGTTTACTTACCAATGCGAAGAGAGTTGCAAGTGTTCGTGCGGAAACGTACGTTAACCTGTATTCACTGTCCGTGCACCACTTCAAGGATGTGTTGGATAGGTATCCCGTCATGAGGCGAACTATGGAAAGTGTTGCCGCGGAACGGCTTACAAAGATTGGCAAGAACCCAAGTCTAGTAAGCAGCAGGGCTGATCTAGATGAGGATCAACGACTTCTAAATGAGATAGTGATGGAATCAACGCCAGTCGTTACCAGCGCAAGCGAAGACGAAGACAAAGATTCTGATGACAGTTCTGGTAGCTCGAAAAGTACAAAACCTAAGAAAAAATTCAAACTCGACTTTAGTGCAAAGCTGCATAGAATCACAGAAGAAAGGAAATCCTGGTCGAGGGAGAATTTGAAACAGTCAAAGGAGAACTTGAAACACTCAAGAGAGAATTTGAAACACGACTCAGGCCTGGAAAGTAAGTTAAGAAACATGCTCCGTAAAGCACCCTCGGGGCCAAATCTGTTCGGTTTACTACCCCTTCCGTCAATAGGTGAAAGAAAACGTTCGGGTAGTGTGGGGGCAAATTTAGGGATGATAGATGAGATTGTAGCCGATAGTTCTCAGGACGATGGGGTTCGTGATAGACGACAAAACAGTTTGGGAAATAGGATTTTTCGAGTGTTTGATTCCAAAGATGCCAAAAAAATCAAGAAAGCAAGTTCGAAGACTTCGATATTTGACGATGAATCACCCACTGAGACGAAAAATATGCAATTTCTTTCAGTTCCTAAACATGAAAAAAGCAGTAGCAAATCTAAAGACAACAAGGACTACTCTAAAGGTCATTCTAAAGGTCATGACAGCAAACACGATTCCAAACATGACACTAAATCGTCAGAAAATGATTTGGAACCAACTTGTCATGACTCTGAAGTGATTTTTGATATATCTTTAGAAGAAGGGGAAATGGTTCCTTTAACGAAATCCACAGATGTATCCAAGGATATGTCTGGCACGAAACGAGACTCTACAAAACGAAAGGAAAAGGATTTTCAGCAAGCACAACTCATTCCAGTAAGTGAAACCAGTGGCAGGGATCATGTCAAAGACACGAATGAATCGACATGTTAATGCGCATGCGTAGAACAAGAAGAACTATCGTAATTCTAGTCTGAGAACAGGCCCTCTATTCTCGAAACATTTGAGTCGAAATCTCAAGCTCAATCTCAGCTATAACATTATGAAAATCGTACTTACTGGTAATGCAATTACTTGAAACCTTTAAACATATACAGATAAGCAAATATTACAGGTGTTCTGAAAGATTTGCAGTGGAAAACACTCACTGAACATAAGTTAAAGCTGAAAGAAATATTGGAGTTGTGAGCTTGAGCTTGGAATTTGGGCTGAGCACAGACCTAATAACAAATAGATTGGACACTATGAAAATTATCTAAATTTCACGTGGCACAGTGCGAAAATTTCACAAATTATTTCCCAACTTTAAACACACATATCATGAAGAGTTTTATAGATACAAGATTCATTTATGCCAAATACCATTACAAATTTAATTTTCTTTCCAATGATATTGTTTTTTTTTTCTCTTACATTTAGAGCAAAAAAGGAGTTTGACGGAAACTTTGACTATGTCAAAACCTTGATTTTTAAGAGAAAAGCGAAAAATGATGACATTTTTAACTTTAAACATCTTTTTATACAATTTCTTAACTTTAAAATAAACATAAATTATTATAATACCATTTTGCTATTCACTATGAATCATTTGAATGTATTCTCATCAAAATCAGTGAATAATTGAGAGAGGAGATAGAAGGAAAAGTTAAGGTGCCACGTGATATTTTGGTTACTTCATTGGTTAAGATAGGAAGTTTCCTATCTGTTTATTAATATGTCTGTGGGCTGAGCCAGTGTCGAGAATGAAGTGTCGAGAATGCAAGGCCAAGTCCTGCTTGTTTTATTATAACACAATGCAATGTTAGTCAATTCACATTGTGTGAATTGGCTAATCTTATAATCATAATTCGAGTGCTCAGAGCAAAACTGTTCTCCTTCTTTATTCATATGTAGTTAGAATAGTTTTGCGCTGACCCCTTTTGATTGTTATACTTCAAATGTGATTTTTGTTAATCTATTCCAATGGTAATTAGCGTTAGTCTCGAAACGTCAGTGTTTTCATTTATCTTTAAACATTAAACAAGCAAACAATAGTTAGTATACTGCACCAACTCCGATAATTACATTTTCAAATGAATTGTTGGCAAATATTATGATTAAGTCTCTGACCCGGAAAGACATATGCTCCAAGGTTTGATGAAAGTGAAAACTGGCTTAAATGTAATAATCAGTTTAAAGAACTAAACACTATGTTCCTTAAAATAAAATAGTTAGTTAGAATCGAAAAGAATTAGGCTAAATTTTGCTTAAATCTTAAAATAATTGTGCATAACAAGTGCTGATCTTCAAGTACAGATGTTCATCCTAAGTAACGATTAGATAGATAGTCAGTGATGTGTGTTCTCAAAAGATTTAATGAATTTCTAATACCCGAAGCCTGAAATTACCGTTCATTTCAAGCCGTTTAACAATACAATGTTTGCAATGAAAAAATATTTCACGAGTTTTGGAAAAGGGCCTTAGTAAAGTATAAAAACCATATATGTACACAATATATCGGGTAAGCTATTTTCCCTGGCGTTTCTTTTTTTTTTTCTTTTTTTTTTTCGGTGTTAATTATGTTTTATTTTCCTTATTTACGCTCAATATGTTTTCTTTTTTTTTTCAATCGTTTGCTATTGTGATGTTTTGATGCTAAGATACTATTGCAGTAAACACCGAATTACAACACAAAATATCATTCAAATGGTTAATTTGACGAGCTTTCTTTCCATCAATCCATTTAGAGATCATCAAAAAATATATAGAACGATTAGTTAGTATATGAGATTTGTTCAATGTTTGAAATGTTTGAGTTCCGTTTTTCTTTTTGTTGTTGTTTTTTTAATATATACTCATTTTATGCCACACAAAAAGACGTGATATGAATTTTACGAAATTGGATCTGTGAATGCTTGATATAAAAAGTTAGATCATGTGACACTTTTTATTCGGATGAGGTCATAGTTTAGAATTCTGTTAAAGCGTAAAATTGTGTTTAAAAGGAAACTGTGAGAATGCAATTAAGTCTCTGACCCGGAAAGACATATGCTCCAAGGTTTGATGAAAGTGAAAACTGGCTTAAATGTAATAATCAGTTTAAAGAACTAAACACTATGTTTCTTAAAATATAATGGTTTACTTAGAATCGAGAAGAATTAGGCTAAATTTAGCTTAAGTCTTAAGTTAATTGTGCATAACAAGTGCTGATCTTCAAGTACAGATGTTCATCCTAATTAACGATTAGATAGATAGTCAGAGATGTGTGTTCTCAAAAGATTTAATGAATTTCTAGGTTAGTATTTTCGGTAACTGCATCGTCCGACTCATCAACAATATATTCACATCTAGATAGAAATATATTCATGCAGTAGAATGTATTAAGACATAGTTGTATAGTCGTATTCAGATAATGCACTACTTTCAGTCGCGCATTAGGAAGTATACGCTGGTTGTGTGCACTACTTTCTGTCGCGCATTAGGAAGTGTGCGCTTGTTGTGTGCACTACTTTCAGTCGCGCAGTAGCAAGTGAAACTGAAAATTGTCAATGGCATTATAGGGCATCTAATTTATCATTGTAATACAAGTTTGTTTAAATGTTATAATTTCAAGAAAGGTAAATGTTTTGACGAGTTTTAAGTTTTATTTTATTTAGGTGGAGTAATGTGATATTGAAATGTGGGTGAAGCTTGTAATGCTTGTTTATGCATTCAATGTATCAGCCGGATGAACTCGCCGGATGTAGTCGAAAGGAGTTCTGTATAAAAGTGCCAATCCTTTTTTTCCTTAAAACTTTTTTTAGTGTAGTTTTCTGTTATTGTTTGTCTGTATCTGTATTCTAAACATGTTATTATTTGAAAATGCAGATCATCATGTTTTTGACAGTTTTTTTATATAAGGTTATATTGAAGAGGTTACAGTTTTAAGCTCTACTGGCCAAGGACCAGCAGAGCTTATGGGATGGCGAGTTGTCCGTCGTCCGTCCGTCTGTCCGTTAACTTTTACCTCGTTAAGACGATAAGGCCTTCATTTTTCATCCGATCTTTACCAAACTTACTTGTTAAGACGATATGGCAATGAAATGAAAGCTCGGACAATTTCGAAAACCAGCCAGATCGGACCAGTAACAGCAGAGTTTTGGCCCTGGATTAGTTAAAAATGCTATATTTTGCCTCGTTAAGAAGATAGGGCCTTCATTTTTCATCCGATCTTTACCAAACTTTACCAGATTGTTAATGCCAATGAATAAAAAGCTCAGACAAGTTCGAAAACCAGCCAGATCGAACCAGTAACAGCGGAGTTATTGCCCTTGATTTAGTTAAAAGTGCTATATTTTGCCTCGTTAAGATGTTAGGGCCTTCATTTTCCATCCGATCTTTATCAATCTGTGTTCAGATTGCTAATATCAATGAAAGCCCGGACAGGTTCGAAAACCAGCCACATCGGACCAGTAACAGCGGAGTTATGGCCCTTGATTTCGTTAAAAATGCTATATTTTGCCTCGTTAATTTTACATCTGATCTTTACCAAACTTTACCAGATTTTTTGACTTTTTTTATTATTGTTATTATATTGTTTTCGTTTATTTATTTTTTTTAATATTTTATTTGTTTTGAATTCTTTATTTATTAATTTGTTGTTGTTGTTTTTTTGTTGTTTTTTTGTGTGTGTTTTTGTTTTTTTTCAGTTTTTTGGTTCTTTTTTTTTACCAGCCAGATCGGACCAGTAACTTCGGAGTTATGTCCCTTGATTTATTTAAAAATGCTATGATTTGCCTTGTTAAGATGATAGGGCCTTCATTTTTCATCCGTTCTTTACCAAACTTTACCAGATTGTTAATATCAATGAAAGCTCCGACAAATTTGAAAAACAGACAGATTGGACCATGTACACAGGAGTTAAAGACCTTGGTTTTCTGAAATTTTCTGAAATATTCTATATTTTGGCCTCATTAAGACGAAAGAAGGACCTTCATTTGCACGGATTTCAGTGAAACTTTTCAGGGATGATCAGTACCAAGCCTAGTTGTACACTAGTTCTCCAGAACCCCTGGCCGGATTTAAATGATACTTTTTAGGGAAGATCAGTTCCAGGTATAGTTGTGCAAATCATCGCCGTGTTCCGGTTGAATGATTTTTGGCAGTTATGGCCCTTTAAAGGTTTTAATACACAAACTTTGTCTAGACTAGTTCTGAAACCCTCGCCAGATTTCAATGAAACTCTACAGGGATGATCAGCACCGAGCCTACTTGTGCATATCATCGTCGCGTTCCGGTCTACAGATTGTTGGCAGAATTATGGCGCTTTAAAGGTTTTTGATTACAAACATTTTCCCGGCTAATTCTCATGAACCCCTGGCTGGATTTCAACAAAACTTGACAAGGATGATCAGTATCAAGACTAGTTGTGCATAGCGTCGCCATATTCCGGTTGAATGATTTGGCAGAGTTATGGCCCTTTAAAGGTTTTAATAGACAAACTTTGTCCAGATTATTCTCTTCTGAACTTTTTGCCGGATTTTAACGAATCTTGGTGGGGATGATCAGTACCAAGCCTTGTTGGACCTATCATTGCCGTGTTCTGGTTGAATGAATTTGTCAGAGTTATGACTCCTTAATGGTTTTAATACACTAACTTTGTACAGACTAGTTCTCCTGAACTGTTGGCTGGATTTCAACAAAACTTGGATGATCAGTACCAAGCCTAGTTGTGTATATCATCGCCATGTTCCGGTTGAATGATATTATACATAAACTTTATGTTTAGCCAGTAGAGCGTCCACAGGCCCTCTTGGGCCTCTTGTTTAAAGTCAATATAAGTCAATTTATTTATTATGTTTGAAATATACATTCTTAAGGAATAGTGTTGTTTTTTTCATAGAAAATATATAATAGATTATTTGTAAGAGCAAACCGCATGCGGGATTTTCTTAGACGGTCATTGTTGTAGCACATAGTGGTTATAACAGACAATAATCCATCAAATATACAATAATTTGCCACGTCTGACAGCAACATGAATAAACATTTTACTATAAAACAGCGCCAAAACCATATCATAGCACCAGAAAATTACAAATTTAACCGATGTATGCATGGTTTATCAACTGAGGGATGTCTATCTATCAGGGTATAGCATTTCGCGTATATCAGTTATATTAATAGTGACAGGTCTACTCAGACAAGAGATTTAATAATGATATTTGATATCGGCGTCTGAAATGAATCGGACATTCATCCATTCATCACACGTCTGGGTCAAAACATCCAAACTCGGGATACATCGCAATCTAGGTCTATTTAACATTTGCGGCGCTCCGTTACCATGGTTACATGCGTTAGCTTTTCTACATAATTTGCATATTCGAAAAATCATTATTTATAGTTTTTCTTGTGTAGTGAAAAAAAAGTAACTATTTCTTGATTATTTTGTAAATTATATACTAAACGCCATTAAAAGTGCAAATTTTTAAAAAAATAATTTATTTTTAATTAAAATGTCTCCAAGATCGATTGCATAATTCCGATTTTACTTCTGTCAATACATGGATTTGATCGGTCACCAGATTTATAGGGAATGTGAATAATTTCTAACATGTACATAACAATAAACACAAAATAAAAAAATTGCGCTTTTAATGGCGTTAAGTATATATTTAAAAACATGCGGTAAAATAATCAGAAACCCGTCAAATTGATACTGGATTAATAAATATAGATACTACCTAGTTTATGGTTAACTGTATTGCAATTTCGCCACGGTATACGAGTCGTTTAATGGTCGCAACTTTTGTTAAATGGCGACGCGTTGGCGAAGCTGTTAAACATGATTTGCGACCGTTAAACGACTAATATACTGTCGCAAAAGTCAACATTTCAATACTGGTTAAATCGTTTCTAACGCATTTCAGTGTTGTAGACATTTTATTTTTTTCTCACAAAACCTTTCAATAAAACTAATGACGTCACGTGTTTGACGGTTTAACGCCACGTGATTGGATTTGCGACGGGTTATGCACTATTTAATAGTCGTAATTTTTTGAACGTTAACCAATCGAATTGCATGGATTTTGCCAAGTGCTTTAGAATGCTTGATGACTAGTTCAAGATTGAACCTTTAACCATTAGCACTACGGCTTGTTAGAGATTAAAATTTACCATTTTAACAAAACCAGGTAATTCACTCCGTAACATGGTTGCAGGGCTTTCTATAAACATGCTGCAAAGCTAAGAATTCGACTACTTAAACATTGACAAAAAATGATAATTTTAGAAGAGTTTTCTGTCGAAATCCTAAATTATGTGATGTAACATTGCATCTTGATAACTTTGGTTTGTGTTAATTGATAACAGAAACTCCACTGAAAATGGTCGTTTTCAAGATAAAAAATATTAAACCAATTTACGTATTGACCGATTTAAGTAGTTTGTGTTCCGGCTCTCAGTATGTTTGTTATTGCTTATGTGGGTCTTTAACAACATTCCATTAACTATCAAACTGAAATATTGCAACAAAAAAATGGAATTTTAAAACGTGTGTATGTAGATGGTTAAATATGTTAAAACCTTAAGTGTCCATGGTAAATTATTCTTATTTATTTAACTCGTATAATACCAGTATAAAGGACAGTGTTTACTTTATTAAACCATATTATTTTAAATCATGTTGTGTATGATTCTCCATCTACAGGCATGGTTATATGCATCGACATTAAGTCCAACACATGAGCACATGCGCAGATGCATGTTCTGGTTTTAAACAACTAGTTTGTCAGGACGAGTGTTGACAAATCTTATTGCCAAAAGTTATGATTGATGTAAGCTATAAAAATGAGTATCGGGCAGTAAATTGCTATATATACTATATTTATAATTCGTACTCCCAAAAAAGTTCGTAAAAATCCGTATTTTGAAGCCAAATCAACACTTTACCTATCTGTATTCAATGTATAAGTATAGAATTGCATTCGTTTTAAAAACATGTGTTCATTAAATAACTTATTACTTATGTGAATCGTGACAGACTATCAAAATGTGTGACACAACTTATATCAGATAAAATATGATAATATGTTACATTGAATGATGTTGGGAACTGAACTTTTTACAAAATTAGTTTGTTAGAAAATTGCAAATATACATGTGATGGTGTATGTATGTTATATGACAAAAAAAAGAAGTGGACTTTGTAAGAGCATATAAAGTATAATATATGTTGATAGTATTAATGGCTTTGTAGTTGTTTTAAAATGTGAGCTTTAGAAATTATGTTTTCAAAGGATAGACTGTTGCATTACCATTTACAACGAAAATCAGTGAGATATAGTTATTTATAGTTCATTTTACTGGATTTTAAGAACGAATATTATTAATTATAATTTGCTTACAGATGTAATATTAAGAGCAATAATGTAGAACAACCAACACAAACAGACTACAACTAGAACGTCTGGTATATCGAATACAATCAGCCTCCATATTTCGCTGTATGCGAGTGGTAAACATAGTGCTATTACGCAGTCCCAATTTAAATGTTATATTAAATATTATAAAAATATGTTATTCTTGTTTAAAGAAAGGGTATCGACGCAGCCAAACGAAGCTCTATTATTGAGTTATGAAAACATTTAAACAAGCATGAAAAAATCGGATGATAAACAAAAAGAAATATAACCATTTGATTGTTGTTCTAAAAACGGATATGGGAGCTGCCATTTTGAGAACTATGATGTCATAGTTCCACATAACCATATATCATATGGAATATCGACAAATATCATTTAATGAAAGAAAAATCAATACAAATGAATGCAAAATCCTTTTCTGGTCATATAAAGCATTCTTGCCATTAAGTATGCATATTTTTTATACAGCTGCTGTCATATTTTCCACAATAAATCAATATATGTTCATATTTATAAATATTCCATATAATAGTGTGGTCATTTAGAACTATGACGTCATAGCTCTCTAAATGGCGGCTTCCATATCCTTACAACAGAGCCTTCAAGTGATTATATATTTTTTGTTTATCATCCGATTTTGGTAATTATTTCACCCTTTTCCAAGTTTTTCAGAATTCTCAGTAATAAGATGTTTGACGGTGTCGTTACATTCCCTTTAAGCTTTGATATACGCATTCTCAGAATCTGGTGAAATGCATGATAATATAACTGTGTGTGTATACAGGCTATAACCTGCAGTGTGTGCGTGCGTGGATTATAAAACATTTGATTTAGCACAGCAGTGGTGTGTATGCAATTAAGGATACTAAGCTTGTTGAAAAATATAGGTACTAGACGTATATTACAAGAGTCTTTCATGGGTTTCCGATGAAGATAGGGAATTCCAACCCTCGGTATGTGTTTTAATCGGAACCTTGGCACCAGCCCGAATTAAGTGTTTTTATCGGAACCGAGGCTCTGTCAAGGTTCCGATTGAAAAACTTATACCGAGGGTTGGAATTCCCTATCTGAACCGAATACCGCTGATAGATTCTTTTTTTTGCATATCAGAGACATGTTGAGCGTTGACGCCGCCAGCTACTAACGTTTTGCATGTTTTCCTGTATACCGCATGTTGGCGCGCGTGAATTTTATCTCGACCCTAGGGTGAGATGGAAATATCTAGCTCCGATAAAATGACGGATATCCTTGTCCGGTATGCAAGAACATGTATATATGCTCTCTAGCAACAGCTGTTATGTAAATGTTACTTGCCTTAAAGTTGTGCTCTCCTGGCTATAACTTGGTTTACTTGTCCGCATAGAGCTCGTTAGTGTTTGTCCGTCCGTACGGCTGGTAGAAACAGTCATTCATTATAATTATACTGATGCTAATTTGTTAATTAGTGCATTCTTTTCACTTCAATATATTAATGATGGTTCAAAAAGCAATAATTCCACATACATAATTTGAAAAGTTCTTTATAAACAAAACTTAAGCCCTAAATTGCAATTTACCATTTTCTCAAATGACAAATAAAACAGCATGGAGAAAATGTTTTAGAACAAACGAAATGTCTTGGAGAAAAAATATACGTTTTACAGTAGAATAAACAAGATGTCAAGTTAAAAAACAACATGAATTTCATCAAGAAAAAAAAATGTCATACAGAAGAACACGTTTAACAGCTTTGAACAACATCAGAGCAAACTATAGTCATGTTGACAAAACACGTTTAATAGTAGGGCTGACGAAATGTCATGAAGAAAAACAGTAGGGCAAACAAAATGCCATAGAGAAAAACCGTAGGGCAGACGAAATGTCATGCACAAAATCACCTTTAGCAGTAGTGCTAATGTAATGTTAGGCAAGAAATGAGAAAAATGGCCCTATCGAACTCACAGCACCCAAACGCAATGGCACCGCAGATCCGCACTGTACCACAACCAAAGAACAAATTAACTATACAATTAAAAGGACAATACACAACAGAAAGAGTGGTGACGACAGGGTTACCGACTTGGGACGGCCAGTGGGCAATATGGCCCACCGGTTAGCTTAAATTGATTTTAAGTGTACACAACCTCGCTATTATCCTGCCTTCAGCGCTCTAATTTACAAGACAGTGTAAATAATAAAAGTACATCACATCGAAAGGAAATCTCTAACAATAAAGTCCATATCCAGAGCAATTAGGAAACGATACACGTGTAAAGATATTGTAAAAAAACAAACATAATTAGAAATTTCCTCAGGATGTATCCAGAATTGAACTTTAAGTTCACAGCACCCAAACGCAATGGCACCGCAGATCCGCACTTTCTGTGTGATACAAGGGCAAAACGAAATATGACTATGCCAACCACGTTCAACAGTAGGGCAAACGAACTGTCATGTCATTAGTGCTAACAAAATATAATGCAGAAAGTAAAAAAAACAAAGGCAAACAATAGGTCATGGAGAAAACACAATTATGGCAAACCAGATGCCACTGAGTACAGAAGGGCAATCTGGGTTCTTAAAGGGACACGGGAAATCTAGGTTCTTAAAGGAACACACGGAAATATGAGTTTTTAAAGGGACACATGTAAATCTGGGTTCTTAAAGGAACACGCGGAAATCCGAGATCTTAAAGGAACACGAGGAAGTCTGGGTTCTTAAAGGAACACGCGGAAATCTGAGTTCTTAAAGGGACACACGAAAATCTGGGTTCTTAAAGGGACACATGGAAATGGGGATCTTAAAGGGACAAATGGAAATCTTGGTACGTAAGGGGGACATGTAGATCTCGGTACACAAAATACACTCGAACATCTGTCTTCTTAAAGGGACACACGGAAATCTGGGTACATAATGGACAATGGACACGGGAATCTGGGTACTTAACTGAAGACAACAGAAACCTCTGTTTGTAAAGGGACCCACGAAAATCTGGGCTCTTAAAGGACACACGAAAAATCTGGGTTATTAAGGGACACACGGAAATATGGGTCCTTAAGGGACATCCCGAAGTCTGAGTTCTTAAAGGGGCACACGGAAATCTGGGTTGCAGTTTTTAAATTAAAATAATATTATATAATAAAATTAAGGTACACATTTTAACACGTGGCAAATACTTCAAGATTGACATGTACCTCTAACACTTAGAATGTGAAAGTTATAAAAATATATTTGATGCGGCGAAAGTGTGAAAGAACACTTTATCAATGCATTTGTTGACTTGTATCTTCGTTACTTTGTATTGTTATGTTATACAATTAAAAATCACGAACCACTTGCAATAATTGTAGAAAATAAAACATCACAATGAAACATTGTGGAGTTGGTTATTTTTTTTTTCATACCATACCGTATCAGCTCTGCCAGTTGAAATGTGACCCACGAAATCACAAGGCATAAGATTCCTCTATGAAACCACAAGGCATAAGATCCTCTATGAAACCACAAGGCATAAGATCCTCTATGAAACCACAAAGCATAAGATCCTCTATGAAACCACAAGGCATAATATTTCTCTATGAAACCACAAGGCATAAGATCCTCTATGAAACCACAACGCATAATATGAAACCACAAGGCTTACGATTCCTCTATGAAACCACAAGGCAGAAGTTCCTCTATGAAACCACAAGGCATAAGATCCTCTATGAAACCACAAGGCATAAGATTCCTCTATGAAACCACTAGGCATAAGATCCTCTATGAAACCACAAGGCATAAGATCCTCTATGAAACCACAAGGCATAAGATCCCTCTATGAAACCGCAAGGCATAAGATTCCTCTATAAAACCACAAGGCATAAGATCCTCTATGAAACCACAAGGCATAAGATCCTTTATGAAACCACAAGGCATAAGATTCCTCTATGAAACTACAAGAAATAAGATCCTCTATGAAACCACAAGGCATAAGATTCCTCTCTGAAACCACAAGGCATAATATTCCTCTATGAAACCACAAGGCATAAGATCCTCTATGAATCCACAAGGCATAAGATTCCTCTATGAAACCACAAGGCATAAGATCCTCTATGAAACCACAAGGCATAAGATTCCTCTATGAAACCACAAGGCATAAAATTCCGCTATGAAACCACAAGGCATAAGATCCTCTACGAAACCACAAGGCATAAAATTCCTCTATGAAAGCAAAAGGCATAAGATTCCTCTATGAAACCAAAAAGCATAATATTCCTCTATGAAACCACAAGGCATAAGATTCCTCTATGAAACCACAAGGCATAAGATCCTCTATGAAACCACAAGGCATAAGATTCCTTTATGAAACCAAAAGGCATAAGATTCCTCTATGAAACCAAAAGGCATAATATTCCTCTGAAACAACAAGGCATAAGATTCCTCTATGAAACCACAAGGCATAAGATTCCTCTATGAAACAACAAGGCATAAGATTCCTCTATGAAACCACAAGGCATAAGATTCCTCTATGAAACCACAAGGCATACGATTCCTCTATGAAACCACAAGGCATAAGATCCTCTATGAAACCACAACGCATAATATGAAACCACAAGGCATACGATTCCTCTATGAAACCACAAGGCATAAGGTCCTCTATGAAACCACAAGGCATAAGATTCCTCTATGAAACCACTAGGCATAAGATCATCTGTGAAACCACAAGGCATAAGATCCTCTATGAAACCACAAGGCATAAGATCCCTCTATGAAACCACAAGGCATAAGATTCCTCTATGAAACCACAAGGCATAAGATTCCTCTCTGAAACCACAAGGCATAAGATTCCTCTCTGAAACCACAAGGCATAAGATTCCTCTATGAAACCACAAGGCATAAGATCCTCTATGAATCCACAAGGCATAAGATTCCTCTATGAAACCACAAAGCATAAGATCCTCTATGAAACCACAAGGCATAAGATTCCTCTATGAAACCACTAGGCATAAGATCCTCTATGAAACCACAAGGCATAAGATCCTCTATGAAACCACAAGGCATAAGATCCCTCTATGAAACCGCAAGGCATAAGATTCCTCTATAAAACCACAAGGCATAAGATCCTCTATGAAACCACAAGGCATAAGATCCTTTATGAAACCACAAGGCATAAGATTCCTCTATGAAACTACAAGAAATAAGATCCTCTACGAAACCACAAGGCATAAGATTCCTCTCTGAAACCACAAGGCATAATATTCCTCTATGAAACCACAAGGCATAAGATCCTCTATGAATCCACAAGGCATAATATTCCTCTATGAAACCACAAGGCATAAGATCCTCTATGAAACCACAAGGCATAAGATTCCTCTATGAAACCACAAGGCATAAAATTCCGCTATGAAACCACAAGGCATAAGATCCTCTACGAAACCACAAGGCATAAAATTCCTCTATGAAAGCAAAAGGCATAAGATTCCTCTATGAAACCAAAAAGCATAATATTCCTCTATGAAACCACAAGGCATAAGATTCCTCTATGAAACCACAAGGCATAAGATCCTCTATGAAACCACAAGGCATAAGATTCCTTTATGAAACCAAAAGGCATAAGATTCCTCTATGAAACCAAAAGGCATAATATTCCTCTGAAACAACAAGGCATAAGATTCCTCTATGAAACCACAAGGCATAAGATTCCTCTATGAAACAACAAGGCATAAGATTCCTCTATGAAACCACAAGGCATAAGATTCCTCTATGAAACCACAAGGCATACGATTCCTCTATGAAACCACAAGGCATAAGATCCTCTATGAAACCACAACGCATAATATGAAACCACAAGGCATACGATTCCTCTATGAAACCACAAGGCAGAAGTTCCTCTATGAAACCACAAGGCATAAGGTCCTCTATGAAACCACAAGGCATAAGATTCCTCTATGAAACCACTAGGCATAAGATCCTCTGTGAAACCACAAGGCATAAGATCCTCTATGAAACCACAAGGCATAAGATCCCTCTATGAAACCACAAGGCATAAGATTCCTCTATGAAACCACAAGGCATAAGATTCCTCTCTGAAACCACAAGGCATAAGATTCCTCTCTGAAACCACAAGGCATAAGATTCCTCTATGAAACCACAAGGCATAAGATCCTCTATGAATCCACAAGGCATAAGATTCCTCTATGAAACCACAAAGCATAAGATCCTCTATGAAACCACAAGGCATAAGATTCCTCTATGAAACCACAAGGCATAAGATTCCGCTATGAAACCACAAGGCATAAGATCCTCTACGAAACCACAAGGCATAAAATTCCTCTATGAAAGCAAAAGGCATAAGATTCCTCTATGAAACCAAAAAGCATAATATTCCTCTATGAAACCACAAGGCATAAGATTCCTCTATGAAACCACAAGGCATAAGATCCTCTATGAAACCACAAGGCATAAGATTCATTTATGAAACCAAAAGGCATAAGATTCCTCTATGAAACCAAAAGGCATAATATTCCTCTGAAACAACAAGGCATAAGATTCCTCTATGAAACCACAAGGCATAAGATTCCTCTATGAAACAACAAGGCATAAGATTCCTCTATGAAACCACAAGGCATAAGATTCCTCTATGAAACCACAAGGCATACGATTCCTCTATGAAACCACAAGGTATAAGATTCCTCTATGAAACCACAAGGCATAAGATTCCTCTATGAAACCACAATGGAATCTATGAAACCACAAGGCATAAGATTCCTCTATGAAACCACAAGGTATAAGATTCTCGTATACTAGTAGTGTAGCATCCTCTTATGATCCTCGTCTAAGTTTGTTCAAATCGGGACCTTGGGGTCAAGTTTGGCCACGTCCCTGGGGGTCACCGTTTTTAATAGATATATAGAAAAATCTATGTTGTTGTTTGGATGTATTGTTTGTTGTTGTTGTTGTTGTTGCTGTTGTTGTTGTTGTTGTTGTTCTAGCTGCTGCTTTAACTACCTCTTGCTGAATAGGCGTTTCATTGGAGAATTCCTTAGTTTTGCAAATAGTTATATAGTGGAATCTGTGTTGTTGATGGTGGTGGTTGTTGGTGGTGTTTGGTTTGTTGGTTGGTTGGTTGGTTTGTTTGTTTGTTTGTTGGTTGTTGAGCACTTTGAGGCCCTTGGATCTGCACTTTAAAGTCATGGTGGTGACCTCCGGATTCTCTATCTTACTTTTTGGACTAAGTATTAGGAATGAATTAATGAATCTAGACTTGAAAAGGCAAAATGTGACGTCTAAGTTAATCCAATACAAGAAGATTGTGCACAGACGTTACTCATTCATTACCATCTTATAGGCAAGTCTAAAAGTACCTTGTCAAAATAATAGATAGTTCTTCGTTTTGGAAGTCAGTTAAATACTTGTCACCATAGTGTAGTTAACCCATTGGACATGAAAACAAACCCTCACAATCATATGTGTAACTGGTTCGTTGGGGGTTGCAGTGTGGTCAAAGGGAAATAAATGATATTTATCAAGGATCTATGTATACGACAAGAATAGCAGTGTTGCTTGCCTTGGGAGAAATCTTTTAAGCGCTACTACCGTAGACAAAATACAGTCTGACGTATATTATTTTTCCATAAGCATACTTTATATCCTTTTGCAACATGTGTGCAGTGCAGACCTGTTTGGTACCGTCAGAATAGCCAATATGTCGAAATGATAAAATACAAACCTTCTTTAAGTTGTTTTTATTTGTGGCTTATATTTATGTAACAGGTTAAGTTTTGTTGAAATTGGAAAGACATGGGATTTCATGCATCATCTGTCTTTAACTGCATGTGTATCCTAAAGCAAAGAAACCTCTCTTTATATCTTCATTTTTTTGTTTTCGTAGTTGAAGGAGTTCTCCGTCCGCAAGCACATTTTTCAAGGGCGTGACGGAACGGACGGAGAACTCCTTCAACTTTGCAGGAAGCTTGTTGAGGATGAGGATGTCCTTAAAGATTTAAAATTTGACCTTCACCATCAAGTTCAAGGTCAGGACCTCAGGTATCAATAAGGTATCGAAAATGCGGTTATTTTGTGATGGCTCCCATCAACTTCATCTAGTTTAAAACTAAAAGTTGCCTAAAATGTAGAAAATATCGGAGATAGTGTCTCTATTACGAGACCAGCGCGTTGTATATATGTCGTCGCCCTCCGTTACATTGTGACTTTACTTTCTTACTTTCTTACGACAGTTTCTTTTATGTGTGAAAAATGGCACATGTGTCACAATGTTAATGCAATAATTTCACTTTCGCAGAACTTTGTAAGAATGACTGCAAGATAAAATAAGAGCTGTCGGAGAACAGCGCAGCTCGACTATACGATTTTTCAGAGAATAATAAAAGTATAGCTAGTATATAACATCAGAAAACAAGGCTACAACAATGTGGGGTGGGGCTGGGGGCACAACATAACTATGTGTAAGAACTGACCAAAACTACACAGAAATATGTAAAAAATAAAAAAAATCGAGTTTTGTGTGGGGTGCGGGGTGAGGGTGGAGAGGCGGGGTGGATGGTGTGTGGGGGGGAGTGGGGCGGTGAGGGCAACATATATGTGTAAGACTTCACCAAAACAACACAAAAGTATGTAAAAAAAAATCTGAGTGGGGATGGGGGAGAGGCGGGGGGTGGGGAGGGCAACATATATGTGTAAGAAGCTATGTAAGAATTGACCAAAACAACACAGAAATATGGTAAAACAAAATAAAAACATTTCGATTGGGGGGGGTGTGGGTGGGTGGGCATCTATGTGTAAGAATTGACAAAAACAACACAGGAATATGGGGGTGTGTGGGACGGGGGGGGGGGGGGAGGGGGAGGGGGCGCAACATAGGTTTGTGTAAGAAGTGACCAAAACAACACAGAAATATGTAAAAATTAAACAAAGATAGTTTCAAGTGGTTTTGGGGTGGTGGGGAGGGGGGTTGGGGGAGGCGGGGGGGTGGGGGAGGGGAAACATATATGTGTAAGAATTGATCAAAACAACAAATAAATATGTAAAAAAAAAAAGGTAGTGGGAGGGTGGGGGAGGGAGCCCATGCCCAAATATGGGTGAAGTATGAATAAGATGCATAATGCTATAAGAAATCCTACATAGGTTTGTGTAAGAAGTGACCAAAACAACACAGAAATATGTAAAAATTAAACAAAGATAGTTTCAAGTGGTGGTGGGGTGGTGGGGAGGGGGGTTGGGGGAGGCGGGGGGGGGGGGGGGGGAGGGGGAAACATATATGTGTAAGAATTGACTAAAACAACAAATAAATATGTAAAAAAAAAAAAGGTAGTGGGAGGGTGGGGGAGGGAGCCCATGCCCAAATATGGGTGAAGTATGAATAAGATGCATAATGCTATAAGAAATCCCAAACCAAAATTATAGATATATACATGCTTACATGCAAACCTAGATCTGCCTTTATTGCACATTTCATGGGCCATCACAATTTGGGTTCCATGGGAGCCCAGAATTTGCAGAAGAAAAAATTACCTACCAAACCCTTTACAACATACTATAAGGAAACCAATTCCAAAATTTAGTTCAGCTAGGACAAGAAATGTAAGAGATATAGATCTGTAAAGTTAACACAGCTTACATGCAAAATTTGATGTTTTAAGGGAATTTGGGTTCCGTTACAGGAACCAAAATTACTTAAGCAGCCCTTAAGATAATGCTATAAGGAAGCTAATGGCCAAATTTGGTTGTGCTAGTGTAAGAATTGTAAGAGATATAGTCTTGTAAAGACAGCTTACACGCACAATTTGATGTGAAATGGGACACATTTTATGGGCTATCATAATTTTGGTTCCATGGGAGCTCATGGGTTACAGGAACCAAAATTGCTTATGCAGCCCTTAAGATAATGCTATAAGGAAGCCCATGGCCAAATTTGGCTGTGCTAGGATAAGAAATGTAAGAGATATAGACTTGTAAACACAGCTTACACGAAACCTTGATGTGGGATGCCGACGCCGGGGTGATTACGTAAGCTCTCTTATTCTTTGAATAGTCGAGCTAAAAACCAGTCTAGCATCCTCTGTGTCTCTGGTTTCACTTTTCAAAAAACATTTACAAATCTAAGGCATACTATGATGCCCTGAGTAACTGTATAAGCAGAACTGAACAATGGTGCAATTTGCTTTCATTTTATTACAAAATTGCTTACAAAATATACAAAACATATAAAATGTATTATAAAACTAACACTCGTACTTCCTAGTGAAAATGAATATTGCTACTTATTTTCTAGGAAAACTGTAATACAAACCCTGCATACCATTCATAATTTTGATAGCATCATAAAACTAAACTGACCAATCAGTGACCAGCTCTACATTCTGTTAGGTGATTAACTCGGTCTTTATCCTAGATGTTCAACCAAGTTTACTGTTAAAATTAAGATATTTCCAGAGTGATTATTTTAAAACCCTACATAGGTCATGCACATTTATGCAAATTGATTCAATGTACGTATCTTTCAAAATTGAGTCTTGAAAATCATCATATTTTTAGTCTGCCAAATATTCTTATTTTACTACAGAATCTAAGGATAAAAACCGAGTAACACAAATTTTATCAGTGAAAATCAGGTAAAATCTCAACTATTATGAATTAGATGCATATTTTCACTTTTTAGACATCATATTTACGTTTCAAAAACATTCTGAGAAAAAACAAAAAACTGAATAGTTAAATGATTCATAATGCTGCAATATAAAAGTAGGTATTAAAGTCCACCAGGAAACGTCGCATTCACAGAACACTGTCAAGCAAAAACATGCATACAAATCACATGACAATTAGAAGGGAAACACATCGAGGGGTGAGTGCAAGACTACTGTTAAAATACATAAATAAACAAGATACGATAGTTTTCGCATTGAGCTCTCATTATACTAAAGCCCCGTGTGGTTCTCGGGGGCCCCGTTTGGTCACGGGGCAAAGAATAGGGCCACTGCAGATCCCTTTGGAGGGATAGGCAGAGGGGTAGATTCCCCAAATTCATGTTCATTTTATCATTTTTTGTTCATGTTCATTAAAAGTCTTCATCATGATCCCTGCATTGTTTCAGGTGCTATCTCGCTCGCATCAAAAGAGCAGTGGCAGAAAAACAATAACGTGGCTCCAGCGTAAATGGAGTTTCTACGATAGAATTTGCAGCAACTCTGTAGTTCAGGGTGAAAAGGTTCTAGGCCCATTTTCCATATTTTATCTCGATGTACATGGAAGATGAGCCTGGCATGTTCATGCCTGTTAGGCACCATATAACCTTTTCATGTGTTGGTGCGCCTTAAAACCCCAATTCAATTCAATTCAATTATACTAAAGACACATGCTAAGATTTTCAATCTGTGTCGGTATGCGAGTAGCTTTACAGTCCGAGAATTTCGTTTTATGGCGACGCGGTAGAGGAGCCGTAAAACGTAATTTCAGAGTAAAACCAACCACATACCATCCCAGATTGAAAGGCTTAGCATGGTTATCTCCATTCTAAAACTTTTCCATTTAAATGCCAGAAATATAACATAAAATTATACATACACACTTGTTTTTTTCTATGAAAAATCAAATTCATTGGTAATTTTGCATTCTAATGCAACTATTATGTAACACGTTGCTCCATTGGCTAACGTCTAAAATTTGTGACCATCTGAAAAATGTGTGACGTCACATGTCGATACAAACAAGGTCATTGGATGACGTCAACAAAATGCTGGCATCTGTGAATTTGAGTTTTCATAGAAAAACAAGTGTGTATGTATGATTTTATTTTATATTTGTAGCCTTTTAATGAAAAAGCATTAGAATCGAGATAACCATGCTAAGATTTTCATTCTGGGATGGTATGTGGTTGGTTTACGGTCTGAAATTTACCGCGTCGCCATAAAACGAAATTTCAAACCGTAAAACCACTTAAATATCGTCCCAGATTGAAAATCTTAGCATGGTTATCTCTTAACTGAGCGCTCATTTGTATTCCCCTTATTTACATTACTAACATACTTGCCAAAAATAATGCAATCCGATTAATTAACGTTAAAAAATCTACGACTATCAAATAGGGCATAACCCGTCACAATTCCAGTCATGTGATGTTAAACCATCAAAAACTTCAAAAAAGTAATGGCATATAGTTTTATTTGAAAACATTTGTGAGAAAAACTGTGGAAAACACTGAAATGCATTAGAAACGGGTTAATCAGTAATGCGTCAGCATTAAACAAATTTGAGATCATTAAATAACTGATATACCGTCGAAAAATTCAAAATTTCAATACATTTAACTCTGTGATTACTCAGCTTATTCTTTTCTTGATTATGTTTCCCAAAAACTTAATTAGCGCAATTAATTAGTTACAGTAAGGGCTATTCCATTAAAACATACATGGGACCCCAGGAAGGCCCATTTGAAATTAAACTCCTACCTATAGATGCAAAACTGCATTTAAAGAACCAATTTCGGAAAACAGGGTTCACCCATAGATATTTATTAAGCTGCCTTCCTGGGGTCCTGGGTATGTCATAATGGAATACAGATGGCAAGATTGAATTAAATTGGGTTTTATGGCACACAGACACAAAAAGGTTATATGGCGCCAAAAGGAATGAACATTCCAGGCCCACATTTACATGACGAGTTTGGGGAGACACTTTTGAGGATAAAGGGAGCATATCAGGAAAAGGGTTTTTGGCCCGGGTATGTAGTGCCTAAAAACAGCTATGCCACTAGAAACATATTTTTTTTAGGAAACGTAAAGATCTAGGCCTATACCTTTGGGCGGAGTAGATTTCAAATTTGAAAATGTGTGATTTGGCTGATCGTTAACGTTGACCTATTTTAAATATAACTTTTTCTAACAGATATTTTTATAATGCAAATATGCCTACATAATCATGAAACTTTACGCATGATTGGTCGTGTCAAACTTACCGTGCACATGCTGCACGTGGTATAAAAAAATGGCGATCTGACTTAACGATTATTAAAGCAAGAAATTTAAATGCCACCTTACTGGTTAGCCAAAACTACACAATAAGTGGAAATAATTTACACTTACATAGCAAAATATTAAAGTTTTACTATATTGAAAAGTGTGACTTAACTTTTTTTCCAGCAGTATATGTACATGGTGTATCACTAGAACAGTTTTGAATGACAAAATATACATGTAACATAGACTCAATAAATGAATATACATTTACAAAACATTTTTCAGGACAATATATTAAAGACATTAAACCCATTTTGAAAGGTTTCTTTAAAGGGTTGTAACAATAATGGAGAGATTCTATTTATTTAGCACAATAAGTATATGGCATGGTACAAAATTAAGAACTAATTACTAAATGATAGCTCATGAAATGAAAAAACACGTAAGAAAAATGTCCTTCATTCGAGTTGAGATTTGTTTCTGCTGTTCGAGACACATTTAAAGCGACACATGGCAATCTCGAAGTGTTCATCAAACATTTAAATTTTCATCTCAATTTATTTATTCAGTTTACTTTGACTTTCAACCTGCTTGCATATAATTAAATAAGAATTAGAAATTTCATTTTTCTTCGTTATTTTACCAAATGTTTCAATATATTATTGTTACAATATAATCAACAATTAATAATACACAAAAACAATTTGCTTTAAACTATTCATATAATTAAGATAAATGATTGAATAAACGCAAGATATGTAGAAAAACTAACAGGATGATGTGAGTTTTTAAAATATCAAGATTGCAGTGTGTCTCTTTAAGGCATTACAAAAAAAATTAATGTTTAAATATTTTGATATCTTGATACCACCATTACACAAGAGCCTCAACAATATAAATGAACGATTCTTCAATGTTGACGACAAATAAACTGGATTGAAAAATATTTTATACTGCTTCACAAATAGTTGGCAAAACAAAAGCACATGACTTAGTTGCGTAGACAAATATAACTAGCATAATTTCTAACACCAATATTGTACTAAATGTCTAACACCAATATTGTACTAAATGTATGAATTGAATGTTGTTTAATGGCTCATCAATACATTATATGTTATTTAGAGCTGCCTCAGTGAGTGGGGAAGAATAGAAATACAGGAACCTGCCCTACTCTTACTATCAAATAGTTTCCTATGGTTTAACTTGCTTGGAGGATCGACTCCTATACACTATCCACTGGGCCACTCCAGCCCGACCAATACTGTAAAAGTTTGTATAGTGCCATATAACACCAATGTAATACTTCACAAAAATATATAAGGCTAACCTTATACAAATTGTTAGTTTGCTGTTTCCCTACCTAGAGGTACCTACATTGGGCAATGTCTGAGGGTGTCTCGCCCATCGCCGCAAACGGCATATGAAATTTAAAATAAGTCCACACTCAACAGACCAAACACTGTATATGACCAAGTATCAAACAAATAAAAGTGAGGTAATCATAAGAAGTTAAGTTACTGAAGTTAAGTGTTTTAACCAGGTGTAGTTTTGTGAAAATAATGCAAAATATGACCTTGACATTGGTATTTTTTGTCATTCAGCAATGTCCCCCAATGCCAACAATACATATGACCAAGTATCAAAGACATAAAGTGAGGCAATCACAATAAGGTAACTAAGGTTAAGTTACCAAACTAAGGTTAAGTTTGGAGAAAATAACGCAAAATATGACCGTGACCTTGGTACTTTTTGTCATCCAGTGATGTCCACCAGTGCCAACAATACATTATGACCAAGTATCAAACAAAGAAAATGAGGCAATCACATACAGTTAACTGAGGTTAAATTACCTAACCAATGTCAAGCTACATAACCAAGGTTAAGTTTTGGGAAAATAATGCAAAATATGACCTTGACCTTGGCATTACGTGATGTCCCTTGACCCAATAAAGCATCTGTGAAAGTTTCAGAAAAATTCGAGCAGCGGTTGTTGAGATATATTTGATTTAAAAATTGCCGCCGCCTGAAAAGTGACTGCTATGTCTCGCTACCCACTATCGTAGGCGAGACAAAAAGAGGCATGATTCTGTAAAATTCATAACAGAGTTATTGCACTTGTTTGTACGAGTTCCTCTTGTGATAGTGAATACACGTGTAAAGTTTCTGTCAAGCAGTTTCTAATATGAGCTTATCGAAAACAAAGAAATTGATTAAATACAAAAAGGGGCATAACTTTGTCAAAACAGATTGCAGAGTTATGTGGCTTGCATGTTGTCTATTTATACTGAAATACATACGTGAAGTTTTATTCAGTTCTGCCAGGCGGTTTTTGAGATATGAGCTTTCCAGAAAAGTTTAACCAAGGAAGTGAGTATTTAAAGTACAAAAAGGGGCATAAGACTGAGTGTTTATCAACATGTATAGTTAAACTGAAAAAGTGGATTTAGTTTCCAAGGCAGAAGTAATTCTGGTTATTCAAAAATATACGTGTTTCACTTTTCTACTATAAATGTTAATAATTTAAATTGATGATTTCTCACATATTGCGACTTAATCAGCTGGTATGTGTCTAGCCATGTTCTAGATATGTTTCTAGAAAAACATCCATAATTTCAGGACGTCTTTGTATTAAGCTTGTCGATCCAGTTTGTCAAGACGTTATGGACTCGTCTTACGATCAAAAGCATCAACACAGTTGTACCAAACACGGTGAAGCTGGAGACAGCCTGGTACACAAACCTAGGAGCGAAGATTTTCCACACCATCAAGTGTCTCCTGTGTAACGTTGCCGCCAACATGCTGCCGAATAACTGAAAATAATACTTTTCTTTATTCGTATTGCATATTAAAGCAAATCTTTCCTCTAAGGAATGTGTAAATAAACAAATTACTGAATGCATTCTAAATCACAAATTATCGATTTTATCTACAATTGATAATATGAATCTCAGAACTCTTTCCCACAAACTTTGCACTAAGCACAGAAGCATTACCTATACAATGAGTTGTGTTGCATGTCGGGCAAAAACTCACAGCATGGAGATGTACAAAGACTGCAACTATATTCACTGTATTTTAGTAACCTGCATTAAAAGTATATAAAAGCAACTTAACTATTAAACTATTGGGGGAAATCTATTTAAACTAAATCTTTTTTCTTTTAGACCTTAAATGTTGGCCGAGCATGGTAACTCAATTTACCTTAAATCCATTGATAAGATACAGCCATGCCACCAACTTCACCAGCAGGCCCGTGAAAATGCTGGGATTCTCAAACAAGACGTAGTCACCCCTCCAGCGTGTGTCCTGCTCTCCTTTCTTGTTTAGGATAAGACCTGGTAACAAAAAATAATGGTTTATTGCATTTCTATGGGTAAAACATTGGGATTTCTCAGTGAAAGAATATTCATAATCGCTAAATATTAATAACTTACTCCGAACGTAAAATAACTAACTGCGCCATTGAGTTATGATGTCAATAATGTGTTGGTGATGTCGACTTCATCCGCCGATAACGCTAAAACAAGAGGCATAAGAGGGCCTGTGGACGATCTACTGGCTAACATGGCCCTTATAACACCAATGAAGGGAGGGACTGTAATTTACATTTTTTTGAAAGTTTTGGGCAAAATACAGCATTTTTAACTAAATCAAGGGCCATAACTAAAAAATCTGGTAAAGTTTGGTAAAGATCAGATGAAAAATGAAGACCCTGTCGTATTAACGAGGCAAAATATAGCATTTTTAACTAAATCAAGGGCCATGACTCCGCTGTTAGTGGTCCGATCTGGCTTTCAAACTTTTCCAAGCTTTCATCGACATTAGCAATCTTGTAAAGTTTAGTAAAGATCGGATGAAAAATGAAGGTCCTAGCGTCTTAATGCGGGAAATATAGCATTTTTAACTAAATCAAGGGCCATAACTCTGGTGTTACTGGTCCGATCTGGCTTCAAATTTTTCCGAGCTTTTATCGACATTAGCAATCTGGTAAAGATTAGCAAAGATCGGATGAAAAATGAAGGCCCTAGCTTCTTAATAACAAGGCAAAATATTGATATAGCATTTTAAACTAAATCAAGGGCCATAACTCCACTGGTCCGGTATGGTTGGTTTTCGAAGTTGTCCGAGCTTTCATTGATATTAACAATCTAGTAAAGTTTGGTAAAGACTGGATGAAAAATGAAGGCCCTAGAGTCTTAATGATGTACAATATAGCATTTTTAACTAAATCAAGGGCCATAAATCCGCTGTTACTGGTCCGATATGGTTGATCTTCGAACTTGTCCGAGCTTTTATTGATATTAACAATATATTAAAGTTTGGTACAGATAAAACGAAAAATGAAGGTCCTATCGTCTTGAGGCAAAATATAGCATTTTTAACTAAATCAAGGGCCATAACTCCGCTGTTAGTGGACCGAACTGGCTGGTTTTCGAAATCGTCCGAGTGTTCATTGATATTAACAATCTAGTAAAGTTTGGTAAAGGCTGGATGAAAAATGAAGTCCCTAGAGTCTTAATGATGTACAATATAGCATTTTTAACTAAATCAAGGGCCATAACTCCGCTGTTACTGGTCCGATATGGTTGGTTTTCGAACTCATCCGAGCTTTCATGGATATTAAAATTTGGTAAAGATAAAACGAAAAATGAAAGTCCTATCGTCTTAACGAGGCAAAATATAGCATTTTTAACTAAATCAAGGGCCATAACTCCGCTATTAGTGGTCCAAACTGGCTGGTTTTCGAAATTATCCGAGCTTTCATTGATATTACGAATCTGGTAAAGTTTGGTAAAGATCAGACGAAAAATGAAGGCCGTATCGTATTGAGGCAAAATATAGCATTTTTAACAAAATTAAGGGCCATAACTATATACTGGTCCTATTTGGCTGCTTTTTGAACATATCTGAGCTTTCATGAATATTAAACAATCTGGTAAAGTTTGGTAAAGATCGGATGAAAAATGAAGGCCCTATCGTCTTAACGAAGGAAAAATATAGCATTTTAACTAAATCAAGGGCCATAACTCCGCTGTTACTGGTACGATCTGGCTGGTTTTCGAACTTGTCCGAGCTTTCATTGAAATTAACAATCTGGTAAAGTTTTGAAAGATCGGTTGAAAAATGAAGACCCTATTGTCTTATTGAGGCGAAATATAGCATTTTTAACTAAATAAAGGGCCTTAACTCGGCTGTTACTGGTCCGAACTGGCTGTTTTTTGAACTTGTTCGAGCTTTCATTAATATTAACAATCTGGTATTGTTTGGTAAAGATCCGGTGAAAAATAAAGGCCCTATCGTCTTAACAAGGCGAAATATAGAATTTTTAGCTAAATCAAGGGCCACAACACTGCTATTAATGGTCTGAACTGGCTGGTTTTTGAACTTGTTCGAGCTTTCATTAATATTAACAATCTGGTATAGTTTGGTAAAGATCCGACGAAAAATAAAGGCCCTATCGTCTTTAATAACAAGGCAAAATCTGGCTAGTTTTCGAACTTGTCCAAGCTTTCATTGATATTAAAATCTAGTAAAGTTTCGTAAAGATCGGATGAAAAATGAAGGCATTATCCGCTTAACGAGGCAAAATATACCATTTTAAACTAAATCCAGGGCCACAACTCCGCTGTTACTGGTCCGATCTGGCTGGTTTTCAAACTTGCCTGAGCTTTCATTGATATTAACAATCTGGTAAAGTTTCGTAAAGTTTCGTAAAGATCAGATGAAAAATGAAGCTTACCTTCTTAACGAGGTAAAAGTTAACGGACGGACAACGAACAACTCACCATCCCATAAGCTAGAGATAAAAATGAACGAAGAATGCATTTTTTAAAACGCTAAACGCAGAAAACGAACGAAACGAACACAAATGCATTTCACTATTTCGGATAACTTCCAGTATTATCCTCTGGAGTTGATAATTAAAGTCTTGATTTTAAGTCCATTTTTCAGTATTTTAATATAAAGAATTATGCTGTGTAAATGGTGTTTTAGAATCGCTGAAGCACGATTACACATTTACTTTCATTTTTACTGATTCAAAATGGGAAATATTATATTGATTGTTTAGCAGAAACTTTATATTATTTCAATATAAAACTAAAATAATGTTGATAAAAACACCCGGTATATTGTTATATAGTGTCATGTATGTTACATTTTTGATGAAACAAACATTAAACCGAAAAGAAAACAGAATAATCACCAATATTCACCAATAAATAATGTCAACAAAAGAACCAGTTCTTCAATATGATCAAGTAAACATAAGTCGCCGACTCGTGATAAAAATCGCATGACTGGATATCATGCATAATTTAATCGAGAGAGATGTTGCTATTTGTAAACTCTGAGCGAATGAACGCGAATGCATTTTCTCCATTCTGTTGCGTTTGTTCCATGCATTTAAATCAACTCATTGTTTCATTTATAAACGCTGAATGCATTCAAGAATGCAAATGATTTGCATTTTAAAAAACTTCTTTTATAAAAATGAAATGTGAACAAAACGCAAATGGAAAGCATTTTAGGGGTACTTGAACTGGGTCTGCAAAATCTAACCCCATATGATCTAAGGTGTTCAAAAGTTTTAAGACACCATTCATACATTCGTTCGTTCATTCATTCTCACGAATTTGAAATGTAAGCTATCACCGTCTCTCATAATTATTTTAAGAATAATAAATGCACGCTGACACGATTCTTACATGTTTTTATCTCATAACATGGCTTCTGGGAGTGTAATAAAGCCATGACTTATTTCTCGTAATACACTAGTGTATTACAGATGCAAATGAGGACTGAATCACTGTGTTTGTTTTAAGTAAAACATTTAATCCCATTTGTTTGCATGGTAAATCATATCATATGTTCAGACACCTTAACTACCCTTTTATTTGTAATCTTACTTTATAAAATTCATGTTAGTGAGCCTCCTATCCCATCATTTTATCCAACTTGTTTATTAAAATCAACAATACACAGGTATACAGTACTGGTTCTACCCAGGAAAAGTGGGGTGGTCTGCCTCTACCACAAATAATCAACCATCATATATGGCCTAAAATGTGCTAAAAATAATGTAAAACACCAAACAAACTGTACCTGTCAGCAGTCCCTTGGTACATGGCCACAGAATCAGTAGTGGAGACAAAATGGTGAAAAACACTTCCGACGCGAACATGTTGAGATAAATCAGAGCTGCAGGGATGATTTTATTCTCCCAGTCACCATGGAAACCTGCACATAATAAGAATGCTTTATACAAAATTACACAAAAATCATATTAGAGATGTGTATTTTTTCAGTATCACTTAAAAATTTAATTCAATATTTGGACAGCAATGCGAATTAATCAATCATGGTCGCCATCTTAAAGTGAGACAAGAGGCCCAAGAGGGCCTGTATCACTCTACTGGCTATATGGTGTCCATGGTGGGGTGGGGTGGGGTGGGGTGGGGATAGAAGAAATAAGCGGAGGGAAGTATTTGTCTCAAATTTGGCTAGCTTTAAAACAAATAAAACTTCCGTTAATATAAACACTTAAACCAAGTTTAACATGTTACACAACTCTGCAGTTACCGTTCCGATCTGGCTGGTTTTCGAACTTGTCCCAGCTTTCATTGATATTAACAATCTTGTAAAGTTTGCTAAAGATCGGATGAAAAAATGAAGGCCCTATCGTCTTAACGAGACAAAAGTTAACGACGGACGGACGACAGACTGATGGACGACGGACATCTCGGCATCCCATAAGCTCTGCTGGCCTTCAAAATAAACTAACACTTAACATCTAAAACAAAAGACCTGAAGAAGATATTTCCTGATTATTGTTACGTGCCAGAATTACCTGTTTGAAACTTGGCGGTAAATAATAAATTACAATGTATTGTAACGCAAGTGTCATATGTAGATATTGCTGAGGTGCTCAGCTCCGCGTGACAGCTATTTATGACTTGAGGATTCCTCTGTGGCCTGATAAGACTTGTTGAAATTTTAGTTATTATTGTGCTGTATAATAGAAAACTGATAAATGGTCCATCTATATCTTTGGAACAATTCACGTTTTAAATTGGTCATTTCAAACTTCTTTAGTTTTTTAAACGAATTAATTTAATGCAAACAGGGTGCAATACTTTTCAAGTATAAAGTATCTTTGCATGAAGTATAAAATGACTGAAATTATCTCTCAATATTGATATTTAATGAAAAAAATAATAGTTATGACCTGCATGAATAATGACTGTATAGTCTCCCAAACATGTATTTACTAGTAAAAATATCACATGTAAAGCTGATAATAATATATACATATATACCAGGGCTTCTAAAATTTTAAAATGCAAATCGGTCCAGGTTTTTAACTGCCGTAAGAATCGCGCTTATTTTGAAAAAATCACTAAAATCGCCGTACCCCACCCACCATGTCAGCTGCAACATGAATTTTTTCCGTTCAGTCATTGATATAGAGAACTATTTAAAATGTATGTTTGTATTATATTTGTATTATTTCTAACTTACTTTATCACAATTTGTACATTTTAATGACTGACATCATGTCTTCGCTTTACTGAATGAATAATTTTCACTCAATATTAAAATTGTTGATCATTTGAGGAATTGAACCGGAAATGTCTAATAAACCGGGTAGGTATAAAACGCGGACTAACACGCGCGGACTAGCGGATAAATTTGAGTAATATCGTTTTTCATCAATTAGCTTAATTAATACCAAATGTTACGACTAACGCAAACAATTTCGGTCAGACTTAAAAAAAAAAACGGTGTCAGGTTTGATCACTTTCCTTAATATTATACTTAAAGTTATTGTAAAAAAAAAATCCAAACAAACAATTAACACATCTCGGTATTTTAATGACGCAAACTAATTTCAGTCCCAGCTTTGGCCACTTAAAAAAACAAACCGACACAAGCAAACAGGCTAACACCTTACGTCTAACGGTATATCAAAGAAATCACAGACGGTAACACTCGCTTCAGTGAACCGACAGAACGCGTGATATACTTTCACTGATCACACATCAAAGGCGTGCTACATGGCTATAGACTCTTCCGGAAAACTCCCTACTATCGGTAATGGTTTAGTCCAAATTGACCAAATTGACCTACTTTCGCACAGCGAGTGACAAACAATCGTGTTATGGATCAAAGAATATTGCCGCAAGGCATATTTCAAGGAGTGTGTAAGGTAATTGTAGATTTTTTAACGACCGATAGATAAAATATCTGGGACCGATTTTAACAGAGATTTTGAAAACAAAATCGGTCCGGAGAAACAGAATTCGGTCTGCGGACCGACAAACCGGCGATTTTAGAAGCCCTGATATATACACTGAGGGAAAAATGTTTAGCAAGTTTTTTAGATGAAATAATACTGTATACAAGATATACTGACAATTTGGGACTTCAAGGGCTTGTCTCCTACATCCATTTATTCATTACGTCATTAAGATGTTCGACTGTTATTGATGTGTGTTTAATAAAATATTGTGTCTATGGCAGTAGTTTCTTGATTTTACAACCAAAAATGTATTATTTCCAGGGTGCAACAAAAACTTGCTAAACTTTTTTCCCTCAGTACATATAAAAAAAAAAAGACAAAAAAACAACATAAATAAAATAAAAAGTATCTTCTGATAGAAAAATTTGACTTCAAGGCAAATTTCCAGACCAAGAAAATATATTTTGGAGTTGAACTTGGATATGTAATAAGGTGCATCTACTTTTGGGAGTATCTTTCATACAAACACAGCAGTTATTAAACCTACCAGTAAATGCAGCCTCAAATCTGATTGAGGGTATCGTGGCCTGATGTCCAGTGGCATAGAAATAGTTGGTGGTCATCAAGGAAAGAGCAACCACCCCTGGAACCAGCAGGTCTGTAAAATACAAATATACATACTGACAGAGTTACCACCCCTTGGACCAGCAGGTCTGTAAAATATACATACTGACAGAGCAACCACCCCTGGGACCAGCAGGTCTGTAATATACAAATATACAAACTGACAGAGTTACCTGCCCCCAAAAACAGCAGGTCTGTAAAATACAAATACACATACTGACAGAGCAACCACCCCTGGGACCAGCAGGTCTGTAAAATACAAATATACATACTGACAGAGTTACCACCCCTGGGACCAGCAGGTCTGTAAAATACAAATACACATACTGACAGAGTTAACACCCCTGGGACCAGCAGATCTGTAAAATATACATACTGACAGAGCAACCACCCCTAGCTCATTTGTGCATTTAGACTTTTTTCTGAAAAATGTCATTCTAATGCAACTATAATGTAATGCGTAACTCCATTGGCTAAAGTCTCAAATTTGTGACCGTATAACGCACGATTTACCATCTGAAAAGTATGTGACGTCACATAACGTTGTAACAAGCGACGTCATTGGAGGACGTCAACAAAATGCTGTTACCGATGAATTTGAGATTTCATACAACAAATAAATATATTTGTATGATTTACTTTACATTTCTGGCATTTAAGTGGAAAAGCATTAGAATTGAGATATTAAACCATGCTAAGATTTTCAATCTGGGACGATATGTGGTTGGTTTTACCGTCTGAAATTACGTTTTACGGATCCGCTGCCGCATCGCTGTAAAAAGAAATTTAGACCGTAAAACCACTCACATAATGTCCCAGATTGTAAATCTTAGCATGGTTATCTCTTAAATAAATATAATCAAAGGAATTTCTGGGGCGTCACGTTCGATTAAAACAGTTACCAGTATACCTTGAGTTGAAAATTCCCTATCTGACCCAAAAACCCACGATATATTTTTTAACATTTAAAAAATATTCAGGAACTATAATGTAATATTTTTACAGTACTATCTTGTAGATTGAATCGGAGATATTGATGTGAAAATACTATTGAACAAACAAGTACAACAAAAACATTTATGAAATAAAACATAAAATAAACTAGATGGGTGTTCCGCGGAACACGTGTGTCGCCTGTCAGCGCTTTGTCAGTATAACAAGTTTTTTTTGGACCCAGATGAATGACCTTGACAAACTGTCCAGAAAAAGTTTTCGTGAAGAAAGAAATTAGTATTTAACCCATATAATGACCTTTAGTGTGCCCATGACCTTTATATTTTAGTATGGCCATGTTGATGTTGTCATGACAAGTGTATATTGAAAGACTGATGAAGAAATAAAAAGAATTGAGAAAGTTATAGCCAACGGTAAGTTTTCGTGAATAAAAAAAATTGAGTATTTAACCCATATAATGACCTTCAGTGTGACCTTGACCTTTATATTTTAGTATGGTCATGTCGATGTTGTCATGATGAGTATATATTGAAAGTTTGATGCAATAAATATCAAGAAATGAGAAAGTTATAGGCAACGTTAAGTTTTCGTGAGCAAAAAAATGAGTATTTAACCCATATAATGACCTTCAGTATGACCTGGACCTTTATATTTTAGCATGGTCATGTCGGTGTTGTCATGATGAGTATATATTGAAAGTTTGATGAAGAAATATCAAGAAATGAGAAAGTTATAACCAACATTAAATTTTCTAACCAACGTTAAGTTTTTGAGAAGAAAATGAGTATTTAACCCATATAATGACCTTCAGTGTGACCTTGACCTTTATATTTTAATATGGTCATGTCGATGTTGTCATGATGAGTATATATTGAAAGTTTGATGAAGAAATGAGGAGGTTATAACCAACATTAAGTTTTCGTGAAGAAAAAATCGAGTATTAAACCCATATAATAACCTTCAGTGTGACCTTGACCTTTATATTTTAATATGGTCATGTCGATGTTGTCATGATGAGTATATATTGAAAGTTTGATGCAATAAATATCAAGAAATGAGAAAGTTATAGGCAACGTTAAGTTTTCGTGAGCAAAAAAATGAGTATTTAACCCATATAATGACCTTCAGTATGACCTGGACCTTTATATTTTAGCATGGTCATGTCGGTGTTGTCATGATGAGTATATATTGAAAGTTTGATGAAGAAATATCAAGAAATGAGAAAGTTATAACCAACATTAAATTTTCGTGAAAAAACGAGTATTTAACCCATATAATGACCTTCAGTGTGACCTTCACTTTTATACTTTAGTATGGTCATGTCGGTGTTGTCATGAAGAGTACATATTGAAAGTTTGATGAAGAAATATCAGGAAATTAGAAAGTTATAGCCAACGTTAAGTTTTCGTGATGGACTGACGGACGGACGTACACAAAATCAGGCTTTGTGTGACTAAAACTTGTGTGTCTGTTTCTTGTGTGTACGTTCGTACTTTGTGTGACTGTTTTTGACATTTTGTGTGTCGTTTTTACCATTTGGACACATTTTAGTCACACAAGCTCCCCTCCCCTTGTGTGACTGCAATTTTTTATTGCTTTAAATGAAGAAATAGACTGTTTCCTGCACATAGAGACATACTTGCTTGTGTGTCAGTCACACAAGAATAAAAAGTCACACAAGTATATTTTATACATAAAAAAAGACACACATGGCGCTCCTGTAAACTCGGACAGACGGACGGACAGACGACAAATGATCCCTATGTATCGCGCTTTTCTTCGAAAAGGCGACACAATAAACTAAGTCCACTATCATACTCTTTTATTACCTGTGTCTCTGCAAATGCGAACAGCTACTGTAAATAACTCCAGAAACAAAACAAGGCCGACAACTCCGGACAGTAGACTGGGCACCAAACCATCCCCTAGCAACAAAGCCAACAGTAACATCACTACACAACCTGAAAACGTATGTAATATAATGTTAATGGTGGTTGAAAAGCGTAAAATAGAGCTGTGAATGCTCATGGGGTGTATTTATTTATACTCGTGTTGAGAAATATTCAAAAAGTAGTAATGACAATTTCAGCAAAACAAGTTTTAAAATATACAATATGTTTAACTTTATGTTTGAAAAGACTTTCCAAAATGCTGCTAGTTGCAAATTGTTTAAAGTAAAGAGATGATCTGAATCTCCTATCTAGCAGAGTTTATTAGAACACTCAATGATGACTGGTTACTGAGGAGGTATTGTCTTTCCTACCAATACCTCTGTCCATTATCCATTATTAGAACACTCAATGCTAACTGGTCTCTGTCCTTTATCCATTATTAGAACACTCAATGCTAACTGGTCTCTGTCCATTATCCATTATTAGAACACTCAATGCTAACTGGTCTCTGTCCATTATCCATTATTGGAACACTCAATGCTAACTGGTCTCTGCCCATTATCCATTATTAGAACACTCAATGCTAACTGGTCTCTGTCCTTTATCCATTATTAGAACACTCAATGCTAACTGGTCTCTGTCCATTATCCATTATTAGAACACTCAATGCTAACTGGTCTCTGTCCATTATCCATTATTAGAACACTCAATGCTAACTGGTCTCTGCCCATTATCCATTATTAGAACACTCAATGCTAACTGGTCTCTGTCCTTTATCCATTATTAGAACACTCAATGCTAACTGGTCTCTGTCCATTATCCATTATTAGAACACTCAATGCTAACTGGTCTCTGTCCTTTATCCATTATTAGAACACTCAATGCTAACTGGTTACTGAGGAGGTATTGTCTTTCCTATCAATACCTCTGTCCATTATCCATTAAAGCTGCATCAGCCGTAACTTATAGCTTATAAAAAACACAACATATTAATTATCTTGTCAAACTGTAAAAGTAGTTTGCTCCACAAGATTGCATATGCTGAATATAGCACTTTTCGCAAAGTAGTTTGCTCCACAAGATTTAACAGACCGACCGACAGACCAACAGAACGCCCGCTGCAGTGTCTCCTATATTACCCCTCTCAAACTTTGTTTGCGGGGGTATAATGAAAGTCAGAGTTATTGGACATGTGTAACAGCAAATGTTTTAATTTTACAATATTTAACCTGAAATTAAGGTTTTATTTCACACCCCAGCCAACCCCTTGTTCGCTTCTTGAAGAAGGGGTTGGATGGGGTATGAAAGTTAATACTCGGACCATGTAATGGAAGCAAAGTTTGTTTTTCTACATCAAATACTAGAAGGGTGTTCCACAGAACACTTGTGTCAACTGTCATGTGCTTATTTTAGCAAATACAGTCAACTATAAAGTATGAAGTCAGCAGGTGCAACCCTTCATGACTTATGGAGCTTTATTTTTAAAGTGTTAAAGTTTATGACAAGGGGCATAAATCTGAACTGGACAATTGATAAGGTAAAACTGTGTAAAGTGTCATGACCATCATGACCATAGGTCAATATTTTGCCAAGTTATGAGCTAGGTAAGGTTGCAGGTTAAAGTTTTAAGAAAAAGGGCATAACTGTAAGTCAGAGTTATTGGACATATCTGTGTGAAGTTACATGAACATAGGTCAAATACTTTTTAAGTTATGGCCAGTTAAGTGGAAAAACTGTGTAAAGTTTCATGACCATAGGTCAATATTTTGCCAAGTTATGAGCTATAGGTTAGGCTGCAGGTTAAAGTTTTATGAAAAAGGGCGTAACTCTGCTGAAATGAGAGTCAAAGTTATTGGTCATGGGTAACAATATTCTGTGTGGCTGATGAATACGTGTGTGAAGTTTCATGAACATAGGTCAAATAATTCCTAAGTTATGGCCAGTTATGAGCCTGGTTAGGTTGCAGGTTAAAGTTTTATGAAAGGGGGCATAACTCTGTCAAAACTAGAACTATCACTATCACCGCAAACAATTTTTTAGTCAGATCAATGGCAATAACTCTACATGGCACTGAGTGAGCAGCACCAAAAGTGTGTCATGTACATGTACACTTCATGTTTAACATGCACACAAAGTTTTAATTCAATATCTTCCGAACTGTAAAAGTAGTTAACACAAGATTGCATATGCTGAATAAATCAATATTTACTATGTGCAAGGGCAATAACTCTGCATGAAACTGACAGAGTCGACCAAAATTGTGTCACGCACATCTACACTTCATGATGATCATGTACACACAGTTTCAATTCAATATCTTAATAACTGTTGAAGTAGTTCGCTCCACAGTATTGCATATGCTGAATAGCTTTGACTAAGTTCAAGAGCAATAACTCTGCATGGCATTGACTGAGCCAAAGAAAGATTGTGTCACGCACATATACACTTCATTTTGATCATGTTAACAAAATTTCAATTTAATATCTTTTTTTTTTTTTTTTTTTTTTTTTTTTCAGTTGCCATAGTGGTCAACCCATTTATTATCCCCGTAAATAAGTGTGTTGTGGGTCGGGGTTCCCACCGCACACTGTACAATCATCACATACATATATACAAATAGAAAACACTCTCACACCACATTTTTTCACCTTATTCATTTATATAATACATCTGGCTTACGGCATATGATAATGTACGTTTATCAAACAATTTATATTGGGAACAATAAATAGTCAACTTTTAACTTATTTAAGGATTATGATTATTTATAGAAGATAAGGTTTTGGGTGTGGTATTGCCTTCTTCACCTGGTCCAACTCTATTATTATATATTAACACAAGTTTAAAAATATGTTTGTCCATGGGATGGTATTCTTGAGATTTTAGGACTTAAAGGTTTAAAATTTGTTCTTTATATGGGTCCCAAATGCTATTGAATTTGTCTAGGTCATTGTTTTTGGTGGCTATTGTCTGTTGTACTTGTAGCACTTCTCTAATTCTATGTTTTAGAGTTATAATTGAAAGTTTTTTTTCTAGATGTTTATATGAAAATATATAATATTTGGCTTCTAAGAGAAGATATAACTGTACCCATGTGTACTTTTTGTTTGTGTTAAAAATAAAGGTTTTTTCATCAATATTAAAATCCTGTTCATTATTAAAGAGCCATCTTTTAAGTTCATTAATAATTGTTTGTGTTTCAGGGCAGGACCACAGCATATGTGTAAGGGTTTCTTCCTGTTTACAAAAAAGACATTTTGAATTGTCTTTGATATTAATTTTGTGTAAAAATCTACGAGTTGCTAAAATTCTGTGGTTGATTCTTGTTTGAAACCATTGTAAGGTGGTACTTATGTTTTTTTTGAATGGATATTTGTATATTTCTTTCCAATATTCATTATCAATATTAAATAATTCCAACCATTTTGCTTTTGAAGTAGGTTGAGTATAGTCATTATTGAGGATGTTGTAAATATGTTTAGATCCTTTTTGCTGTTTAGTTAATGCTTGGATATTTGATGGTATAATAGGATATGTTAATTTATGATTGAATGAATCTATATTTAGCTTGCTAACCCACAATTTTATAGACTTAACAATTCCGTTATAATTTAAAAAGTTACTATTTACATTATATATGGAGTTAAACTCTGTAAATGTATAAAAACTACCATCTTCTCTTATCAAGTCATTTACTAGACATATTCCTTTATTATACCAAGATTTATAAAATATGTGATTACACCCAATTAGTATATTTGGGTTGTAGAAAATAGAAGAAGTTAAAACCTCATCCTCCTTTAGCTTGCAGCTATTATGTTCTAAATAGTTGACATATGATTTTATGACATCTTTCCAGAAAGGGTTTTTAATAGTACTAAGTGTACCCTCTGGATATTTAGATCCAAGATTGACTATATTATTTATGTTTATTGTATGCTTAGTTAAGTGGTGTAACTGTCCTTTATTTGCTATTAATCTTCTTACCCATGTTACTTTTTGCCCTTGGATAAAAGCATTTATATTGATCATGTTAAGCCCTCCTTCCTCATATTGTTTAATTATGGTATCTCTTTTTATTTTAGCTGGGCCCCGCCATAAAAAGTCATAAAATAAATCTGTTAACTGTTTTAAAATAGAGTTACTGGGATCAGGTAGTGATATAAATAAATGGTTAAGAATTGGTAAAAGCAGTGATTTAATGACCGTTATTTTGCCAATTGGAGTAAGATATCTACGTTTCCATAATTTTATTAGGTTTTGTATTTTAGTAATTTTATCTCTATAATTTATATTTAATATTTTTTCTAAATCAACATTAAAAGTAATGCCTAACAATTTAAACTGTTCACTTCCCCATGTTAATTTCCATTTTGTTTTTATTGAGTTTGTACTGTATTTTTTTGCCCCAATCCAAACTATCTGTGTTTTTTCAAAATTTACTTTAAGTCCTGAAATTTTAGCATAAAATGAAAGTTCATTAAGTGTTTCTTTTAAAGAGGTTTCTGAGCCATCTAATAAGACTGCGGTATCATCAGCAAATTGGGTCAGTTTAAATTCATTTTCATTCATGGAAATGCCCTTAATATTTTTATTGTTACGAATTCTTATTGCTAAGATTTCTGCACATAAAATAAAGATATACGGCGACAACGAATCGCCTTGACGACAACCGCGCCCAATATTGAAAAACTCGGATAAGTTGCCCCCTTGGTTGACAGCCAATATTGCATTTCTATATAATATTTTAAACCAAGTTATTATGGATTCCCCAAAGTTAAAATAATGCAAAACTTTTGAGATAAATTGCCAAGAAATTGAGTCGAACGCTTTTTCGAAGTCAACTAGTAATAAAAGCCCTGGAATATTATTTTCTTCCGTAAAATTCATTATGTCATACACGATTCTTGTATTTTCCCCCATATATCGACCTGAAATAAACCCTGTTTGATTTTCATGAATTAATTTATTAAGCACAGATTTAATTCTATTGGCAATAGATCCTGAAGCAATTTTATATACACAATTAAGTAATGATATTGGTCTGTAGTTTTTTAAAAAGTGTCTAGGCTTATTTTCTTTTGGAATAACAGTTATAATCCCCTCTTTCTGTGTAACTGATAATTCCCCCTTTTCATACCCATAGTTAATTGCCCGAACAACAAAATGACCTATTTTATTCCAAAAGACTTTAAAAAAATCTGCCCCATAGCCATCTGACCCTGGTGATCTATTATTTTTCATTCCAGTTAGAGTTTGTGATGCTTGTTGAAGAGTTAAAAGACATTCTAGGCTGTTCGCTTCATCGATTGATAATTTTGGAATATTTGAAAAATTAAGTTCTTCGTTTAAGTCTACATCATCCAAATGGTTATCTTTACTTGAATACAAGTTTTCATAAAATAGTTTAGTTTCTGATAAAATTTCATTTTGATTTGTTATTATGTTACCATTTGATAATTCAATTTTAGGGATAATTTTACTAAGATAATTATGGGATTCTAAATTACAAAAAAGTTTAGAGGGTTTTTCATCTTCTTCTACACATTGAGCACGTGACCTTATTAGACAACCTTGCATTTTAATTTTACGTAAAGACAAAAGCTCGTTTTTTAAGTTATCAATTGAATGTATATTCTTTGTTTCATTTTCTTCTAAAATTGAGATTTCATTTATTATTTGTTTTTCTCGACTATCATTTTGTTTTTTCTTGAAACTAGCATACGAAATAGTTTTTCCACGAATTTCCATTAAAAGCGTCTCTAAAAATAACTGATCGTTTATTGTAAATTGAATATCCTCATTTAAAATATTATCTATGTTATCAAAGTTATAAACTGGTAAAGCATATTGTAATTTAATTTCTTTAATTTTTTGGTTAATTGTATTTAGATAGTCAATATCTTTTAAAAGAGAATTATTAAATTTCCGAAGACCCTTGGATTTGACAAAGTTATTAAATTTGCATTTTAGTATTACTATAGAATGATCTGACCTATAACTAGGTTCTATAATACAGTTCATAATTGATGAGAGTAAACTCTCAGATACTAAAAAGAAATCTAACCTCGCTAATTGAACAGGTGAACGTTTCCTCCAGGTAAATTTTTTATTCAAGGGAAAGAATTCTCTATAGGGATCAATAAGATTATAACATGATTTAATTTCTAGCAACTTCTCCCTTGCATTTTTATTATTAATATGTTTATAATTATAGTAGTCTAATTCTGTATTTTGTACGAGGTTAAAATCGCCACACATGAACAAGTCCTCATTATTATAATTATCCACAATCGACATTATATTAGTAAACAAGAGGTCAATGACCTTGAAGCTCTACTGATTGATTTTGATTTCAGGAAGTAGTCGCTACAAACTGTTTTTTAGAAAATCTATTTTTAGCCGTGGTGGCCATCTTGAATTTCCGGCCGACCTGAAATTTTGCTAGGATCAATTAGACATCAAGAGCAACATTCCTGTGAAGTTTCATGAAAATCCGTCAAGTAGTTTCAGAGGAGTAGTCGCTACAAGTTTTCATTATATAACTCTATGTAAACAAAGATGGCCACTGACAGCCATGTTTAACATTGAATCAAAATAATGTTCGACTCGGATAACCATCATGTCATGCTGATCATTTTAGAAAAAGTCCCATATCAATATCTCTTATAGTTTTCAAGAAGTAGTCGCTACAAACTTATTTTTTAAAAATCTATTTTTAGCCATGGTGGCCATCTTGAATTTCCGGCCGACCTGAAATTTTGCTAAGATCAATTAGACATCAAGAGCAACATTCGTGTGAAGTTTCATGAAAATCCGTCAAGTAGTTTCAGAGGAGTAGTCGCTACAAGTTATCATTATATAACTCTTATGTAAACATACATGGCCACTGGCAGCCATGTTTAACGTCGAATCAAAATAATGTTCGACTTGAATAACCATCATGTCATGCTGATCATTTTAGAAATAGTCCCATATCAATATCACTTATAGTTTTCAAGAAGTAGTCGCTACAAACTTGTATTTTGAAAATCTATTTTTAGCCATGGCGGCCATCTTGAATTTCCGGCCGACCTGAAATTTTGCAAGAATCAATTAGACATCAAGAGCAACATTCGTGTGAAGTTTCATGAAAATCCGTCAAGTATTTTCAGAGGAGTAGTCGCTACAAGTTATCATTATATAACTCTATGTAAACAAAGATGGCCACTGGCAGCCACGTTTAACGTCGAATCAAAATAATGTTCGACTCGGATAACCATCATGTCATGCTGATAATTTTAGAAAAAGTCTCATATCAATATCTCTTATAGTTTTCAAGAAGTAGTCGCTACAAACTTATTTTTTAAAAATCTATTTTTAGCCGTGGCGGCCATCTTGAATTTCCGGCCAACCTGAAATTTTGCTAGGATCAATAAGACATCAAGAGCAACATTCCTGTGAAGTTTCATGAAAATCCGTCAAGTAGTTTCAGAGGAGTAGTCGCTACAAGTTTTCATTATATAACTCTATGTAAACAAAGATGGCCGCTGGCAGCCATGTTTAACGTCGAATCAAAACGATTTTCGACAAGGACCAACATCATGTCATGCTGATCATTTTAGAAAAACTCCCATATCAATATCTTTTATAGTTTTCAAGAAGTAGTCGCTACAAACTTATTTTTTAAAAATCTATTTTTAGCCGTGGCGGCCATCTTGAATTTCCGGATGAGCTGAAATTTTGCTAGGATCAATTAGACATTAAGAGCAACATTCCTGTGAAGTTTCATGAAAATCCGTCAAGTAGTTTCAGAGGAGTAGTCGCTACAAGTTTTCATTATATAACTCTACGTAAACAAAGATGGCCGCTGGCAGCCATGTTTAACGTCGAATCAAAACGATTTTCGACAAGGACCAACATCATGTCATGCTGATCATTTTAGAAAAAGTCCCATAGCAATATCCCTTAGAGTTTTCAAAAAGTAGTCGCTACAAACTTGTTTTTTAAAAACCTATTTTTAGATTTGGCGGCCATCTTGGATTTCACATCTACATGAATTTTTGCTAGGATCAACTAGACTTCATGGGCAACATTTCTGTAAAGTTTCATGAAAATCTATTCAGTAGTTTCAGAGGAGTAGTCGCTACAAAAAAAAAGTTAACGGACAGACGGACGGACGGACAGACGGACAGACGGACGGACGACGGACGCCGCACCACGGCATAAGCTCTGCTGATCTCTGATCAGTAGAGCTAACGGACGGACAGACGGACGGACGGACGACGGACGCCGCACCACGGCATAAGCTCTGCTGATCTCTGATCAGTAGAGCTAAAAAGGAAGGTGTATCTTGGTTTGGACCATACAGAGAAACTAATGTTATCCTTCTATTATCAATGGTTAAATCAACAATAATATAATTGCCCCCAGGGTCAGATGTATGAGAATGTACAGTATAATCTATATCTTTACTAAAAAGTATGCCAATACCACGCGCATTTGATTTCCATGAAGAAAATAAACAATTACTACCCCATTCACTTCGAATAGCATTTTCAAAGTTATTAATACAATGCATATCTTGAAGACAATATATCTGACAATTTTTGGCTTTCAAATAGTTAAAAACATCTAATCTTTTCTCAGCTGTAAAAAGCCCTTGGACGTTAACTGTTAAAATATTAATCTCTGACATCATATATTAGTATGTTTAAAAAATCTTGACCACGGTGAGAAAAGGCAATACACACAGACAGAACTTTGAAGCATTCTGGAAAAAAGTAGCAGATTCTAAAAAACTTGATCTGCATTTTATTTGAAATCAAATATTTGGATTAGATACAATTTTGCTGAAATATTTTATATTTGTACTTCAAAATTATTTTTGTATATATATACTTAAAATAATATTTTCGATATTTTGGTTTATCAATGCAAAAGGTTAATATAATTAGATTTAAAGTTCTCTAAAAACATAATAAACTTGTTTTGAGTACAAGTTTAGATTATTTATGAAAAAAGAAAAAACGCCTTCTAAAAATAAAAGGGTTTAAAGAAATTTTAAGTAGAAAGGTTCAAAACCCTATAGAAGCTTGTGAAATTAAAAAAAAAAAAAAAAAAAAAACTCTAAACAAACAATATATTTCATTTCATGTAGGTTATCAAAAATTATATATATAATTATTTATCATCGAGTTGATAGCATACATACAGGCAGATAATCCTATATAGTAATTTACATCAATGTACACTAATTTGTGAAAAATAAGTCCACTTATTATTGCAATATAAAAGATTCCTAAGCATTTACTATATATTGACTCATTTTCATGAATATAAATACTTACATGATTGTGTATAAAATCCATGATAATTGATATAAATTAGAGTACAATAAAGTACAATAGTGTTTATATAGTCTTGGCTGGCTGTCTAGCCTATATACCTAAGTAGGTTAAATTAGAATACCGGTAATAGGTATTGTCACTTATAATCACAATGCTATAATAACTCCAGTCTGATAGTTCATCTGATCATTGACATTTATCCATATATAGAAAATAATACCTTCCACACCTGAGCACACACACATGTAAACACAATAATTTGTATCACTAAATTAAAAACAGTACTTCCACAGTCTGACAGGGGTATCACATTTTTGTTGGGTATTAAACTATTTTCTCTTAAATTCATGTAAATAATATCCATTTATCGTTTGAAATAAGATAACTGAATCACTTAATAATTCCAGAAAATAATTTAAATAATATTAGGTATTCACTACAAGAAAACAAACAGTTTTTTAAAGTCAACCCCTATCCTAAGTGTATCTACAATTCCAGTACGTCATCTATGCTGTCGTATATGTCAAACTTGTGGCGTTTGTCATTCACTGTCTTTCCATATACCGAGCCGTTGTAGTACCAGGCTTGTACTATTTGGTTGTGTTCCGTCAGACGGGTTATCAGCTGCGCATTACATTTGGTAACATCATCCACCAGGCGGCGACCCATTGCTTTAAAAGCACTGCGGTGGGTCATAACTTTAGTTTTCTCGTTGTTGTTTGAGAATTTAATCAGGACTGGTTTGACATGGCCTGTCTTTCCCGGGATCCTGTGAATGGCGACAATCTTTGACTTATCAATGTCAATGTTTTCCTTTTTCAACAGGGAAGACACCTCAGAGATGAGGTCATCTTCAGTCTCACCTTCAGGTTTTGTTACAGGTATGTCCATAATTTTCACATTATTTTTTCTCGAATATTGTTCATTGTAGTTGGCTTTACAATGAGCCTCTTTTGAACGTGTGTTAGCCTCCGTAATTTTCTTTTGTTGGTCTTTCCATTCTCGTTTAAGAGCCACTATTTCTTTTTTTAGTCCATCATTGTCTTTTTGGACAGATTCTAATTTTTGCATAATCCCTTTTGTTTTTTCTTCAACTTTTAGAGATATTGTTAGCTCCATATTCTCATTCAAGTCTGAGACGATTGTTTTTATGGTGTTTTTTATAAAAGTCTCCATCTCATCCTTTTTCAAGACATTTTGGAGATCCTCCCTCATAGACTTAACATCTTCGGCCAAACTTTCAATATGGTGTTGCATAATTGCCTTTTCTTCTACACTTGTATTTGGGGAGACATCGCTGTGTGACCGTTTTGGTGTTGGCTCTTTACTGTTAGAACCTGAGCTGCCTTTGTTAGAGCCCTTTGTTGGCTTCATTACAATCTTAATTAATATCTTGAAAACTGTTAGAAGTAGTTTGCTCCACAAGATTGCATATGATGAATATAGCAACTGAATTTTGACTAAGTTCAAGAGCAATAACTCTGCATAGAATTGATGAGCCAAATCAAAATTGTGTAACATTTCGTGTCACGCATATCTACACTTCATGTTGATCATGTATACAAAGTTTCAATTTAATATCTTGAAAAATTGTAGCAGAAGTTCGCTCTCACAATATTGCATATGCTGAATATAGCAATTTTGACTAAAGGCAATGGCCAATAACTCTGCATGGAATTGAGCGAGCCATACTACAATTGTTGTCACACGAAATCTACATTTTATGTTGATCATGTATACAAAGTTTCAATTCAAACAGAACCCGAGGGGGGGGGGGGGGGGTTTGGGGGGTATCCCGCCCTCTGTAAAGAATCGACACTTCCCTCACTCACAAGTCGCCCACCAATAAGGGATGTGCCTATTGAAAACATCAATTTTAGAAAAAGTCCCATATCAATATCACTTATAGTTTTTCCAAGAAGTAGTTGCTAATAAACTTGGTATTTTGAAAATATATATTTAGCCATGGTGGCCATCTTGAATTTCCGGCCGACCTGAAATTTTGCTAGGATCAATTAGACATCAAGAGCAACATTCCTGTGAAGTTTCATGAAAATCCGTCCAGTAGTTACAGAGGAGTAGTCGCTACAAGTTTTGACTAAGATAACTCTTATGTAACCAAAGATGGCCGCTGACAGCCCTGTTTAACATCGAATCAAAACGATTTTCGACAAGGACCAACATCATGTCATGCTGATCATTTTAGAAAAGTTCCCATCTCAATATCACTTACAGTTTTCAAGAAGTAAGTCGCTACAAAACTTGTATTTGAAAATCTATTTTTAGCCGTGGGTGGCCATCTTGAATTTCCGGAAGACCTGAAGTTTTGCTAGGATCAATTAGACCATCAAGAGCAACATTCGTGTGAAGTTTCATGAAAATCCGTCAAGTAGTTTCAGAGGAGTAGTCGCTACAAGTTTTCATTAATATAATTCTAATGTAAAACAAAGATGGCCGCTGCAGCCATGTTTAACGTCGAATCAAAATTAATTTTCGAAAAAGGATCAACATCATGTCATACTGATCATTTTAGGAAAAGAGGCATATCAATATCACTTTATAGTTTTACAGAAGTAGTCGCTATAAACTGTGTTTTTTGAAAATTTATTTTTAGCCCCGTGGCCGCCATCTTGAATTTCGGCCAACCTGAAATTTTGCTAGGATCAATTAGACATCAAGAGCAACCATTCCTGTGAAGTTTCATGAAAATCCGTCTAGTAGTTTCAGAGGAGTAGTCGCTACAAGTTTTCATTATATAACTCTATGTAAACAAAGATGGCCGGCTCGACAGCCATGTTTAACGTCGCAGCAAAATAATTTTCGACAAGAATCAAACGTCATTCCATACTGATCATTTTAGAAAAAGTCCCCATATCAATATCAACTTTATAGTTTTCAAGAAGTACTCAGCTACAACACTTGTTTCTTGAAATCTATTTTTTAGCTGTGACGGACCATCTTGAATTTCCGAACCAACCTGAAATGTTTGCTAGGATCATTTAGACATCAAGAGCAACATTTCTGTGAAGTTTCATGGAAATCCGTCCAGTAGTTTCAGATGAAGTAAGTCGCTACAAGTTTTTTAGCTAAATAAACTCTATGTAAACAAAGATGGGCCGCTGGCAGCCATGTTTAACGTCAAATCAAAACCATTGTCTACAAGGACACAACATCATGTCATGCTGTTCATTTTAGAAAAAAGTCCCATATCAATATCAAGAAGTAGTCGCTACAAACCTTTGTTTTTTTTAAATCTATTTTTAGATTTGGTTGGCCATCTTGGTATTTCACATCAACATGATTTTTTGCTAGGATCAACTAGACTTCATGAGCAACATTTCTGTAAAGTTTCATGAAAATCCATCAGTAGTTTCAGAGGAGTAGTCAGCTAGAAAAAAAAGGTTACGGACGGACAGACAGACAGACAAGCCTAAAAATCAAGACAGGGTTATGGAACTTCGGCTGCTCACAGTCATCTTATGACACTGAAACAAGTGTGCGAAGCTTCAGCTATATGTTTAGTAGTTCTAAGAAAATACCCTTCATGCAAAACTTTAACCAAAAGTTGAAAAAGGTCAATAATTTTGAAAAAAAATCAGGGAGGTGTTACTAAATTTCTGCTGCTTCAACTAGACGTTGTTTGTTTTTGTAACAAAAACATATGTCTCCCCCCCATAATTTATGAACCAACCTGGCTGAAAGTTGCGTTCTGCCACGTCGTCTTGATATGGTGAACATTTGTGGCAAGTTATTTCAAAAATCCCTCAAGCGGTTCAAGAGATATTGAGAGGGACACGAAATATATTGCATATACATTTGTGCCAAGTTATTTCAAAAATCATTTAAAGGTGTTCAAGAGATATGGACAGGAACACAAAATATAGTGAATATGACCTTCGACCTCTAAGTGTGACCTTGACCTTGAATGGGACGTGGCTGGGAAGTTCGCGGCTCTGCACATAGCCTCAAAATGGTGAACATTTTGTGGCAAGTTATTTCAAAAATCCCTCAAGCGGTTCAAGAGATATGGAGAGGGACATGAAATATAGTGCATATGACCTTCGACCTCTAAGCATGACCTTGACCTTAACGGGACGTGGCTGGAAGTTGACGCTCCTGCACGTCGTCTCCGATATGATGAACATTTGTGCTAAGTTATTTCAAAATCCCTCAAGCCGTTCAGGAGATATTGTGGAGACACGACTTGTTGACGGACAGAGACACGAAATATGAGGAATATGGACCTTCGACCTCTTAGGTGTGACCTTGATCTTGAACGGGACGTGGCTGGGAAGTTGCACTCTGCACGTCGTTATGATATGGGTAAACATTTGTGACAAGTTATTTCAAAATCCCTCAAGCGGTTCCAAGGGATATGGTGGAGACACGAAATATAGTACGTATGACCTTCGACCTCTAAGTGTGAACTTGACGGTGGCTGAAAGTTGCGCTCCGCACGTCGTCTCAATATCGTGAGCATTGGTGCCAAGTTATTTCGAAATTCTCTCATGCGGTTCAAGAGATATAGAGAGGAACAAAAATATATAGTGCTAAGACCTTCGACCTCTAAGTGTGACCTTGACCTCGAACAGACGTGGGCTGGAAGGTTGCGCTCTGCACGTTGTCTTGATATGGTGAGCATTTTGTGCCAAGTTATTTCAAATCCCTCAAGCTGTTCAAGAGATATGGAGAGGACCACTAAAATATAGTGCATATGACCTTCGACCTCTAAGTGTGACCTTGACCTTGAACGGATGTGGCTGAGATTTTGCACTTTGCACGTCGTCTCAATATGATGAACATTTGTGCCAAGTTATTTCAAAATTCCTCAAGCGGTTCAAGAGATGAGAGGGACACGAAATATAGTGCATATGACCTCGACCTCAGAAGTGTGACCTTGGAACGGGACGTGGCTGGAAGATTGTCTGTGCATGTCGTCCAGATATGGTGAACATTTGTGGCAAGTTATTTCAAAATCCCTCAAGCGGTTCAAGAGATATGGAGAGGACATGAAATACAGTGCATATGACCTTTGACCTCTAAGTATGACCTTGACCTTGAACGGACGTGGCTGGAAGTTGACGCTCTGCAAGTCGTCTCGATATGGTGAACATTTGTGGCAAGTTATTTCAAAATCCCTCAAGCTGTTCAGGAGGATACTGTGGGAGACCGACTTGTGACGGACAGAGACACGAAATATGAGGAATATGACCTTCGACCCTCTTAGTGTGACCTTGATCTTGAACGGACGTGGCTGGAAGTTGCACCTCTGCACATCGTTATGATATGGTAAACATTTGTGGCAAGTTATTTCAAATCCTCAAGCTGTTCAAGGGATATGGTTGGAGACACGAAATATAGTGCATATGACCTTCGACCTCCAAGTGTGACCTTGACCCTTGAACAGACGTGGCTGAAAGTTGCGCTCCGCACCTCGTCTCGATATGGTGAGCATTGGTGCCAAGTTATTTCGAAAACCCTCATGCGGTTCAAGAGATATTGAGAGGACAAGAGGATATAGTGCTAAGACCTTCGACCTCTAAGTGTGGACCTTGACCTCGAAGGACGTGGGCTGGAGGTTGCGCTCTTGCACGTCGTCTTCGATATGTGAGCATTTGTGCCAAGTTATTTCAAAATCCCTCAAGCGGTTCATGATATAGGGACGGAGGACACAAAAATAGTGCATATGACCTTCGACCTCTAAGTGTGACCCTGACCTTGAACGACGTGGCTGAAAGTTGCACTCTGCACGTCGTCTCAATATGATGAAATTTGTGCCAAGTTATTTCAAAATTCCTCATGCGGTTCAAGAGATGAGAGGACACGAAATATAGTGCATATGACCTCTCGACCTCTAAGTGTGACCCTTGAACGGACGTGGCTGGAAGTTGTGCTGTGCATGTCGTCCAGATAATGGTGAACATTTGTGGCAAGTTATTTTAAAATCCCTCAAGCGGTCAAGAGATATGGAGAGGACACGAAATATAGTACATATGACCTTCTACCTCTAAGTTGTGACCTTGACCTTGAACGGACTTGGCTGAAAGTTGCGCTCTGCACGTCGTCTTGAATATGGTGAACATTTGTGGCAAATTATTTCAAAAATCCTCAAGCGGTTCAAAGAGATACATGTATGGTGGAGACACGATTTGTGACGGAGAGATTTGTGACAGGACAGACGGACATCCAAGCTAAAAACAATAGGTCTCCACAGTATGGGGGGGGGGGGGGGGGGGGGGGGGGGGGGGGGGGGGGGGGGGGGGGGGGGGGGAGGGAGACATAATAATCTTATGACACTAAACAAGTGGGTTAAGTTTCACAGCTATATTTTCAGTAGTTTCAGAGAAAACTTTCATACATAAACTTTAACCAAAATGTCTAAGTTGAAAAAAGAGGCAATAACTTTAGCAAAAATCCAGACTGGGTTTTGGAACTTCTGCTGCTCTGTTACCTTACGACACTGAACAAGTGTATGAAGCTATATGATTAGTAGTTCTACGAAAAGGCCCTTCATGCAAAACTTTAAACCAAACATTTGACACGGATGCCGACACCAATGCATGGGTGACCGCAATAGCTCAGGCTATTCTTCGAAATAGTCGAGCTAAAAATCTTAATATTTAGATTTCACATTAGGCATGGGTCAGAACAATGCAGTGTATTAGCCAGCCTACCATGCAGCAATTTTTTACAGGCGTTTCCTGAAAATGAAGTGTTTTTTTGGTAACAACATTTCCCCCTCTTTCTTTTTCAATATTGTTATGTTTTGAATACATTTACAGAAGAAAGTTTATCAAAAATGTACGCTTTTTACCTGTAAAAAAATGCTCCAGAAATATAACCACTTGGCGCCAAATGGCTCTTACCCGAATTAGCAAATTATTTGCACATCCTGTTTGCAATATTTGCCACACACAAGTCCTTTAATTTCTACCTAATACACTGGAACCAGGCATATAAAACCATGAAGCGTTTCACAGGAGAAATGAAACCTTCAATTCTAGTAAATAACATACCTGTGTAAATGATAGCTGCACTGTACACCGTGGCCAGGCCCATACACCACAGGAGCTTCTGTGTCCGAATCCTGGTCCACAAACCCCAGTAGGTGTGTCCTCCCAACTCAGCTGCAAAATACAATTAATTTTACGTTTTAATACACGCAGGAAGTTTTCATTGTGTTTTTAATGTAGTCTGACCATGATATTTCAAACTATTGATACTGGGAAACATATTGCTTCCATGCGTGTTATTAAAATTAACCACAAAAAATGGGGTGTTTAGTTACTTTTACATGTTTCAAGAAAGTATATGTAGCAGGTTTACAAAACACAGGGACAAATGTCAACAATTAGCTCAGCCCTCATCATTCAATATCCAGTCTACTTTTCACTTTTGATTCAAATTAAAATTGTCAAAAGCAGGATGAGATTGCATTCAAAATATCAATTACATGTCCAGAATACAGTTACAGTCCAAAAATTACATAAAACGAAGCTAACGAAATAAAGTTTAAAAAAAAGAAAAAAGATTAGCACTCTTTTATATAGAGCATCTTTCGACTACATCAGTCAGCAATTTGGTTCTTT
>JAWPHD010001735.1:0-252500 GCA_037043455.1 Cyrtodaria siliqua
AACGGTATTGAAATAATAATCTCGCATACTCGTACACATTGTGTATTTATTATAAAGTGTTAAAACGGTAGTATGAGGACCTCAAGTAGATAAGAAACAAGCTTAACTTTCACATCCGGGCATTAGTGACACATATCCGAGATGTTGAGATATTCAGTAGGTGGAAATAAAGGGGTTTAATCGCACTTTATCATCAATCTTTATATGAAAGAATCAAAATATTTTACCGCAAATATATAAACGTTTGTTTTTAAAAAATAAACAGCATCAAAATAAGATATATATCTGTACATAAAAACAACACATACTTAAAGGGGATGTATTAGTAGCAACAAACATAGACAAGAGAGAAAAGTAGGAGATTCGGTTTTATTGTGTTCATGAGAGGTAATATACCGTGCAACATGTCACGGTTCATAGATACCTAACAGTAGATTGATGTTGCATTGTCCGGCTGGTTAGCTCAGTCGGTAGAGCATCGGAACGGTAATCCGAAGGTCCCGGGTTCGAGCCCCGGTCTGGCTGCACTTTTTTCTAGCCCTGTGACAAACACTTCTAACGCCCCAATGCACCGGCTTATTGGGCCTGATGATCCCAAACGACCAGACTGAGTAAGTAAAAACACTACTGATTTTATTCGGGTGACTGTTTACAGTTTACTGAAGAGGGGATTCCTTGCAAGCAACAAACGCAATCCAGAGTGCAAAGTAGAGTCTGTTCATGAGAGGTAGTTTAATATAATTATCACCGAAACTTATTTTATAAAGTTATTTGGGCATCACTAAATTTAAATAAAGAACATTAATCAATATATCCTATGAATATATATGACTACAATAAACTGTATTTAAAACAAAGTATGATAATGGACCTTTGGAAACGGCCGAGCACGACACATACGAAATATTGCAGTCTCGGTTTGATTGAGACTGTTCATGAGCGGTAGTGAAATATGCTAGCTACCGCTCACGCCCTCTAGCCCCGGGTTGAGCAGAACTTAATATTCATAAAATCAATAGTACACAGTTTTAACCATCCCAAAGATGGCATGCATACGGCGGTGGACATGGAGTTATATGCTTCCCCATGTTGTACGGCGTATGGTCCCAGTATCTAATAAAATTAAATGCCCCGAAGAGCGAAATAAACGTAATGGAATTTAGTTGGGAGCAGCGGTTATGAAGCCTGCGTATCACAACTAACAGCCAAAAGACTAACAGTTTGTTTATAATGTTACAATAATCATTTACTGTTTACACTCGTTATTGATTTAACATGTAAACCATCTGGACCCGGTTTTATGAAACTACTTAAAGGGAGTACATCAGGCTTTTCATGGGGGTCTAGGTGTCTGACTTAAAATAGACAAATATTAATGTTTTCTATTCTACATGGCCAAAACATAATGAATAAGCCTACAATTTATCCCTTATTTGCAAAGAAATTCATTCTGCACAGTAATACGTGCTATCCTAGGTGACTCACCAGGGTTAATTTCAGCATTTTACGTCCGATTCCGTCCTAGCTAATGGTGTTTTCAAAGTTTAGACATTAACAAAATGGTTCTTACATCATATTTTGATTGATATAAGTGTTTTATCATGAACGTGAACAATTTTATAATTTAAGATGTTTCTAGAAAAATCCTGATGTACCCCCTTTAAGACAATTTTGATCGTAAGTTATTTTTTTTAAATTCTTTACTTTGATTTACATATTGCCTATTGATGCTGCCTTGTTGGTTAGAGATTAGATCATGTCGGGGTTTTCTTTATTTACACTGTCCTGTTTTATTGGGATGACAGTAGGGTAAGTGTGAGGTTTGGTGCACCCTAGAACAGGTTTAAACCCCCAGTGGCCTACTTTGCCACTGACCGTTCCAAGGCGGTAGACCTATTGTCAACCTTTTTGTGTTTGTGATGTCGTTTGCATTTATTATTATTTTTGCCTTCTTGTTTGTCTGTTTGCGTGTTTGTTTCTGTGTTTCTGTGTTTTGTGGTTGACTGTCCTCCTTGAATGCTACTTTCCCTGTCCGATCTTTTATATTTCTTTACAATTCACAAATTTCATTTAATTTTCTTATACACTTGATATTTCGGCACATAATGAACATATAATTGCCTACATTGAATGCTTAGGTGCAAACATGTGAACGGTTTTAAAATTTGAGACTTATCATAAGATGTTTAATTAAGCGGGGCCCTGAAACGCATGGTCTGATTTGCAGGACATGTTATTTACTGTATTCTGTTTCGTTCATTGAGTATCTCTGTAAAGACATACGTATATACTAACGCTAAAGTATACACTAAATTCTTTTTTGTCTTTACCAAACAAGACATACGGCTTCCTCGTTGGAGGAAAACGAGGATAGGTATCATATGGTTTCATCGAAAGAATGTCTGAAAATAACAAAAAGCACAGTCGCGAATACAACATTTTATTTATCACATACCATCTTTACTCAATGTTATTTAATGTTTTCAATTTACGTATTATACCGCGCCATTTTTGTGACACAATTAGAGTAAAAGTAACACATGATAATAATCCGGGCAATATAATTGGTTGCTGCAGATAATGTTGGTGTATAAGTCCAGGTGAGCTTATGGGATGACATCATATATCCATAAGATCTCGGATGAGTTCTTGAACCAGGCAGATGTAGCTGAGTTATCTGTCATTAAATTGGAAAAATGAATATTTTTTGCCTTGTGGGCACTCCAGCTTATTCACTTTTATTTCAGTCCACTTTTTTATCTTTTAAAAATCACTTTGTCTTGCTCAGACTTTTAACAGTTAACCCTATTATCTTTATTTCACCTTCACCTGTTTTTAAGACATCTTTTACCCCTTTTATCTTACTCACACTGCACAGACGCGCACCTGCACATAATCTTCAAAAGAGGGTGTTGCAGTATCTATTGATAGATAGATTTTGATTCAATATGAACTATATTTAGTGTTTACCCATTTTTTTCGACCAATAATTTAGCTCAGATTTTCAGAATAAACCTAAATATTACGTCTGATATAATAGTCTATGAAGATAAATCTCCCCCATTAAGAAACCGCCACGCTTCTTTCCTTTCGGTTTCTTAATGGTGAAGATTTCTCTCCATAACCGCTATCCTACGTTGGCAAAAGCGTAAAATTACACAACAAAACACGAAAGCATTTCCGCTCAGTAACTTCCGTAATTCTAATACAAAGGTAATCAAACCTGCGTACAATAGTTATGACAAAAACTAAGGTCATACCTGCCAGATTGTATAAGCAACCCAGGAGTTATTGCCCCTTAACTGGTGATAATTAGTTGAAATTGACGATGTCCGCTCAATAACTTCAGTTAATTGAAATTTACCAAACTTCCACACAATGCTTATGGAAAAAATATCTCGGTCAAATGTGATATCAAGCCAGATCGCACGAGTAACGCCGTATCTCCCCTGTGATAAACAGGCATATGGCAATAGTAATCCCGCAGTTATTTTCCCTATATAGCTGAAAATGGATGACATTGACTATGTGTGCTCTTTTACTTGTGTAATTCTAATTGAAATTTAACGAATCATGGAAACATGTAGTCAATAGATGATCAATAACGAATCATGGACACATATAGACAATATTTGATCAATAACGAATCATGGACACATATAGACAATATTTGATCAATAGTGAATCATGGACACATATAGACAATATTTGATCAATACTTTTTAATTTTCGATTCGGTGGTTCCACTACTCCGGCCGATAAAAGGCTCTGGGTATTGTTTAACCACTCATAGGATATGTTGTCTGCTTTTTAATTTAGTATTTTGGCTGTTACTTGTGATAAGCAGGCTTCATAACCGCTGCTCCCAACTAAATTCCTTTTTGTTTATTTCGCTCTTCGGGGCATACAATTTTATTAGATCCTGGGACCATACGCCGCTGGATATAGGGGATGAAATAAAGATAAAAAATATTGCTATATCCACCACCATATGCTTCGGGATGGTTAAAATTCTGTACTGTTGAGTTTTATGAATACTGAGTTTCGCTCAACCCGGGGCTAGAGGGCGTGAGCGGTAGCTAGCATATTTCACTTCCGCTCATGAACAGTCTCAATCAAACCGAGACTGCAATATGTCCTATGTGTCGTGCTCGGTCGTTTTCAAAGGTCCATTATCATACTTCTTTTTGATTCAAATTGTGGAATTGTTGAAGTATGAAATTAATATCGTTATTGTGAATTAATTTCTAATAAAATTATATGGAAGAATAAAAGTGATCCTTAGCACATTTTGAGTAGTATTATTTGTCAGGCGTGAACTACCGTTTATAGACAGATTGCTGGTATTCGAACTGCGCACCTCTTGCACCAGATTTGTTTTTGTATTGTTCGAAGGATATTTAAATTTATTATTTCACCAGATACTCATCTAAACCTTCAATAACACCAGATACTCATCTAAACCTTCAATAACACCAGATACTCATCTAAACCTTCAATAACACCTCTCGGTATTTGGATGATACATCGACCATTGACAACCCTTTCTCTACTATGGTTGAAGTAGAATACCGCTTAAGCCGGTGCTAGGGGGCGTGAGAAGTGTTGCTTCTTTCATTACTTCTCATGAACAGACTCAATAAAACCGAGTCTGCTGCTTTATTCTCTGAACTGTGTTTGTTGCTCTCAAAGGATCACCCTTATCAGTATTTATTATTAATACTGTTTATCCCAAAGAACGTCAACATATCAACTCTAATATTTCTGATACTGTCGCTTCTATTCTCGATTTGTATCTCGTGATTGAAAATGGAGTAATAATAAACAAAATATATGACAAGAGAGATGATTTTAATTTCGACATTGTAAATTATCCTCTCTTAAACGGGGATGTTTCCCGAGCAACTTCTTGGGGTTGATGTTTCTCAACTTACTCGTTTTTCTAGAGCTTGTTGTCGAATCTGTGTATTACTAATAAACAACTCGATCGGAGCTACCATTACCACTTAAACTCCGAAAATATTTTACAAAATTGTATTATCGTAACCCTGATCTACTTTTAAAATGTAAAAGTAAATTAAGAACTCTTCTGCGACAATGATAATTACAACCTGACTTCTATGGTGGCAGTTTCCACAGATTTTCAAATACTTGCACCATTTATTCTAGACTGGCTAAGTCCTTATATTTGTTAATGTTTATTTGAGACAACTCAAGCTATCCTCCAATAAAACAGTCAGTCTCATTAAGTTCCCTTTGAATTAATGGCTTCAAACCTCAGTGGTTCACAGCTATTCAAAAATGTTTGGGATTTTAAGATTTTATGTTGATACTGATCGCAAGATATTTAAAGAAAAAATAACCACTGGGACGACAGCCAGTCTCCCTTTTGTTCATGACGATTTTATTACAAGCAGTCTTCGTGGCTAAGAACGAGACATAATCGGTTATATAGCCTATTGATAACAACCTATGATAAAGACTTTGTCTATAAGAAGAGGCTTCGTAAGATCCTTGGTCATGATCACTTTTATATAGTCTTTATTAAACCTGTTAAAAATTGTATCATACGAGGTTATAATCCTACCATTTTGCAAGGCACTGCATGTTTAGTGAGTGTTTCGTTTATTGTTCGCCACTATGCTTCCCGATTTTGGACCCTATGATGACCCTATTTCCGAAATCGTGGGAGGACGGTAACGTTTGATGTTCTTTGACTTATTATTGGCTTCTGACAAGTCATTGAATACTTTTTTGTTTACTTTCAGTGCGTTTTTTATATTCATGTACATGTTCACAGGTGTATTATACTCATACTGCCTATTAATGCTGCCTATTTTGTTGGAATATATAACCTGCCCGGGGGGATGTTTTTTTTTATTTACCCTGTCCTTTTTTATAGGGTTGATAATAGGCTGAGGGTGAGGTTTAGTGAACTCTAGAACCTGGTTTAAACTCCCTGCGGTATTGTTGCCACTGACGTTTCAATGCGCTACTACTAGTGTCAACCCCTATGTGTTTGTTGTAATGATTACTGAAAGGATGTCGCAAACTTTGTTGCATTTTTTCTTTGTAATTGTTGTTAGTGTGTATCCAGTATTAGTATTGGGTTTGTAACTGACACCCTACAGAAATTTATCATGTCGATAGGCACAATTCTGTCGAGAAACAGGGTGCCTGAGATAAAACCTTATCTCGGCAGTTACGTTCCGATCCCGTCAGGTGCACTTCTTTTGATGACGTCAGCACCTCTTTTGATGACGTCAGGGTATATATTTGATGACGTCTGGGTAGTTTTGAACGGAATTTTTTTTTGGAAAAATGGAAAAAAGGTAAATTAAATGATTTTAAACTATCAACATGATAAATAGAATATCATGTTAGTGCCTGATCGAATCCAGTTTATCAGGTTCGGCACGAAAAAAATGAAGCCCCCGGCACAGCCTCGGACTTCGTTTTTTTTCTCAGCCTCACCTGATAAACTGGATGGGATCAGACACTAACATGATATTCTCTATAATATATATGTATTATAGGTGTTCTGGCCCAAAACCCAAATCACCCCAAATAATCTAAAATCACCACACAAAAATGTTCAGTTTACTGAAAATTAAGTCAATTAAACAGGTTATTTAGCATGTCCCAGGCGCTAAATAACCCAACATTTTAAGATTGAATTGTGAAAATGTTTTAAATTTGGATGTTTAAATTTTATTACAAAATAGAGGTTAAACATTAAAACTTAGGTTAACAAACTTTTTTAAAATAGGGGTAGTGAAGAACACAAGTTTAATTTTTTTAGGTTTTGAGCTTTGTGTAGTAGGTAAGGTTAGGTGATTATTGTCATGTCAGAGTAAGGTTACGTGATTATTATCACATGTATTAGCTCATGTGATAAGCATCTATTTAAATCAACCAATCGGTGAAGATCATGTGATAAGTGTCTATTTATATCAACCAATCGGTAAAGATTTTGGTCTTCCTGACGGGTATAAAAGGCGGTGAAAACTACAGATTAGTATTACTCTCACACGGTGACATACCCTATGGGAATAGAGACCTGAAAGAGTAAGGATAAAACTAGGATTATTTTTCATGAAAGGTAAGTCCATTTTAAATTTGTATTTATTTTTATATTTTTAGAAGGTTCTAGGTTGAATACAAAGGTGGTGGATCGTACTCATACACATTACTAAAACAATTTATTACACACTTTTTAGACTTTTTTGTAAGGTTGCCATTGCTTCCTTTCTTCCCTGCTCTACTAGTTCTTTTTTTTGAGCTTCACTTATTTTAGCCTTTTTTTGTTTGGTGTCTTTTTTTAAACTATAATATTTATCTAACTCATCTAAAATCATCTTAAACTCTTGATCAGATATTTGTGCATCACTTAACGCTTTTGATATTAACTGCTTTATACTATTTAACTTAGCCTCTGCCAAAGTTTTTATTTCATGATGTTTTTGAGCTTTTACATTAAGCTTGCGTCTGATAAAATTAACACAAACACCTGTAGCTCCGCAGACTATTTCTGCTATTTCCAAAGGTAATAAAACTGGAATAACAAATCCAATCCCAGCCATAATAACACCTGCAGATATCAAGATAGTGTCAATTCCATCTGTAATATTAATACCACGTTTATATTTTTTATAAAGTGACTGACGTATATCTCGCTCTGTAATTAACTTTTTTTCAATTTCTGAAATCTTTTGTAATCTATAATTTTGTCCGTCTTCCACTGGCAACTCAGGATATATACTTGGTGCTGTTGGTTGCTTCATTTTTTATTAATAAATAAAAAATTAAATTAATTCAATTAATAATGATGCCACCGTATTTACAGCAACCGGACAGGATTTTAAGCAACGTGATTTGTTACTTCAAGACTCCTCATGGTAATATTAACGAGGTGGATGGGGTAAGAGTTCCAAACAAACCTATAATTGTTGTTACGAGCACTGCGGCATAAACATTAATATAATAACAGATAATGTTGACCACTTGTAGTTTTTAAAGATATCCCGTTCCCTAACACACTTGTAAACATAATTCCATACTTCCTCTAGCGCTACAGGTTCATACTCTTCTGGATCAGATTCCATGTCTGGTTCTTGTTCTTCCATTTTTTTATCATATAATTATAACATTATATTTTTAAAAAAAAAATAGTTCAAAGACTAAATTTTTAATATTAAATTATTAAACACATCTTTTAAGGGCAAGCTCTCAATACCCAGTACACTAATTATCATACTGTTATACAATTTTGTATATAATATATTTTTTGTTGATACAAAAATCAAGCCAGCTCGTAGAATTAAATTAAATTAATTCAATTAATAATGATGCCACCGTATTTACAGCGGTAGCGTTAGCAACCTTGCATACAAAGTTAACAACAGAACCAGCACCAATCTCTAAAGGTTCATCAAAGTTATCATGATTGCGTGGAATGATGTGAAGCGTTATACCATAATTTGATTGTTCAACACCATTGACAGAAACTATTACAGTTACGTCACCAACTAATCGGTCACTTGCTAAACCTATTCCCATAATCCGTCCACGGCGTGTCATTACATGCCCCACATTTGATTCTGCCCCACCATTACCAAATGAGAGTATTCTATTCAACACAAGTGGGCCCTTAGCCTCTGCAAATATTGTTATAATCCCATATTTAAGATTATCAACTCTATTTTTCAAATGATTAAACTGGTTAACAAAAGGCACAACTCGCCTATGTAAATCTTGAATATCATTTTTTAAAGTCCCTAAATCTGTTCTTTCCGCAGGGTTTGTTGGCCCAAATATACTCATTGTTTTTTTTATAAAAATATATTTTTAAATAAATTCTAAAACACAACTCATAGGCAAACCGTGATTATCTATCTTGTTGCCATGCTCATCTTTGACTTCTACTTTTAATTCAGTAATTGTACCATTTGAAAGACAGTGATATTCAGGATAAAAACGTGTATATACAATATTCCCAAACTGCTTATTTACCACTGGTATAACCCCTATAATAGTGCTTGGCGCACCATTGAAATAATTACTACTCGTACTAACTTGTTCCAGATGAACATATAGCTGTTCATAAGGAGCAAAATCAATTGATTGTTTTCCAAAATAAGTACCTTCCACCATCCACCCCTTTTCATCGAATCCCAGCATTTTTGAAAGACCGCTTGATAATCGTATCTCTGTTGACGTCTCTAAAGATGCTATACCATTCTGCGCATCAACGGTTAGGGTAATAAACAGCGCTTCAAATATATCTGCTAACTGTTGAAAGCCATAGAGTCCATCTGGTATACGATATGTTTCGTTTGGTACCTTTTTTTTGATGGCTTTATGAATAATATTATACCAACCAATAGTGTATGTAAAACTTTTTAATCCAACGCGCTTAGTTCCATCTCTATTATCGATATACTGTTGTAAATTAATAGAGTTGTCTATGTTTGAAATTGTATGAAACATTTTTTTTTAATATATATATATAAAAACACAAATAAAAATGATTTCTAAAGAATTCAAATATAACCCAGATGCTCAATATTTAAATACTTTTAGCAAGAAAGTGCTAGATATAATAAATCAAAACATAGTCATTACATCAGACGGTAAAGACTTTAAAGCATCATTTCCCAATGTCTTTGAAAAATACAAACGTTCATACGTCAAATCAGATGCTATAGTCCAACGTTGGAGAACAGATTGGATGTTATTTTGGCAGAATCAGTTAAACTTTGCTATTTGGTGTGCGACAACTGGATGTGGCATTGATTTCAACAATCATCTAAAAGCTGATACTCTGGTTGGTTCGTTATTTCGATTTCATGTCTACTACCAAGTTAGGAGAATATTATTTGAGATGAGTGTAGCAATGCCGCAAGACTCAAATTGGAATGCGTTTAATAACACATATAACCGAAACGCATACGAGAGAATATGCAAGGAGTTTAACGTTGACTTAAATTCAGACTGGAGACAGAAACAAAGCTATAATAATGGTCTAGGAACAATTTATAATTACTGGACAAATATTGGTTATCATCCTTTGATAAATACTGTATACGACAACAAAACGATGAGTTTTACAGTCTATGAGAGTGATAAAACATATCATATTGATTACATTGCACAAGGATTTGAGGCTGACAATAGTTGGTCTACTTTTATACTAGATTGTTCATCTGGATTTACAAGGGCAGGAGTATAAAGAATCAATGACAGCATAAGAACATACTGCTGGGCAATCCTTGGCTCACAATCACAAACCAGAACAGATATACTTGGAACTGGAACGGCATTTGATGCACAGAAACAATTTTTAGCAAATGTAGAGGACGCAATAAATAGCCCCATCGACTTGCCCAGTCAAATTTCAAGATATGAAAACACTCTAAAATATGCAAGAAGTAAAGTAAATTTTGTCTATGGAAGTGGATTATACATGTCTCCGAGTGACATGGAATTAAGAATCGGAATAATACAAGACTACAATAATGAAATTGTAATAGCAACCGATGCACAATCATTAGGATTAAATAATGATGTAAATGTAAAACCAGTGCCATCAAAGATTATTCAACCTTTCCAAGGCACCACAACAAAGAAATCTTTACCGGAACATTCTGACTTTGATAAATCATCAATACATAAAACTGTGGAACATAACCCACCAGAAATACAAAAAATAGCGATTGAACACGAAGATAACAAAACAACTATAATTGTTGGTACTATAGTAATAGGTCTTGCTGCATTACTTATTTATGAGATTTACTAAACCACTCTTTGGCTGCCACATATAACAACCCGGAAACAAACACAAGCAGAGCCCATAGATTGTTACCAAGCCAATTAATAACATTACCTGTTGCAGATAAAAGCCATGATACTATTGCACCAATAACTCCTGGAAGTGCTGCAGCAGCTTTACCAGCTAGGTTGGCAAGAAGTTTACCAAGATTAAGTAGTTGTTTTTTTATCTAATTTTTTACACTTGATGGATCAGGTTTTGGAGTTGGAACAGGTGCAGTCCCCCCTCCTGTTGTAGGAATAATGGCATCAACTAATACCCCAATAATCATACCAAAGGCAGTCAAAATACTAACAATAGTAATACCTTGCTCCCTAAACAAGGTTTTGATTCTTTTACCCAATGTTGTGTCTTTTTTTAACACCTTATTTATAGTTTTTTTTTATCCTGTTTATTTGACTGCGTAATGCTTCTTTGTTTTCACTTGCCGCTTCAAGTCGTGCACTTTTTTCTTCTTCAAGGTCTTCGATGCGATCGCTTATTCTTTTTATTTGAAATTCATCACCATCAGTCTTAGCTTGTTCTAATTTTTGTTTTTCTTTTGCTATATCTTTATCAAGCTCAGTGAGCTTTGAGAGATTATTAGTAAGTTCTCCACGAAAACTTTGCAATCTCTTATCTAAACCTCGTATCTCTCGCAGTGTTAGACTTTCTGGTTGAACAGCAGTTTTAGGATGAGTTTCATCTATTATATCACTCAAATCACTCTCAGTTGTATTTACAGCAGCTACTGTATTTTGTACATCTTCAGTTGTTGAAAAAGTTTGCAATGGTATATTTTCTCCTTTTTTTGCGAGGGTATTTTTTGTTTTTAATAAGGTTGCAAAGTCTGCCCTACCCCGAGCAAGTCTTTCACGTGGAACTAAATAATCATACATTTTTAAAGTGTTTTTTACAAAGTCAATACCATGTTTTTTAACTAAAGTGTCCAGCGCATAAAATTTGACTGCACTATTTCCCCTATGATAAGTAAGTGGAACATCATCTGTTCCCAACTGAACTGCATATAACATTGTTCTACCGTTTTCGTCCTTAGCCATTTTGAAATTTTTATAATCAATTTCGCTGATATCATCGTTAAATTCTTTATAAAATTCATCTACTAACCACCGTTTATGTTTAAGCTGTTCTTTCGTTTTATCTTCTTCTTCAAGCTGATCAATATAGTTATTTTCATTTACAATTTGTCTCTGAAATTCTGAGTCAGGTCGTGTAAATTCTGGTTCTTCACGCAGCAAATCACTTATAAAAGCATCTGTATCTTCATCCACATCTTCAACATCTAGATCGAACGCTGGATTTTCAAATCCTCCTTCAGCCATTGTTTATTTTATTTAATTTTAAAAAATATATTTAAAAAATAAAAACAATGTCGGCTTACGGAAACAAACTCAGCCCTCATAGAAAACTAAGAGAGCCTCATGGTGCCAAGGGCATTCGCACAAGTGTAGTAATAACTAATAATCCATCAACAATAGACCAAAACCAGCAACTGCTTGTAAGATTTCCCAATCTAAGTACTAATGATGTAATAGTTCCTCGTACTGCTCGTCTTGCCTTTGAAATAGAACTTAAAAGCAGAACAGACGCCAACGCTACTCTATTTCAAAATCTGGGTAGAACAATTGTGAAAAAAATGACAATAAGAATAAGTGGTAACGAAGTCATGTCAATAGATGACAGTGATATATATCATTGTTATGTAGATTTATGGAAAAGCCCTACTGAACGATTAAACACAGCTTACCAAGGTATTGGTAAATCAAACATGCTAAAACATAGAGTTAGCGCGGGAGATGCTTCCTCAGACACCGGAGATGAAGCTATAGCAGCAGCTTATGGAAATAGATTTTGTATTCCACTGGACTTTGAAATGTTAGAAAGTCATATGCCATTTTATCAAGCGGGGCTTGGTGATAGGTTAGAATATGAATTAACGTTTAACAATTATAACAAAGTTATCAAAAGCAGTGATGCTGATGCATCTTATGTAATAAAAAATATCTGCTTGGAATTTGATACGGTTAGTGATGTTGAATTATCCAGACAAATAAGACAGCAAATCAATGGTAAGATAGTATTTATGTATGATCGTATCTTGCGACATAGAAAAATAACAGCAAACAAATCTGAAACACTTTGGAATATCAACATTAATGTACCAGCACAGAGCATGAAAGGTATTTTAATGCTGTTTGAAGACCCAGAAAGAACAAGCGCAGAAAACTATTACAACCCAAAGATTGAAAAGGTTGAAATGACAATAGAGGGAGTACCAAATCATTTGTATAGTCAGGGCATGAAGGCATATCAACATTGGGATGAAATCAACAAATATTTTGCTTTAACATCAAAAAGAAACAAAGAGACAGAAATAGCAGCGAGGGACTTAAACTTTACCAGTGTTTCTCTTGAGACTTATTTGACAAAATCATATGCTTTGTGGCTTGACCTTAGAACATGTGAGGACAATTTATTATACGGCAGTGGAAGAAGAATAGAAAACGGCAGTGAAGGTATAACGATACTAATAAATAAAAAAGCAGATGCAGATCAAACTTTAAATATTTATATATATATAATACAAGATGCGCAAATCAATTTTGAAGATGGAAGATTCAAAGAAGTACGATACTAGTTTGCAACAAAAATATCCTAAATATCCACACAGTGCCATTATCTGTGGTCAGACAGGCTGCGGCAAAACAGAGTTTGTTCTTGACATACTTGAACAAGAGTATGTTGGAGTTTTTGAACATATAATTATATTGTGTCCAACCATAGAGTGGAACGAGGCTTATAAAAATAGATCCTGGATAGGTGATGTAAAACATCCAAAAGATAAAAAAAAAAAAAATTGTCAATCCCGTGAGCAACGGTAAAGAAATGTTACAAGAACTGTTGCGTTTATTTTTCAAAAGATATGCTGGCCAGCCCACATTATACATCATTGACGATTGCTCAGCCACAAAAGAATTAACAAAGAAAAAAGATATGTTATCAGAGTTGGCATTCTCTGGTCGTCACGCCAAACAATCAGTGTGGGTCATTTCACAAAGATATAATTCTGTATTGAAAGATTTGAGAGAGCAAGCAAAATGGTTGTGTATATTTTACACCAAGGACAGAGATAGTTATGAAAGTTGTTTGAGAGAAAAAGATGTTATTCCAACGCTGGAGGAGAGAACTAGGATAAGAAAAGCTTTAGCTAAGACTAAATATTCAAAGTTAATTTTGAGGACTGACCAACCAACTGGTTATTGGGTTGAATAATTTTTTTTAAAAATACAATCTAGAGTGTCCCATATAACCCATACACTCAATGCACTAACCAATATCGGTATAACATCACTACTCATGTTTTCCGGGGCTTGTAAAACATACCCTCTTGGCTCACATATAAAATATTCTACACCATCCTTTGTCACAGAAATTACAGGCGTTTCCTGTGCACCTTTTTCGTACGTTTGTAAAAAATCACTTTCTGAAACACATATACAACATTTTACGTCATCTCTTGTCATAACATCCAGTGCTATTTTATTTTTGTTATAATCACTAATCTCACCGTCTGTTATTTTCAAATCCATTCTTTTCTTATATAATTTTTTTTTTTTATTATTACAAAATATATTTTTTTACAACTGTTGCTAATAGTAATACTAACAGCAAAGTAGTAATGTTAATAGCAATACTGACCATGAATATAGTATTGCTAATAGCATTGCTCATAGCAAAGTAGCAATGTTAATAGCAATGCTTGCAGCAAATTAATAATGTTAATAGAAAAAATAGCAATGTTAATAACAATGCTATTAACAATACTAACAATTACTAGTTGCATGAATATCGCTGCTAGTTGTTTTGTATTTTATATTTATATCAAGATAAAAATTAAGATTAATAATATAAAAATGAATGCGGAAGAACTATTACAAAATATATCGGAACAGACGGAACCAGATGAATCAAAGCAACAAGAAACAAAAAAAGAAAGATTATCAGCCATAGTGGCTGGCGGCGGTAGTCGTCAATATTTGGGTAAGGACATACAACTCACAAACATAGATGGCATGTCACCAGATGAAATTAACAAACATTACTGCAGATATGAAGCAAGGCTTGGGGCAAGTATGACCAAGACTTTAGGCAATTCTTTTATTAACTTGTATGTGATGGGAGTATCAAAATATTTTAATGTAACCAATCCACCAAAGCTGATAGAAGATTTGGAGGAAGACCCATTTATTAATCATGCTTTGACAAGTGCTTGTTGTGAGTTGTATTACAGGTATGGAATGTGCTAAGCACCATTTACAGCAATACTGACAACTGTTAGACATATTGATTTTAATAAAAATAAAAATATAGATAATATAAATGGAGAACCAAAAGAGTGAAGTTATACCTGTTGTTACACAACCTGTTGAACAACAAAAAGTAAAAAAATCCAAAACGAGTTGAAGCTGGAAAAAAAGGAGCAGCGGCAAAAAAGGCAAAGCGTTTGCTACAAGATGTTACAAATCAAAATGCTGCAAATCAAGATACTGCAAATCAAATAACAAAAATAACAATAGATGAAGAGGAACCAAAAATCAAAATAAACGTATACAAAAATTGTATTCCACCGTGTCTGGTTTTATTTGGTATTGCTGGGTTGGGTTTGTATATTTATAACAAAAAATCTGCTACGCAACCTGCTACGCAACCTGTTGCTGTTGCACCAAAAGACCCGTTTGATTGTTTTTAATAATTTATTTAAAAAAATAATATAAAAAATAATATAAAAAAAATGGCAGCAAGTATTGACGGAAAACAAATTGTAAATATGATGTATCACGCTGGGGTGGAAACACTTCTAACTGTTGGATATTCTGAGATTAGCAGAAAAATACTAAAAAGACCAGCCCCTAAAGTGGATTTTAATATGGTAGTTGGGATGCTGTCTGTGGATATAATGTTAGCAATGGCTACAAAGGATATGTTGATTAAGCAAGGTATTATTCCTGCGGATATTATGAAATAATTTAAAAAAAATATATATAAAAAAATGGCAAGTGCAGTAGCAATGATGATAGGTGGAGCATTAACAAACGCATTAGCGTTTAGCGGTTCAAATTATTTCTTTTCAAAAATGGGAAGTCATTCAGGAAAGACAAAGGCATGACAAAGCAGTGGAACAATTGAACGCAGCACAAGCGGAGTGGAATAAAAAAAGAACAGAGAGATTAGATTTTATTAACAAGCAACTGCAGAAAGAGCATCATGCAGAGCAAACTTTTGATGATGTGGATCAGGCTATGAAACAGTATTATAATTACCAGCGCCGCAGAGAGGATTTGTCAAAGAAGAATTACTTATTGTTCCTGCTGATACCCAAATTCATAAGTTTTTATAGAAACCATGTGCATCAGTTGTAATTCCATCTTCTCGGATGTATCTTTTTGAGTAAAATGGTGATAGTGTTACTTTGTTTACTGTTATGTTATATATTTGATGTTTTATTGATCGCATCATATTCATTTCATGGTTATATTTTTTCTTGTTAAATAGTGCATCCTTGTAGTTTTCAAAGTTGATATGTTTTTTAATAACATATTTTTTTACTCCTTTTGCTTTTTTGATAAGTTGTTCATCCGCTTTCAAAATAGAATATAGCTTAGGCCTCAATCCAACATACTCAGCTATAGCAACACCGGCACATTCGTCTTTCATTTTACCCAATACTTTTTTGTTTGTATCATCGTGCATTGGGTGATCTTGAGGATAATCACTCAAGTCATACTCATCTTTCATCTAGCCATGTCTTTGTATGCATCATCTGTTCTGATGTCTACAAGCAAGCTGTCAGTATCTGTGTATAATAAAGTACAGTTATCTCCATACCTTTTTTTCAAAGTATTATAATACCAATCATACATCATATACTTTGATAAATCCAATACTGACATCCCAACATAGATTGGTTTGTTTAATGTTAATTTTGTTTTGTTTACATGTACTGCTGATAAATCATCTGAAAATTTTATACGCCTGTTAAAGTTGGGTTTGGCTATTATTTTTCTTATCTTTTCATTTTCAGAGCCGTTAGTTTTGACTAGTTTTATATCTGTCCGCTTGCGTAAATTTTCCATTGTCTTGCCAAACACAGAGTTGTTCATAAGTTTGTAAAAATCTTTTTCAAATTGTGATTTAGCTTTTTTCCTAAGTTCTGTATTTAGGTTTATGTATGATGCCATCCATGGTTTTTCATTAAATTCTAATACTCTGTGTATTTTCTTTAGTTTCATGCCTAAAGATAAATACAGTTGCAGGTTTTTGTGATGTATCACATATTTTTCTTTGTCCATAAGATTAGGGACTAGTTGTTCTGTATTTATCATGCTATTATTTTCTAACAGATCTGTCTGGTATTCAGACAACCATTCTTTTTTCACTGCTAATCTTTCCGGTGCAAGCGGATAGTCATTATGAGATTCATGAAGTTTTTTAGGATATTCCAAATCAACTTCTGCAAAATATCCTTTTCCTTCTTTTGGCTCTGGCAAGGTTTCTGATTTCACCCACTTGAAACCAGAATATGGAAGTGGTTGACTCATGGCCCAACCATAAAGATTATTTGCATCCAGATCCATTAAAAAGTGTTTTTCCTCGTTAGGGTTATAATCAGCTACATATGGATTATTTGCGTTGGCATATCGTTTTGATACCATACTAATTCCACCGCGCATACCTTTTTCTATAAATAAGTGCATGTCAATGTCTGTCAAAAGTTCCAATTCTATTTCTGAATGTTTAAGTAAAGCATCCCAAGATAATCCAGGTGCTGTATAGTAATGTAAAGCATCAAGTTTGTATGCACTCATACATGTTTTTCTAAAAGTTTGAAACACATCTGCTAACAGAGTTACATCAGTTTTTAGATATAAATCATGATAGTCTCCAAGAGTTTTACATTTAAACTCTTTCCATATTTTTTGAGCATGTTCGTAATCTTCGGGACTTTTACTTTCATCTGAGAGACTACTGTAAAACTTTTCTATAGGCGGTAATTGCGTTTCCTTAAATCTTTCCATACTGTCCATATATTCGTATGGATAAACACCTTTTCGTAAAAGTAAATCTGTTTGTTCCCCAAACTGATTTTTAGTAATTTTAAAATCAGATTTGTCTGTTGCATCAATCAATTCATCTAGAGGCTTCATCATAAACTGACAGCTAAGAAACTAAGTTGTCCGGCACTAAATGAAATATACTTTTCAGCGTTGTTTGGAATGCATGTAATATTACCTGTCATTTTATGTATTTTTTGCATGATGAGATGACTATCATATCCTTTGAGGTTGCGAAATATAACAGGAATGATTGTTTTATTTGGTTTTAGTTTTAGTTTTAGGTTGCAGTTTTTATGTGCTGCTCCTCTGTATTCTCCTGTAAAATGACAGTGGTCTCTTACTTTACAGTTTTTGCCACATTTTCTACCTATTTCATCCTCACATATCCGGCAATGTGTTGCTTTTTCATAATCTATTTCATTCTGCTGTGTCATGATTAATGGTTTCGGGTGAGCAAATATATTATTGATCTTGCTCTTTTCACATTCCAAATGATTTAAAAACTTTCAACAGTATCTTCACCTCTGTAAATAACAGGTTCTTCTGTTTTACCATCATATCTGACAACTTGATATCCAAATCCACAAGCTTCGTGCACACTTGTGATTTCAGATTTCTTTCCAAATTTAGTTGATTGTGGTTTGACTATACTTTCAAAATCAGCATATATTGCATAAGGCACAGACATTTGATTTTGATGATTTTTAAATTTGATGATTGCACCTTTTTTTGGCATTTCAATTCTGCAAGAATTTTTGTTAATACCATCGCAGTCTTCTCTGTGTTTGGTAAGTAGATCTTCTCTTGAAAAGCCGTAAAGACAACGATCACAGAAATAAGTTTTACCGTGATATTTGTTTTGATCATAAAGTAATCTATTTAAATTTTTAATCCAGCAATAGTGATATTTTGTTGTTAATTTTTTTGGTTCTTTAAAATAATCATCAGGGTTATAGTTGTCATCTATAATTCCTTCTTTATTATTTGGATCATCTTCGTTCTCTGATTCAACCTCAGTGTCTTCAGATATTAAGATCAAATTAATTCGTTCAATATCTTTTGGTTGTTCTGATATTTTATATGGAAAAACAGATACCTTTTTATTTTTTCCTGTTATAGCATATCCATAAACGTTGATAGCAAGGTTGTTTTGTTTTTCTACTTTGGAAATTTGAGAAATTGGAGTGGGAAAGTCAATGTTATCTTTCTTCAAAAACTCTATACTAGGATACTTTGATAATCTGTCTGTATGATCTGCAGCTGGATTTAAAGCAGAATTTATTGCATGGAACAAACATTTATCATCATTGTTTTTCACATTTATAATTGCTTTCTTATCAGCTACTGCTTTGGGTAAAGGAATATATGAAGAACCTTTTAACGGCTCGTACTTTGCAATATTTAAGTAAAACGTAACACAGTGATCAATTTCTAATCCGGATGCTGTCTTTGTAAATCTTTCAAGGCTCTCTTGTATATAAGCAGATGATTTATCGTACAACTCATTTATTCTTTCAGAGTTTAAGATTGCATTTTGCTCGCTGTGTAATACTGCTGTGGCATATTTTTTGGTATCACCATCATCTTTGAATAAATTTACAGTAAGACCTAATTGAAACTTTAATCCATTCATCTCTATCAGCTCTTTGATAATTAGTTTTGCAATAATAGATTTTTTATCACCAAATACATTTTGAGGATCTTTGTATTTATTTACAGATATTTCGTATGCTTTAAAATAGCCACACATTGGTTTGTCAACCAGTTTTAATTCTTCTTTAGATTTTCTATCATTAAGCTCTTTCAATTCATTTATAACATTGTCTCGTGATTTAGCATATTTCTGATTTTGCTCATCTTGTAATTTATCATATTTCTGCTTTTCTCGTTTACGTTGTTTCTTAGCACGTCGTCTCTTGAGTAAATTTTCTAATGTTTGAGATTTAACCTCTTTTGAAGTTTCCTTTGGAACTTCTTTCAATGCATTTATACCGTTAGATAGTGTTTGCTTATCTATTACACCTGTATCAAACAGGCGTATTAAATTTTCTATAATCTCTTCAGTCTTCATTATTTCTTTTTGATATACTTATATATTTTTTTTTATTTAATATAAAAAAATATATCAAAAAGAAACAATGGAAATTAATGTTTGCACATTTCTTAAAATTGGATTACACGATCCGTGTAAAAATAAAACTACAAAAGATTCTAATTATTGCAGTTTGCATAAGTATAGATTAAAAACAAGTCATGTATTGCCGTGCTCAATATGTAAAAAAGGCACAAGAGCAAAAAATAAAATTTGTGCTGATTGTGGTGGAGTTTCAGTCAGAATAATGGCAAGTTATTGGAAATTTAAAGATTATAATGCTGAGTGCTTAAAATTTAGACGTATTGATGTTTAACCATATAAAAAAAATATGTTGTAATTTTGATAACTTATAAAAAAAAATTAAACTTGCAATCTTCACTACCCCTATTTTAAAAAAGTTTGTTAACCTAAGTTTTAATGTTTAACCTCTATTTTGTAATAAAATTTAAACATCCAAATTTAAAACATTTTCACAATTCAATCTTAAAATGTTGGGTTATTTAGCGCCTGGGACATGCTAAATAACCAGTTTAATTGACTTAATTTTCAGTAAACTGAAATTTTTTGTGTGGTGATTTTAGATTATTTGGGGTGATTTGGGTTTTGGGCCAGAACACCTATAATACATATATATCTATATGTGGGGTCAATAAGATTTATAGGGGACAAGGTAATAGCCGAGTCCCCCTATATATCTGACTGACCCGACATATTTCTGTAGGGGGTCAGTAACAAACCCAATAACTGATTTATTGCACCGAGCACCTTTTTAAGGCAAACACCGACATTTTAACCCTTTTTAATGGAACGTCAACTTCATTGAGACGTTCGCGCAAGTTGACGTCATGACATTGATATCACGACCAGTACACTTTAAAACATTATTAATTTACTTATTATTTGTTACTAACGCCTTAAAGAACTATTGCAAATGATTTAAACTTTGAATCGGAATTGTAGTCCATATTGTTTTAGTGACTCTCTATGAAATATACTACTGACGCCCTATAGAATGATAGAGGGTCACCATGTGACCGCTCTAATCCAATGATAGGATTTTGTGCGAGGTGCAGTAAAGATGTATGGCCCCTTTATGGGTTAAAAATGTTGAAATTGAGTAAATATAATCTAATTGTAAGCAGCTCTCAAATATTTTCCTTTCACGACGGGCGTCTTTCATGACAGTTTTGTTCTCTTGTTTGCCATATCCGTCCTTACGAATTTAATGTGAAATGTACTTATGTGCATGGATGCATATTTGTAAGGCATCAAACTCCCCGCAGTGGTTACTTCCCCTTTCTGGTACAGTAATCACTGCCACCACACACATTTATAGCTGAAATCTGGGTACACAAATCATTTATTTATATAAAAAGAATTGTTTTAGCAAACATGCACACCGGTTACTAAGTTACAGTACTTGTAAACAAAATGTATTCCGTTGAGAACATTACAGAAGCTCTGCGTAAATTTAATAAAGAGATTACACCTACGCCAAAACCAGGTTGAATGTTTTCAACATCTTCTTGAAGGTAATGATCGATGTTATTGTCAATTGCCTGTTGGTTAAAGCAAGAGTTTACTGTACCAAGCATTACCTAGTGGATCGGCATTTTTTGTAATCACATGGCCTCAGTTATCGTCACGTGATTTGTGTGGTGGCAGGGATTAGTGGCTACAATATCCGTGCGCGGAAGTTGATAAGGCATGGATGCATACTATAAGTAAGCAAAGAAAGCACTTAATAAGTAATTAATTGTCGAGCATGGCTGACTTATTGTTCAAATGTCAGTCTATCAATCGGTCTTCTGTTTATCTATCGTCTGTTTCGCTTGTAATATCCAACATATTTGACCAAATTTCAAAAAGAGAAGCTGACTTGGGGCGTTCACACATATGATTCCGCTTGACTTACAATACGCGACCACCATACAACTACACAAGATGAGGATGTGTATAGTTGGCAAGTCAAGAGCGAGTACACGTACCAACATTAGATGTTTAAAATAAATCGGATATACATGCTGGATTAAGTATTTTAATGAAGTCAATGTTTACAGAAATATATATTTTGTTTACACACATTTATAACAATGATTTGATCGTAAAGTTAAAACATATTTAATGTATCTAGTTTAATGGGCTATTCTAACAATATAAAGGATTGGCGACTTAATGGCGGAACACACGCCATCGGAAAGTTCCTATGTGAATGTGATGTTATTCCGTTGTCCGTATCTCTGTATGATACCGGGTGGATGTGATGCTACTATTCCATGTTCTATCGTACTAGGGTCGCCCGTGTGTTTGTTTGTATGAATCAATATTGAAGTCTATTTAATGAGTGGTTTCTTGAGCCTACACAATGGGAAAGCTCGCTAAGCTGGCAATGCCGCACTGATTATTCTTGTTCCTTGCCATTTTTGCGTAACCTTCCAATCCCCATTTTTCACCCCAACTGAAAAATATAATTCAAAACAATATGACATATGTGCTTTCTTAGTATCAAACATCCATATTTATAGGATTTGTATTGGAATATATGCACTCGTTATTTCGCGTATTAATATTGCGCGACGAGTTCTTTCGCGTATTAATATTGCGCAACTTTAGGAGCGCAATATGTATGCGCGAAATAACGAGTGTATATATCCCAATATATATATAATAACATTTTTACTGGATACACAGTTTTAAATTAGAACAATAAAATATGTTGTAACATTTAATTTTCACCAAAAACATGTATTTGAAACAAACATTATATAGTGGGAATTGTCACAATGAAATCAACTTTGTTTACATCATGTGACATACTTTCTTTGACATAAACAGAATATTGCACCAATCGCGAACGAGTATACATTACACACCCAATATGACGTTACCACACGTCAATATGAGCGAATACATGTTAATATGAGCGAATATTGTCGTTTCCTGTTACATTTAAAGTAAACGGAGCTTGTAAATGAGTATGCAATAAATCGTTTTATATAGTAGTATATCGAATTATAACACATTATATAATATTATATCACATTATATAACAGTGTATCCATCTTTATTTCGTACCCACCAGACAAAATCCATATTTGAACTCGGCTTCGCCTCGTCCAAATATAGAAGCTGTTTGCTGTGTAATCGTGCAATATAATTCAGTATTAAACAGTAAAATATTGCAGTATTTCGTATTATATCACATGATATCGTTTACATCGGATTATATCACATTTTATCGATACGTCGCATTAAATAGTAGTGTATTATACCCCAACTGTAATCACCAATTTAAAGTATTATGCAATATTATTATATTGTTTTTTTACCCCGCCCTTTCATATCATCACGTTATATAATCATATCACCTGCGGGCAGATGCGGAAGCTAAGGCGAAATGCGGTATTTGAAGAATTCACATGATCGTCAAATCGCCAAGCTATTTTTCAACAGCAAATACACCGACCTATTTTTCACTAGCCTATAAATTCTATCAATTGTTCACGAGCTAGTATACCTACCTATTTTTCTCGAGCCAGTATACCTATGTACTTTTCACGAGCCAGTGTACCTACCTATCTTTCACGAGCCAGTATACCTACCTATTTTTCTCGAGCCAGTATACCTATGTACTTTTCACGAGCCAGTGTATATACCAATTTTTCACGAGCCAGTATATCTACATATTTTTCACGAGCCAGTGTACATACCTGTTTTTCACGAGCCAGTAAACCTACCTATTTTTCTCGAGCCAGTATACCTACCTATTGTTCACGAGCCAGTATACCTATGTACTTTTCACGAGCCAGTGTACCTACCTATTTTTCACGAGCCAGAGTACCTACCTATTTTTCACAAACCAGTATACCTACCTATTTTTCACGAGCCAGAGTACCTACCTATTTTTTACGAGCCAGTATACCTACCTATTTTTCACGAGCCAGAGTACCTACCTATTTTTCACGAGCAGGTATACCTACCTATTTTTCACGAGCCAGAGTACCTACATATTTTTCACGAGCCAGTATACCTACCTATTTTTCACGGTCCGGTATACCTACCTATTTTTCACGGTCCGGTGTACTACCTAGTTTTCACGAGCCAGAGTAAATACCTATTTTTCGCGAGCCAGAGGACCTACATATTTTTCACGAGCCAGTATACCTACCTATTTTTCACGAGCCAGTGTACTACCTATTTTTGACGAGCCAGAGTACCTACCTATTTTTCACGAGCCAGTATACCTACCTATTTATCACGAGCCAGAGTAACTACCTATTTATCAGGAGCCAGAGTACCTACATATCTTTCACGAGCCAGTGTACCTACCTATTTATCACGAGCCAGAGTACCTACATATTTTTCACGATCCAGTGTACTACCCATTTTTCACGAGCCAGAGTACCTACATATTTTTCACGAGCCAGAGTACCTACATATTTTTCACGAGCCAGAGTACCTGCTTTTTTTGACGAGCCAGAATACCTACCTATTTTTGACGAGCCAGTATACCTACCTATTTTTCACGAGCCAGAGTACCTACTTTTTTTCACGAGCCGGTATACCAACACATTGTTCACGAGCCAGTATACCTACCTATTTTTTCACAAACCAGTATACCTACCTATTTTTCACGAGCCAGAGTACCTACCTATTTTTCACGAGCCGATATACCAACACATTGTTCACGAGCCAGTATACCTACCTATTTTTCACAAACCAGTATACCTACCTATTTCTCACGAGCCAGTGTACTACCTATTTTTCACGAGCCAGAGTACCTACATATTTTTCACGAGCCAGTATACCTACCTATTTTTCACGAGCCAGTATACCTACCTATTTTTCACGAGCCAGTATACCTACCTATTTATCACGAGCCAGTGTACTACCTATTTTTCACGAGCCAGAGTACCTACATATTTTTCACGAGCCAGTATACCTACCTATTTATCACGAGCCAGTGTACTACATATTTTTCACGAGCCAGTATACCTACCTATTTTTGACGAGCCAGTATACCTACCTATTTTTCACGAGCCAGTATACCTACCTATTTCTCACGAGCCAGTGTACTACCTATTTTTCACGAGCCAGAGTACCTACATATTTTTCACGAGCCAGTATACCTACCTATTTTTGACGAGCCAGTATACCTACCTATTTATCACGAGCCAGAGTACCTACATATTTTTCACGAGCCAGTATACCTACCTATTTATCACGAGCCAGTATACCTACCTATTTTTCGCGAGCCAGTATACCTACCTATTTATCACGAGCCAGTATACCTAAGTATTTTTGACGAGCCAGAGTAACTACCTATTTTTCACGAGCCAGTGTACCTACCTGTTTTTCACGAGCCAGTATACCTACCTATTTTTCACGAGCCAGAGTAACTACCTATTTTTGACGAGCCGGTATACCTACCTATTTTTCACGAGCCAGTATACCTACCTATTTTTCACGAGCCAGTATACCTACCTATTTATCACGAGCCAGAGTACCTACCTATTTATCAGGAGCCAGAGTACCTACATATCTTTCACGAGCCAGTGTACCTACCTATTTATCACGAGCCAGAGTAACTACCTATTTATCAGGAGCCAGAGTACCTACATATCTTTCACGAGCCAGTGTACCTACCTATTTATCACGAGCCAGAGTACCTACATATTTTTCACGATCCAGTGTACTACCCATTTTTCACGAGCCAGAGTACCTACATATTTTTCACGAGCCAGAGTACCTACATATTTTTCACGAGCCAGAGTACCTGCTTTTTTTGACGAGCCAGAATACCTACCTATTTTTGACGAGCCAGTATACCTACCTATTTTTCACGAGCCAGAGTACCTACCTATTTTTCACGAGCAGGTATACCTACCTATTTTTCACGAGCCAGAGTACCTACATATTTTTCACGAGCCAGTATACCTACCTATTTTTCACGGTCCGGTATACCTACCTATTTTTCACGGTCCGGTGTACTACCTATTTTTCACGAGCCAGAGTAAATACCTATTTTTCGCGAGCCAGAGGACCTACATATTTTTCACGAGCCAGTATACCTACCTATTTTTCACGAGCCAGTGTACTACCTATTTTTGACGAGCCAGAGTACCTACCTATTTTTCACGAGCCAGTATACCTACCTATTTATCACGAGCCAGAGTAACTACCTATTTATCAGGAGCCAGAGTACCTACATATCTTTCACGAGCCAGTGTACCTACCTATTTATCACGAGCCAGAGTACCTACATATTTTTCACGATCCAGTGTACTACCCATTTTTCACGAGCCAGAGTACCTACATATTTTTCACGAGCCAGAGTACCTACATATTTTTCACGAGCCAGAGTACCTGCTTTTTTTGACGAGCCAGAATACCTACCTATTTTTGACGAGCCAGTATACCTACCTATTTTTCACGAGCCAGAGTACCTACTTTTTTTCACGAGCCGGTATACCAACTCATTGTTCACGAGCCAGTATACCTACCTATTTTTTCACAAACCAGTATACCTACCTATTTTTCACGAGCCAGAGTACCTACCTATTTTTCACGAGCCGATATACCAACACATTGTTCACGAGCCAGTATACCTACCTATTTTTCACAAACCAGTATACCTACCTATTTCTCACGAGCCAGTGTACTACCTATTTTTCACGAGCCAGAGTACCTACATATTTTTCACGAGCCAGTATACCTACCTATTTTTCACGGTCCGGTATACCTACCTATTTTTCACGGTCCGGTGTACTACCTATTTTTCACGAGCCAGAGTAAATACCTATTTTTCGCGAGCCAGAGGACCTACATATTTTTCACGAGCCAGTATACCTACCTATTTTTCACGAGCCAGTGTACTACCTATTTTTGACGAGCCAGAGTACCTACCTATTTTTCACGAGCCAGTATACCTACCTATTTATCACGAGCCAGAGTAACTACCTATTTATCAGGAGCCAGAGTACCTACATATCTTTCACGAGCCAGTGTACCTACCTATTTATCACGAGCCAGAGTACCTACATATTTTTCACGATCCAGTGTACTACCCATTTTTCACGAGCCAGAGTACCTACATATTTTTCACGAGCCAGAGTACCTACATATTTTTCACGAGCCAGAGTACCTGCTTTTTTTGACGAGCCAGAATACCTACCTATTTTTGACGAGCCAGTATACCTACCTATTTTTCACGAGCCAGAGTACCTACTTTTTTTCACGAGCCGGTATACCAACTCATTGTTCACGAGCCAGTATACCTACCTATTTTTTCACAAACCAGTATACCTACCTATTTTTCACGAGCCAGAGTACCTACCTATTTTTCACGAGCCGATATACCAACACATTGTTCACGAGCCAGTATACCTACCTATTTTTCACAAACCAGTATACCTACCTATTTCTCACGAGCCAGTGTACTACCTATTTTTCACAAACCAGTATACCTACCTATTTCTCACGAGCCAGTGTACTACCTATTTTTCACGAGCCAGAGTACCTACATATTTTTCACGAGCCAGTATACCTACCTATTTTTCACGAGCCAGTATACCTACCTATTTATCACGAGCCAGTATACCTACCTATTTATCACGAGCCAGTATACCTACCTGTTTTTCACGAGCCAGTATACCTACCTGTTTTTCACGAGCCAGTATACCTACCTATTTTTCACGAGCCAGAGTAACTACCTATTTTTCACGAGCCAGTATACCTACCTATTTTTCACGAGCCAGTATACCTACCTATTTTTCACGAGCCAGTATACCTACCTATTTTTCACAAACCAGTATACCTACCTATTTCTCACGAGCCAGTGTACTACCTATTTTTCACAAACCAGTATACCTACCTATTTCTCACGAGCCAGTGTACTACCTATTTTTCACGAGCCAGAGTACCTACATATTTTTCACGAGCCAGTATACCTACCTATTTATCACGAGCCAGTATACCTACCTATTTATCACGAGCCAGTATACCTACCTATTTATCACGAGCCAGTATACCTACCTATTTATCACGAGCCAGTATACCTACCTATTTATCACGAGCCAGTATACCTACCTATTTATCACGAGCCAGTATACCTACCTATTTTTCACGAGCCAGTATACCTACCTATTTATCACGAGCCAGTATACCTACCTATTTATCACGAGCCAGTATACCTACCTATTTTTCACGAGCCAGTATACCTACCTATTTATCACGAGCCAGTATACCTAAGTATTTTTGACGAGCCAGAGTAACTACCTATTTTTCACGAGCCAGTGTACCTACCTGTTTTTCACGAGCCAGTATACCTACCTATTTTTCACGAGCCAGAGTAACTACCTATTTTTGACGAGCCGGTATACCTACCTATTTTTCACGAGCCAGTATACCTACCTATTTTTCACGAGCCAGTATACCTACCTATTTATCACGAGCCAGAGTACCTACCTATTTTTCACGAGCCAGTCTACCTACCTATTTATCACGAGTCAGAGTACCTACCTATTTTTCACGAGCAAGTCTACCTACCTATTTATTACGAGCCAGGGAACCTACCTATTTTTGACGAGCCAGTACACCTACCTATTTATCACGAGCCAGAGTACCTACCTATTTTTGACGAGCCAGTGTACCTACCTATTTTTGACGAGCCAGTATACCTACCTATTTATCACGAGCCAGAGTACCTACCTTTTTTTCACGAGCCAGTATACCTACCTATTTTTCACGAGCCAGTATACCTACTATTTATCACGAGCCAGAGTACCTACCTATTTTTGACGAGCCAGTATACCTACCTATTTTTCACAAACCAATATACCTACCTATTTTTCACGAGCCAGTGTACTACCTATTTTTCACGAGCCAGTATACCTACCTATTGTTCACAAGCCAGAGTACCTACATATTTTTCACGAGCCAGAGAACCTACCTATTTTTCGCGAGCCAGTGTACCTACCTATTTTTCGCGAGCCAGAGTACCTACCTATTGTTCACGAGCCAGAGTACCTACATATTTTTCACGAACCAGAGTACCTACCTATTTTTCACAAGCCGGAGTACCTACCTATTTTTCTCGAGCCAGTATACCTACCTATTTTTCACAACCCAGTATATCTACCTATTTTTCACGAGCCGGTATACCAGCATATTTTTCACGAGCCAGTATACCTACCTATTTTTCACGGTCCGGTATACCAACACATTTTTCACGAGACAGTGTACCTACCTATTTTTCACAAACCAGTATACCTACCTATTTTTCACGAGCCAGAGTACCTACATATTTTTCACGAGCCAGTAAACTACTTATTTTTCACGAGCCGGTATACCAACACATTGTTCACGAGCCAGTATACCAACACATTGTTCACGAGCCAGTATACCTACCTATTTTTCACAAACCAGTATACCTACCTATTTTTCACGAGCCAGTGTACTACCTATTTTTCACGAGCCAGAGTAACTACCTATTTTTCACGAGCCAGAGTACCTACATTTTTTTCACGAGCCAGTATACCTACCTATATTTGACGAGCCAGTGTACTAGCTATTTTTCACGAGCCAGAGTACCTACCTATTTTTCACGAGCCAGAGTACCTATATATTTTTGACGAGCCAGAGTACCTACCTATTTTTCACGAGCCAGAGTACCTACATATTTTTCACGAACCAGTATACCTACCTATTTGTCACGAGCCAGTGTACTACCTATTTTTGACGAGCCAGAGTACCTACCTATTTTTTCGCGAGCCAGAGGACCTAAATGTTTTTCACGAGCCAGTATACCTAACTATTTTTGACGAGCCAGTATACCTACCTATTTATCACGAGCCAGAGTACCTACATATGTTTCACGAGCCAGTGTACTACCTATTTTTCACGAGCCAGAGTACCTACATATTTTTCACGAGCCAGTGTACTACCTATTTTTCACGAGCCAGAGTACCTACCTATTTTTCACGAGCCAGTGTACTACCTATTTTTCACGAGCCAGAGTACCTACATATTTTTCACGAGCCAGTGTACCTACCTGTTTTTCACGAGCCAGTATACCTACTTATTTTTGACGAGCCAGTATACCTACCTATATTTGACGAGCCAGTGTACCTACCTATTTTTCACGAGCCAGAGTACCTACCTATTTTTCACAAACCAGTATACCTACCTATTTTTCACGAGCCAGAGTACCTACCTATTTTTTACGAGCCAGTATACCTACCTATTTTTCACGAGCCAGAGTACCTACCTATTTTTCACGAGCAGGTATACCTACCTATTTTTCACGAGCCAGAGTACCTACATATTTTTCACGAGCCAGTATACCTACCTATTTTTCACGGTCCGGTATACCTACCTATTTTTCACGGTCCGGTGTACTACCTAGTTTTCACGAGCCAGAGTAAATACCTATTTTTCGCGAGCCAGAGGACCTACATATTTTTCACGAGCCAGTATACCTACCTATTTTTCACGAGCCAGTGTACTACCTATTTTTGACGAGCCAGAGTACCTACCTATTTTTCACGAGCCAGTATACCTACCTATTTATCACGAGCCAGAGTAACTACCTATTTATCAGGAGCCAGAGTACCTACATATCTTTCACGAGCCAGTGTACCTACCTATTTATCACGAGCCAGAGTACCTACATATTTTTCACGATCCAGTGTACTACCCATTTTTCACGAGCCAGAGTACCTACATATTTTTCACGAGCCAGAGTACCTACATATTTTTCACGAGCCAGAGTACCTGCTTTTTTTGACGAGCCAGAATACCTACCTATTTTTGACGAGCCAGTATACCTACCTATTTTTCACGAGCCAGAGTACCTACTTTTTTTCACGAGCCGGTATACCAACACATTGTTCACGAGCCAGTATACCTACCTATTTTTTCACAAACCAGTATACCTACCTATTTTTCACGAGCCAGAGTACCTACCTATTTTTCACGAGCCGATATACCAACACATTGTTCACGAGCCAGTATACCTACCTATTTTTCACAAACCAGTATACCTACCTATTTCTCACGAGCCAGTGTACTACCTATTTTTCACGAGCCAGAGTACCTACATATTTTTCACGAGCCAGTATACCTACCTATTTTTGACGAGCCAGTATACCTACCTATTTTTCACGAGCCAGTATACCTACCTATTTATCACGAGCCAGTGTACTACCTATTTTTCACGAGCCAGAGTACCTACATATTTTTCACGAGCCAGTATACCTACCTATTTATCACGAGCCAGTGTACTACATATTTTTCACGAGCCAGTATACCTACCTATTTTTGACGAGCCAGTATACCTACCTATTTTTCACGAGCCAGTATACCTACCTATTTCTCACGAGCCAGTGTACTACCTATTTTTCACGAGCCAGAGTACCTACATATTTTTCACGAGCCAGTATACCTACCTATTTTTGACGAGCCAGTATACCTACCTATTTATCACGAGCCAGAGTACCTACATATTTTTCACGAGCCAGTATACCTACCTATTTTTGACGAGCCAGTATACCTACCTATTTATCACGAGCCAGTATACCTACCTATTTTTCGCGAGCCAGTATACCTACCTATTTATCACGAGCCAGTATACCTAAGTATTTTTGACGAGCCAGAGTAACTACCTATTTTTCACGAGCCAGTGTACCTACCTGTTTTTCACGAGCCAGTATACCTACCTATTTTTCACGAGCCAGAGTAACTACCTATTTTTGACGAGCCGGTATACCTACCTATTTTTCACGAGCCAGTATACCTACCTATTTTTCACGAGCCAGTATACCTACCTATTTATCACGAGCCAGAGTACCTACCTATTTATCAGGAGCCAGAGTACCTACATATCTTTCACGAGCCAGTGTACCTACCTATTTATCACGAGCCAGAGTAACTACCTATTTATCAGGAGCCAGAGTACCTACATATCTTTCACGAGCCAGTGTACCTACCTATTTATCACGAGCCAGAGTACCTACATATTTTTCACGATCCAGTGTACTACCCATTTTTCACGAGCCAGAGTACCTACATATTTTTCACGAGCCAGAGTACCTACATATTTTTCACGAGCCAGAGTACCTGCTTTTTTTGACGAGCCAGAATACCTACCTATTTTTGACGAGCCAGTATACCTACCTATTTTTCACGAGCCAGAGTACCTACCTATTTTTCACGAGCAGGTATACCTACCTATTTTTCACGAGCCAGAGTACCTACATATTTTTCACGAGCCAGTATACCTACCTATTTTTCACGGTCCGGTATACCTACCTATTTTTCACGGTCCGGTGTACTACCTATTTTTCACGAGCCAGAGTAAATACCTATTTTTCGCGAGCCAGAGGACCTACATATTTTTCACGAGCCAGTATACCTACCTATTTTTCACGAGCCAGTGTACTACCTATTTTTGACGAGCCAGAGTACCTACCTATTTTTCACGAGCCAGTATACCTACCTATTTATCACGAGCCAGAGTAACTACCTATTTATCAGGAGCCAGAGTACCTACATATCTTTCACGAGCCAGTGTACCTACCTATTTATCACGAGCCAGAGTACCTACATATTTTTCACGATCCAGTGTACTACCCATTTTTCACGAGCCAGAGTACCTACATATTTTTCACGAGCCAGAGTACCTACATATTTTTCACGAGCCAGAGTACCTGCTTTTTTTGACGAGCCAGAATACCTACCTATTTTTGACGAGCCAGTATACCTACCTATTTTTCACGAGCCAGAGTACCTACTTTTTTTCACGAGCCGGTATACCAACTCATTGTTCACGAGCCAGTATACCTACCTATTTTTTCACAAACCAGTATACCTACCTATTTTTCACGAGCCAGAGTACCTACCTATTTTTCACGAGCCGATATACCAACACATTGTTCACGAGCCAGTATACCTACCTATTTTTCACAAACCAGTATACCTACCTATTTCTCACGAGCCAGTGTACTACCTATTTTTCACGAGCCAGAGTACCTACATATTTTTCACGAGCCAGTATACCTACCTATTTTTCACGGTCCGGTATACCTACCTATTTTTCACGGTCCGGTGTACTACCTATTTTTCACGAGCCAGAGTAAATACCTATTTTTCGCGAGCCAGAGGACCTACATATTTTTCACGAGCCAGTATACCTACCTATTTTTCACGAGCCAGTGTACTACCTATTTTTGACGAGCCAGAGTACCTACCTATTTTTCACGAGCCAGTATACCTACCTATTTATCACGAGCCAGAGTAACTACCTATTTATCAGGAGCCAGAGTACCTACATATCTTTCACGAGCCAGTGTACCTACCTATTTATCACGAGCCAGAGTACCTACATATTTTTCACGATCCAGTGTACTACCCATTTTTCACGAGCCAGAGTACCTACATATTTTTCACGAGCCAGAGTACCTACATATTTTTCACGAGCCAGAGTACCTGCTTTTTTTGACGAGCCAGAATACCTACCTATTTTTGACGAGCCAGTATACCTACCTATTTTTCACGAGCCAGAGTACCTACTTTTTTTCACGAGCCGGTATACCAACTCATTGTTCACGAGCCAGTATACCTACCTATTTTTTCACAAACCAGTATACCTACCTATTTTTCACGAGCCAGAGTACCTACCTATTTTTCACGAGCCGATATACCAACACATTGTTCACGAGCCAGTATACCTACCTATTTTTCACAAACCAGTATACCTACCTATTTCTCACGAGCCAGTGTACTACCTATTTTTCACAAACCAGTATACCTACCTATTTCTCACGAGCCAGTGTACTACCTATTTTTCACGAGCCAGAGTACCTACATATTTTTCACGAGCCAGTATACCTACCTATTTTTCACGAGCCAGTATACCTACCTATTTATCACGAGCCAGTATACCTACCTATTTATCACGAGCCAGTATACCTACCTGTTTTTCACGAGCCAGTATACCTACCTGTTTTTCACGAGCCAGTATACCTACCTATTTTTCACGAGCCAGAGTAACTACCTATTTTTCACGAGCCAGTATACCTACCTATTTTTCACGAGCCAGTATACCTACCTATTTTTCACGAGCCAGTATACCTACCTATTTTTCACAAACCAGTATACCTACCTATTTCTCACGAGCCAGTGTACTACCTATTTTTCACAAACCAGTATACCTACCTATTTCTCACGAGCCAGTGTACTACCTATTTTTCACGAGCCAGAGTACCTACATATTTTTCACGAGCCAGTATACCTACCTATTTATCACGAGCCAGTATACCTACCTATTTATCACGAGCCAGTATACCTACCTATTTATCACGAGCCAGTATACCTACCTATTTATCACGAGCCAGTATACCTACCTATTTATCACGAGCCAGTATACCTACCTATTTATCACGAGCCAGTATACCTACCTATTTATCACGAGCCAGTATACCTACCTATTTATCACGAGCCAGTATACCTACCTATTTATCACGAGCCAGTATACCTACCTATTTATCACGAGCCAGTATACCTACCTATTTTTCACGAGCCAGTATACCTACCTATTTATCACGAGCCAGTATACCTAAGTATTTTTGACGAGCCAGAGTAACTACCTATTTTTCACGAGCCAGTGTACCTACCTGTTTTTCACGAGCCAGTATACCTACCTATTTTTCACGAGCCAGAGTAACTACCTATTTTTGACGAGCCGGTATACCTACCTATTTTTCACGAGCCAGTATACCTACCTATTTTTCACGAGCCAGTATACCTACCTATTTATCACGAGCCAGAGTACCTACCTATTTTTCACGAGCCAGTCTACCTACCTATTTATCACGAGTCAGAGTACCTACCTATTTTTCACGAGCAAGTCTACCTACCTATTTATTACGAGCCAGGGAACCTACCTATTTTTGACGAGCCAGTACACCTACCTATTTTTGACGAGCCAGTGTACCTACCTATTTTTGACGAGCCAGTATACCTACCTATTTATCACGAGCCAGAGTACCTACCTTTTTTTCACGAGCCAGTATACCTACCTATTTTTCACGAGCCAGTATACCTACTATTTATCACGAGCCAGAGTACCTACCTATTTTTGACGAGCCAGTATACCTACCTATTTTTCACAAACCAATATACCTACCTATTTTTCACGAGCCAGTGTACTACCTATTTTTCACGAGCCAGTATACCTACCTATTGTTCACAAGCCAGAGTACCTACATATTTTTCACGAGCCAGAGAACCTACCTATTTTTCGCGAGCCAGTGTACCTACCTATTTTTCGCGAGCCAGAGTACCTACCTATTGTTCACGAGCCAGAGTACCTACATATTTTTCACGAACCAGAGTACCTACCTATTTTTCACAAGCCGGAGTACCTACCTATTTTTCTCGAGCCAGTATACCTACCTATTTTTCACAACCCAGTATATCTACCTATTTTTCACGAGCCGGTATACCAGCATATTTTTCACGAGCCAGTATACCTACCTATTTTTCACGGTCCGGTATACCAACACATTTTTCACGAGACAGTGTACCTACCTATTTTTCACAAACCAGTATACCTACCTATTTTTCACGAGCCAGAGTACCTACATATTTTTCACGAGCCAGTAAACTACTTATTTTTCACGAGCCGGTATACCAACACATTGTTCACGAGCCAGTATACCAACACATTGTTCACGAGCCAGTATACCTACCTATTTTTCACAAACCAGTATACCTACCTATTTTTCACGAGCCAGTGTACTACCTATTTTTCACGAGCCAGAGTAACTACCTATTTTTCACGAGCCAGAGTACCTACATTTTTTTCACGAGCCAGTATACCTACCTATATTTGACGAGCCAGTGTACTAGCTATTTTTCACGAGCCAGAGTACCTACCTATTTTTCACGAGCCAGAGTACCTATATATTTTTGACGAGCCAGAGTACCTACCTATTTTTCACGAGCCAGAGTACCTACATATTTTTCACGAACCAGTATACCTACCTATTTGTCACGAGCCAGTGTACTACCTATTTTTGACGAGCCAGAGTACCTACCTATTTTTTCGCGAGCCAGAGGACCTAAATGTTTTTCACGAGCCAGTATACCTAACTATTTTTGACGAGCCAGTATACCTACCTATTTATCACGAGCCAGAGTACCTACATATGTTTCACGAGCCAGTGTACTACCTATTTTTCACGAGCCAGAGTACCTACATATTTTTCACGAGCCAGTGTACTACCTATTTTTCACGAGCCAGAGTACCTACCTATTTTTCACGAGCCAGTGTACTACCTATTTTTCACGAGCCAGAGTACCTACATATTTTTCACGAGCCAGTGTACCTACCTGTTTTTCACGAGCCAGTATACCTACTTATTTTTGACGAGCCAGTATACCTACCTATTTTTCACGAGCCAGAGTACCTACATATTTTTCACGAGCCAGAGTACCTACATTTTTTTCACGAGCCAGTATACCTACCTATATTTGACGAGCCAGTGTACTACCTATTTTTCACGAGCCAGAGTACCTACATATTTTTCACGAGCCAGTGTACCTACCTGTTTTTCACGAGCCAGTATACCTACCTATTTATCACGAGCCAGAGTACCTACATATTTTTCACGAGCCAGTATACTACCTATTTTTCACGAGCCAGTATACCTACCTATTTTTCACGAGCCAGTATACCTACCTATTTTTGACGAGCCAGAGTACCTACCTATTTTTCACGAGCCAGTATACCTACCTATTTTTGACGAGCCAGAGTACCTACCTGTTTTTCACGAGCCAGTATACCTACCTATTTTTGACGAGCCAGTCTACCTACCTATTTTTCACGAGCCAGTATACCTACCTATTTTTGACGAGCCAGAGTACCTACCTATTTTTCACGAGCCAGTATACCTACCTATTTTTGACGAGCCAGAGTACCTACCTATTTTTCACGAGCCAGTGTACTACCTATTTTTGACGAGCCAGAGTACCTACCTATTTTTCACGAGCCAGTATACCTACCTATTTTTGACGAGCCAGAGTACCTACCTATTTTTGACGAGCCAGTCTACCTACCTATTTTTGACGAGCCAGAGTACCTACCTGTTTTTCACGAGCCAGTATACCTACCTATTTTTGACGAGCCAGTCTACCTACCTATTTTTCACGAGCCAGTATACCTACCTATTTTTGACGAGCCAGAGTACCTACCTATTTTTCACGAGCCAGTATACCTACCTATTTTTGACGAGCCAGAGTACCTACCTGTTTTTCACGAGCCAGTATACCTACCTATTTTTGACGAGCCAGTCTACCTACCTATTTTTCACGAGCCAGTATACCTACCTATTTTTGACGAGCCAGAGTACCTACCTGTTTTTCACGAGCCAGTATACCTACCTATTTTTGACGAGCCAGTCTACCTACCTATTTTTCACGAGCCAGTATACCTACCTATTTTTCACGAGCCAGAGTACCTACCTATTTTTGACGAGCCAGTATACCTACCTATTTTTCACGAGCCAGAGTACCTACATATTTTTCACGAGCCAGTATACTACCTATTTTTCACGAGCCAGTATACCTACCTATTTTTCACGAGCCAGTATACCTACCTGTTTTTCACGAGCCAGTATACCTACCTATTTTTGACGAGCCAGTATACCTACCTATTTTTCACGAGCCAGAGTACCTACATATTTTTCACGAGCCAGTGTACTACCTATTTTTCACGAGCCAGAGTACCTACCTATTTTTCACGAGCCAGTGTACTACCTATTTTTCACGAGCCAGAGTACCTACATATTTTTCACGAGCCAGTGTACCTACCTGTTTTTCACGAGCCAGTATACCTACTTATTTTTGACGAGCCAGTATACCTACCTATTTTTCACGAGCCAGAGTACCTACATATTTTTCACGAGCCAGTATACTACCTATTTTTCACGAGCCAGTGTACCTACCTGTTTTTCACGAGCCAGTATACCTACCTATTTTTCACGAGCCAGTATTCCTGTCCATTGTCCGCTCCATATCCTACGACAAGAACTGCGTGTGTGAGGATGTTGTTGCCGCATAATTTGTTGTCATAGACACCGTGAGAATATTGGCGGAGTAATTTTCCATGATCTGAGATTCCAACAGATACTGGCCCCTTTTTTGCCACCACTCTCTGTAAAGATGCAATACACAATGCATGTTTAAAAGAATAAACAAATAGACATGTGACTACTTAATTACGTGTTTCATAAAAGGTCCAGTGTGGCTATCACTCGCTTTAGAAAAAATAAATAATGATACAACACACATTTTAAGCATAACAAAATTAATAATGAATTATCTGCTTTATAACGTGTTTTTTTAAAAATAAATACTAAAAAGGGGATCCTTTGGGAGCAACAAATTCAAACAAGAGAGAAAAGTAGCAGACTCGCTTTTACTGAGTCTGTTCATGAGAGGTAATATTATGTGCAACACCTCTCACGCCCCCTAGCACCGACTTAAGCGGTATTCTACTTTAAATCCATAAAGATTGGGCTTGATGATCCCAAAGGGTCAGTAAGTAATAACACTACTGTTTTGTAGTCGGGGCGACTTTTTACGGTCGCCACTCAGCACTTAACAAACGCTAGCATGAATCTCAGTAAATAAGTGTTCATAGAATGTGTAAAAACAATTTGTAGTTCTCATGTTGGTATTTTTTTCATTAAAACAAGGGCATTGATGTTTGATATCCGATATTGGTGGTTTTCGACCTCGTCCGAGTTTTCAAGACCCCGACGAAGTTTGGTAGGGATCAACTGAAAATGAAGGATCAAAATATTTACAATGCAAAATATGCTATAGAGAAAGTTGAACATTTTCCATTAAAACAAAGACTGTAACTATGTTCTTTAATCTCCGATATTGGTGGTTTTCAACCTTGTCCGAGCTTTTATTGATAGCTAAACTTCTGGCAAAGTAGCTGCTAGAGTGATAATAAAGTTGATTATAGCAAAACGCTAACACACGCTAGTGGATTATAGCAATGAAATAAAAGTGGTAATTCATACGTGTGAAATATAGACTTTTATTTTTCCACTGCCAACTACTTTTTTTTCAAAACTATTTTTTTCTGAAAGTTGCTATAAAGTTATATCATTGGATTGCAAATAAATTAGCTTAGAAAACGAGTCGTAGATTATTGAAATCGGTTAAGTAGTTTAGAAGTTACGGGGAATTAAAAACAGCAATTTCATCATAATAATTTCATTGACGGCGTCAACATTTTATTTATTTTTCTGCATACATCAGTGCACTTTGGTTATAAAGCATAAAATACAATGATCATCTCGAAGCGATCAAACTTTAATATTTTCACTCATGCTTCGCATTCGTGAAAATATAAAGTTTTCACATTTCTCGATGAAATAAAATCTGTTATTCACTCCAGATGTTTGTGTGCGTGTTTGTGGTTGACTGTGGTCCTTGAATGGTGCATTTACAGTTCGATTTGTATATCTACCTCTACAAACCTATTTAAAATCAAACTATTAATATTAATTAAAATCTCAAGCACGTTAAACAAATCCTGTTTTTTGACGAGACGCAATGGTAGTACGGCCCATGATTTATCAAACATACTGTATTTAGCCTTGTAAACTTTCTAGCGCATTCTTCTTTTGTCAAATCGTTATCAAAATTGGTCAAACTGCGTATAGTAATAAAAATTCGGACAAGTTTGAAAGACAGCTCGGAATAAATTTATTTTTAAAATATGCTATAGTTTGCCTTGCGAACACTTTAGGGCCTTTATCTTTTATACGATCTTTACTAATTTATATTATAACAAGTTTGTACGGGATCGTAAACTAGTTATATCCGAGTAAACAAAACAGAGACATGGGCCTTGACTAATTGAATAAATAAAAGAGTTACAGGTGTTACATAAAATATTAAATGTGAAGGTATTTCCCCATGCGATATCGGCTGTGTTGGACAGTGAGCAAATTCCACATATGCATTTCAGAGTAATCGTCCTTGATTATATAAAAAAAGGGAATTTCAGATTTTTTCCCGATGACTTAAAGTAACTTCTGATCTTTCCTAAATTGTATTAACTGTTTTTTTACAATAATGTCTCAGAGAAGTTCGTTCACCATTGAGATAAATGATGCATGCAAGACAGAATTATTGCCCTTGAGTATGGCAAAATAAATAAGAGCTTGTAAGATAACGTTAGTAAACGTATTCTGATTTTCACAAATTGATTTGAATGTTTATTTTAATAAGATCTAAGATGAGATTGACAATAAGCAAAATGCATCTGTGCATTGTAGAGTTATCGCTCTTGATAATTACAAGAAAATGACACAATGAATTTGGTAAACGGCTTCTGACTTTCCCCGTATTTCAATTAAAGGTGTGTACCAAGCTATGATTCTGTACGAGATCAACAATGAGCTTTTGCTGCTGCTGTTGTTGATGTTGTTATTGTTGTTGTTGTTCAATCCTGCCAGTAAGGTGGAGAGATCCCTTTTCTTATATTTTTTTGGACAAAAAGTGAACTAAATGTCGACGTCAAGGGAATTAGACATACAATTGTTATTTTCTGTGATGCTGACACTGACAGATTGGCAGACATAATACAGATATGCCATTGTCTACAGTTATAAGAATCAAGTAAGCGAATAGAGCATCCACAGACTCTGTTGGACCGCTTGTGTCAGTTCTGATAATTTACTGGGTACTTCACGTGTGCAACGAGAACATCTCCACACTTGTTAATTGACCTCAATTTATTCCAACTTTTCTATCAACTTTTATGTTCAAGTTTGTAAATATGTGTGTGCTGACTGCCGGTGTCAACGTAGTATTCTGTTAAAGGAATCGACAAAATAGAATTGACACAAACTCGATTGCATGTACATGTTTTTAGACAAAACTTCCTGAGCCGACTCTAGGAGGAGTCTCAGGCCTGTAGCCAGCCCTGAAATTCATTTGAGACAAATCTCTGTCTAGGACTTTCTGTGTGAATCTGAGGACTTTCTGGGTGAATCTGCTCCCCCCCACCCACACCCTCCCCCTCCCCTACCCCCACCACCCCCAACCCGTTTGTGTTTTGATTTATACCTGTGATTTCTTGCGTTTTAGTATTTTTCTCGGACACATTTTACCAACTTAAAATTACATTGTTTATACCTTGCCACAGTTCTCTTGAGGCGAATGTCTCGATGTGGCTAAGAATGTCTTGATGTGGTTAAGGATGTCTCGATGTGGCTAAGAATGTCTCGATGTGGCTAAGAATGTCTCGATGTGGTTAATCGTAACTTGGGCCCTGAGACTTACAGAAACTAACCCGCCAAATAACGGCAAAATTATACTACACCACGGTTAAACAACTCTATCCAGGTGTTCTGGTCATATGATAATGTATATATGTGCCGATTAAACGTATAGGTTAAAATAACCGTGACTGAATATGCGTAAATGAATTACGAGTTGATAACTCTTAATTTGACTCTCCAGTTTCGGGTGTGGTCTTGGTCTGGCTGGTTAAAGTCGTTTACATTGTGTCTTTGTGTCTCTAGAGTTTGGACTTTCTAAACATGTAACTTATATATATATAAGTAGGTTTAGATGTACATCTCTTGTAAAATTTGCATGTTGATGCAATTTGAATAATAATCTATACAACTGTCACTATCGTTTGTTTTAAATGGAAACAATGTAACATTTAACCTGTAACTGTAGTTCGTCACCAGGTGGCTTAACGTCACGAAATTTTTTAGCCGTTGAACCAACAGTCGCCTTGCTGAATCTGCATTGCCCGACCTGCAATGTATACAATAAACACAACTGATGTACTATATTTTTATTTCATATGTGTGGTTTAAGTTCACATTGTATGATAGATTATGTTTTATGAATGCATACAAAGTGTATTTAACAACAGTATGTGTGTGTATGTGTGTGTGTGTGTGTGTGTGTGTGTGTGTGCGTGTGTGCGCGCGTGTGTGCGTGTGTGCGTGTTCGCATGTGCGTGCGTGTTTGTGTGTAGATCCGCCGCCTACTAGACAATTGAATCTGGAATATTGTGCGTGTGTGATTTATGGCGTTAGTGCGTGCGTGATTTATGGCGTTAGTATGTCAGTAGGTGCGGGGCCATCCGAAGGTATGGTGGCATATAACTGCCGTCGAGATAATTTAGTCGTGACGCTTTTTTAAGCCCTTATAAGTCGTCTTATAAGAACACAGTCTAGATAAGTATCACGACAAACTTTAACCATGTGGTCATGATAATGCTCAAAAGTGACATGCTCGATCAATATGTCGCGTTAGTTTTTAATCTTCGGATCACTCGGATTTTAAGGCAGGGGATAGACTGCTTCACTGCGCATGTTCCGTTTCACTCAATGCTGTGTAGCAGTCTAACTTGACTGTCATCGCGACTTTACGACGAAATTTGTCACGATACCTTTTGGAGTAGTTTTTCTTATAAGTCGACTTATAAGGGCTTAAAAGTCGTCTTAATAGCTGAAAAAAGTATCGCGGCTAAATTATCTCGACGGCAGTTATATGCCACCATACGAAGGACAGGCTAGGTGGGAAATAATCTAAAGCGTTTCGATAAGTTACCAAATTCGGCTCTGGCTGAGACAGAACTCACGATGCATGCCGGGACGCTGACAATTACCGTAAATCGAGTATCCTTGGTGTGTTTTAATATAAAAATGTTCAAAGCAAATAAAATAACATTTTGGTAGAGATGTGACTTTACACAGGAAGCTCAAAAGTTATTTCCTGCTTTACCTATAAAGGTGAATGTTATGTATCATATTTTATACTTCGAAACACATTCGGAATTAAATATACAATCTGAAACAGTTTGTAATTGAACAAAGTGGAGAAATAACATAGATTTATATAAATTCCCTTCATCATATTCATGATAATGAACAACCTCTTCCTGTGGCGATGGAACGTTTCAGGTATTGATTATAGATGGATAGAAGCTTCTGTGCTGGCATGTGTTTAGAGTGACGTACCTTGGCAATCTATGGATAGAAGCTAATGCGTTGACAAGTATTTAGAGTGACGTAACTTGGCAATCTATGGATAGAAGCTAATGCGTTGACAAGTGTTTAGAGTGACGTAACTTGGCAATCTATGGATAGAAGCTAATGCGTTGACAAGTGTTTAGATGGACGTAACTTGGCAATCTATGGATGAAAGCTAATGCGTTGACAAGTGTTTAGAGTGACGTAACTTGGCAATCTATGGACAGAAGCTAATGCGTTGACAAGTGTTTAGAGTGACGTAACTTGGCAATCTATGGACATAAGCTTATGCGTTGACAAGTGTTAAGAGTGACGTAACTTGGCAATCTATGGATAGAAGCTAATGCGTTGACAAGTGTTTAGAGTGACGTAACTTGGCAATCTATGGACAGAAGCTTATGCGTTGACAAGTGTTAAGAGTGACGTAACTTGACAATCTATGGATAGAAGCTAATGCGTTGACGAGTGTTTAGTGTGACGTAACTTGGCAATCTATGGATAGAAGCTAATGCGTTGACATGTGTTTAGAGTGACGTAACTTGGCAATCTATGGATAGAAGCTAATGCGTTGACATGTGTTTAGAGTGACGTAACTTGGCAATATATGGACAGAAGCTAATGCATTGACAAGTGTTTAGAGTGACGTAACTTGGCAATCTATGGACAGAAGCTTATGCGTTGACAAGTGTTAAGAGTGACGTAACTTGGCAATCTATGGATAGAAGCTAATGCGTTGACAAGTGTTTAGTGTGACGTAACTTGGCAATCTATGGATAGAAGCTAATGCGTTGACATGTGTTTAGAGTGACGTAACTTGGCAATCTATGGATAGAAGCTAATGCGTTGACATGTGTTTAGAGTGATGTAACTTGGCAATCTATGGATAGAAGCTTATGCGTTGACAAGTGTTTATAGTGACGTAACTTGGCAATCTATGGATAGAAGCTAATGCGTTGCCATGTGTTTAGAGTGACGTAACTTGGCAATCTATTGATAGGAGCTAATGCGTAGACATGTGTTTAGAGTGACGTAACTTGGCAATCTATGGATAGAAGCTAATGCGTTGACAAGTGTTATGAGTGACGTAACTTGGCAATATAAGGATAGAAGCTTATGTGTTGACAAGTGTTTAGAGTGACGTAACTTGGCAATCTATGGATTTAAACTTATGCGTTGACAAGTGTTTAGAGTGACGTTACTTGGCAATATATGGATAGAAGCTTATATGTTGACATGTGTTTAGAGTAACATAACTTGGCAATCTATGGATAGAAGCTTATGTGTTGACAAGTGTTTAGAGTGACGTAACTTGGCAATATATGGATAGAAGCTTATGTGTTGACATGTGTTTAGAGTAACGTAACTTGGCAATCTATGGATAGAAGCTTATGTGTTGACAAGTGTTTAGAGTGACGTAACTTGGCAATATATGGATATAAGCTGCTTATGCGTTGGCAAGTGTTTAGAATGACGTAACTTGGCAAAATATGGATAGAAGCTTATGCGTTGACAAGTGTTTAGAGTAACGTAACTTGGCAATCTATGGATAGAAGCTTATGCGTTGACAAGTGTTTAGAGTGACGTAATTTGGCAAAATATGGATAGAAGCTTATGTGTTGACATGTGTTTAGAGTGACGTAACTTGGCAATCTATGGATAGAAGCTTATGTGTTCACACGTGTTTAGAGTGACGTAATTTGTCAATCTATGGATAGAAGCTTATGTGTTGACAAGTGTTTAGAATGACGTAACTTGGCAATTTATGGATAGAAGCTGCTTATGCGTTGACAAGTGTTTAGAGTGACGTAACTTGGCAATCTATGGATAGAAGCTTATGCGTTGACAAGTTTTTAGAGTGACCTAACTTGGCAATCTATGGATAGAAGCTTATGCGTTGACAAGTGCTTAGAGTGACGTAGCTTGGAAATATATGGATAGAAGCTTATGTGTTGACATGTGTTTAGAGTGACGTAACTTGTCAATCTACGGATAGAAGCTTATGTGTTGACAAGTGTTTAGAGTGACGTAACTTGGCAATCTATTTATAGAAGCTTATGTGTTGACAATTGTTTAGAGTGACGTAGCTTGGCAATATATGGATAGAAGCTTATGTGTTGACATGTGTTTAGAGTGACGTAACTTGGCAATCTACGGATAGAAGCTTATGTGTTGACAATTGTTTAGAGTGACGTAACTTGGCAATCTATGGATAGAAGCTTATGTGTTGACAAGTGTTTAGATTGACGTAACTTGGCAATATACGGATAGAAGCTTATGTGTTGACATGTGTTTAGAGTGACGTAACTTGGCAATCTACGGATAGAAGCTTATGTGTTGATAAGTGTTTAGAGTGACGTTAATTGGCAATATATGGATAGAAGCTAATGCGTTGACAAGTATTTAGAGTGACGTAACTTGACAATCTATGGATAGAAGCTAATGCGTTGCCATGTGTTTAGAGTGACGTAACTTGGCAATCTGTGGATAGAAGCTAATGCGTAGACATGTGTTTAGAGTGACGTAACTTGGCAATCTATGGATAGAAGCTAATGCGTTGAAAAGTGTTTAGAGTGACGTAACTTGGCAATATAAGGATAGAAGCTTATGCGTTGACAAGTGTTTAGAGTGACGTAACTTGGCAATCTATGGATAGAAGCTTATGCCTTGACAAGGGTTTAGAGTGACGTAACTTGGCAATATAAGGATAGAAGCTTATGCCTTGACATGTATTTAGAGTGACGTAACTTGGCTATCTATGGATTTAAACTTATGCGTTGACAAGTGTTTAGAGTGACGTAACTTGGCAATATATGGATAGAAGCTGATATGTTGACATATGTTTAGGGTAACGTAACTTGGCAATATATGGATAGAAGCTTATTTGTTGACAAGTGTTTAGAGTGACGTAACTTGGAAATATATGGATAGAAGCTGCTTTTGCGTTGACAAGTGTTTAGAATGACGTAACTTGGCAATCTTTGGATTTAAACTTATGCGTTGACAAGTGTTTAGAGTGACGTAACTTTGGCAAAATATGGATAGAAGATTATGTGTTGACATGTGTTTAGAGTAACGTAACTTGGCAATCTATGGATAGAAGCTTATGTGTTGACAAGTGTTGAGAGACGTAACTTGGCAATATATGGATATAAGCTGCTTATGCGTTGACAAGTGTTTAGAATGACGTAACTTGGCAATATATGGATAGAAGCTTATGCGTTGAAAAGTGTTTAGAGTGACGTAACTTGGCAATCTATGGATAGAAGCTTATCAGTTGACAAGTGTTTAGAGTGACGTAACTTGGCAATATATGGATAGAAGCTTATGTGTTGACATGTGTTTAGCGTGACGTAACTTGTCAATCTATGGATAGAAGCTTATGTGTTAACACGTGTTTAGAGTGACATAATTTGGCAATCTATGGATAGAAGCCTATGTGATGACAAGTGTTTAGAGTGACGTAACTTGGCAATATATGGATAGAAGCTGCTTATGCGTTGACAAGTGTTTAGAGTGACGTAACTTGGCAATATATGGATAGAAGCTTATGTGTTGACATGTGTTTAGAGTGACGTAACTTGGCAATCTATGTATAGAAGCTTATGTGTTGACAAGTGTTTAGAGTGACGTAACTGGGCAATCTATGGATAGAAGCTTATGTGTTGACAAGTGTTTAGAGTGACGTTACTTGGCAATCTATGTATAGAAGCTTATGTGTTGACAAGTGTTTAGATTGACGTAACTTGGCAATCTATGGATAGAAGCTTATGTGTTGACAAGTTTTTAGAGTGACGTAACTTGGTAATCTCTGGATAGAAGCTTATGTGTTGATAAGTGTTTAGAGTGACGTAACTTGGCAATATATGGATAGAAGCTTATGCGTTGACAAGTGTTTAGAGTGACGTAACTTGGCAATATATGGATAGAAGCTTATGCGTTGACATGTGTTTAGAGTGACGTAACTTGGCAGTCTATGGATAGAAGCTTATGTGTTGACAAGTTTTTAGAGTGACGTAACTTGGTAATCTCTGGATAGAAGCTTATGTGTTGATAAGTGTTTAGGTGACGTAACTTGGCAATATATGGATAGAAGCTTATGCGTTGACAAGTGTTTAGAGTAACGTAACTTGGCAATATATGGATAGAAGCTTATGTGTTGACATGTGTTTAGAGTGACGTAACTTGGCAATCTATGGATAGAAGATTCTGTGTTGACATGTGTTTAGTTACGTACCTTGGCGATATATGGATACAAAGCTTATGTGTTGACAAGTGTTTATTGTGACGTAATTTGGCTATATATGGATAAGAAGCTTCTGTGTTGACATCTGTTTAGAGTGACGTACCTTGGCGATATTTCGATACAATGCTACTGTGTTGATAAGTGTTTAGGGTGTCTTACTTTGGCACTATTTGGATACCATGCTTCTTTGTTGACATGTGTTTAGAGTGTTATACCTTGGCACTGATTGGATACCATGCTTCTGTGTTGACATGTGTTTAGAGAGGCGTACCTTGGCAATGTACGGACACGATGATTCTGTGTTGATCTGTGTTTAGAGTGACTTACCTTGGCAATATACGGACACAATGTTTTTATGCTGACATGTGTTTAGAGTGATATACCTTGGCATGTGTTGACATGTGTTTAGGGTGACTTACCATTTGCATGTGTTGATATGTGTTTAGGGTGACGTACCATGGCAATATATGGACACGATGCTTTTGTATTGACATGTGTTTAGAGTGATGTAACTTGTCATGTGTTGACATGTGGTTAGAGTGACTTACCTTGGCGTGTGTTGACATGTCTTTAGAGTGGCTTACCCTGACATCTGTATGAGTGACGTACCTTGGCGATATATGTATACAATAATTCTGCGTTGACAAGTCGTTAGAGTGAGGTACCTTGGCGATATATTGGTGCAATGCTTCTGTGTTGACAAGTGTTAAGATTGATATGGATACGATGCTACTGTGTTGACTTGTGTTTAGAGTGACGTAACCTGGCGATATATGGGTACGATGCTATTGTGTTTACAAGTATTTAGAGTGACGTACATTAGCGATATATGGGTACGATGTTTCTATGTTGACATGTGTTTAGAGTGGCTTACCTTGGCATGTGTTGACATGTGTTTAGGGTGACGTACCTTGGAGATATGTGGGTAAAATGCTTCTGTGTTGAGAAATGTATAGAGTGATATATAGATGCGATGCTTCTGTGTTGACAGGTGTTTAGAGTGACATACCTAGGCGATATATGGGTCGATTTTTCTGTGTTGACAGCTGTTTTGATTGACGTACCTTGGCGATATATTGATACGATGCTTCTGTGTTGATATGTGTTTAGAGTGATGTACCTTGACATGTGTTGACAAGTGTTTAGAGTGACGTACCTTGGCGATATAGGGACACGAATCTTCTGTGTTGACATGTGTTTAGAGTGACGTACCTCTACCTGGCGATATATGGATTCGATTCTTCTGTGTGGACACATTTTTAGAGTGACGTACCTTGGCGATATATTGGTACGATACCTTTGTGTTGGCATGTGTTTAGAGTGACGTACCTTGGCGATATATGGGTACGATACTTTTGTGTTGCCAGGTGTTTAGAGTGACGTACATTGGCATGTGTTGAAATGTGTTTAGTGTGAGTTACCTTGGCGATATATGGATGTGATGCTTTTGTTTTGACAGGTGTTTAGAGTGACGTACCTTGACGATATATGGGTACGATGCTTCTGTGTTGATAAGTGTTTAGTGTGATGCTTCTGTGTTGATAAGTGTTTAGTGTGACGTACCTTGGCGATATATGGGTACGATGCTTCTGCGTTGACAATTGTTTAGAATGAGGTTTCTTGGCGATAGACGGATACGATGCTTCTGTGTTTCTCAGTGTTTAGAGTGATTTACCTTTGCGATATATGGACACGATGCTTCTATGTTGACATGTGTTTAGAGTGTCGTACCTTGGCATGTGTCGACAGGTGTTTAGTGTGACGTACCTTGGCGATATATAGATAAGATACTTCTGTGTTGACAAAACGTTAGAGTGCGGTACATGGCAATATTTGGATAAGATGCTTCTGTGTTGACAGGTGTTTAGAGTGACGTACGTTAGCGATATATGTGTTCTATGCTATTGTGTTGACAGGTATTTAGAGTGATATATAGCTGCGATGCTTTTATGGTGACATGTGTTTAGAGTGACGTACCTTGGCGATATATGGGTACGATGCTTCTGTGTTAACATGTGTTTAGAGTGACTTACCTTGGAGATATATGGGTACAACGCTTCTGAAATGACACGTGTTTAGAGTGATATATAGGAAAGATGCTTCTATGTTGACATGTGTTTAGAGTGACGTACCTTGGCGATATATGGGTACGATACTTCTGTGTTATATGTGTTTAGGGTGACGTACCTTTGCAAGTGTTGACATGTGTTTAGATTGACGTACCTTATATATTGGTCGATTCTTCTGTGCTGACAGATGTTTAGAGCGACCTACCTTTGCGATATATTGATGCGATGCTGCTATGTTGATATGTGTTTAGAGTGACGTACCTTTGCAAGGGCTGACAGGTGATTAGAGTGACGTACCTTGGCGTCATATGGATACGATGCTTATGTGTTGACAGGTGTTTAGAGTGACGTACCTTGTCGATTTATGGATATGATACTACTGTGTTGTCGGGTGTTTAGAGTGACGTACATTGGCGATATATGTGTGCGATGCTTCTGTGTTGACAAGTGTTTAGAGTGACGTACCTTGGCGATATAGGGACACGAAGCTTCTGTGTTGACGTGTTTGGAGTGACATACCTCTACTTTGGCGATATATGGATTCGATTCTTCTGTGTGGACACATGTTTATAGTGACGTACTTTGGCGATAGATGGGTACGATGCTTCTTTGTTGGCATGTGTTTAGAGTGACGTACCTTGGCGATATATGGGTACGATACTTCTGTGTTGCCAGGTGTTTAGAGTGACGTACATTGGTGTGTGTTGACATGTGTTTAGTGTGACTTACCTTGGCGATATATGGATGCGATGCTTCTGTGTTGACAGGTGTTTAGAGTGACGTACCTTGACGATATATGGGTACGATACTTTTGTGTTGCCAGGTGTTTAGAGTGACGTACATTGGCATGTGTTGAAATGTGTTTAGTGTGAGTTACCTTGGCGATATATGGATGTGATGCTTTTGTTTTGACAGGTGTTTATAGTGACGTACCTTGACGATATATGGGTACGATGCTTCTGTGTTGATAAGTGTTTAGTGTGATGCTTCTGTGTTGATAAGTGTTTAGTGTGACGTACCTTGGCGATATATGGGTACGATGCTTCTGCATTGACAATTGTTTAGAATGCCATTTCTTGGCGATAGATGGAAACGATGCTTCTGTGTTTCTCAGTGTTTAGAGTGATTTACCTTTGCGATATATGGACACGATGCTTCTGTGTTGACATGTGTTTAGAGTGACGTACCTTGACATGTGTCGACAGGTGTTTAGTGTGACGTACCTTGGCGATAAATCGGTACGATGCTGCCGTGTTAACAAGTGTTTAGAGTGACGTACCTTGGCGATATATGGATGCGATGCTTCTGTGTTGCCATGTGTTTAGAGTGACGTAACTGGGCGATATATGGATACGATGCTACTGTGTTGACAATTATTTAGAGTGACGTACCTTGGCAAGTGTTGACAGGTGTTTAGAGTGACGTACCTTGGCGATATATGACATTTTGACATGTGTTTAGAGTGACGTACCTTGGCGATATATGTGTACGATTCTTCTGTGCTGACAAGTATTTAGAGTGACGTACCTTGGCATGTGTTGACAGGTGTTTAGAGTGAAGTACCTTGGCGATATATGACTTATCTTGACATGTGTTTAGAGTGACGTACCTTGGCGATATATGGACACGATGCTTCTGTGTTGACATGTGTTTAGAGTGACGTCCCTTGGCATGTGTTGACAGGTGTTTAAGGTGACGTGCCTTGGTGATATATGAATACGATGCTTCTGTGCTGACATGTGTTTAGAATGACATACCTTGGCGATATATGGGTACGATGCTTCGGTGTCTATGCCATTTTCTATGACGTACTCATATGATATGGACATCTCGCCGGACTTGCATCCTTGGTTGCCTGACAATAGAATAACAGTGAAATACTGATATATGAGATGCAACGATTCGGAAAACAATCAGTTACGACTTAGTCAGTAAGTGAAGGACTCCGTAGCCGGGATAGTAAATATGTTGCCTCTAAAACAGTCTTGCCCTCACCACTGGAGCTCGACTTGTCCAATGATAAAGTGTCGATACTTACGGATGGCGGGAGGTATACATAGCGCTAAAAATGTGGTAACACACCATTCAAACCGCAAGTCAGTCAATCAGTCAGGTATACATTATCTCGCCAGAAGCGGTTCGTTAGTCAATATATCAGTTGCTTATCAGCTAGCCAGAAATGTTATGTTGGTCTCTCTTTCAGTTTTTCAGTCAGGTGGTCATCGGCTAATCAGGATTGGGCTGTTAGTCTCTCTTTCAGTTTTCCAGTCAGGTGCTCATTGGCTAATCAGAAGTGGGCTGTTAGTCTCTCTGTCAATTTATCAGTCAGGTGTTTATCGGTTAATCAGAAGTGGGCTGATAGTCTCTCTGTTAGATTATCATTCAGGTTTTATTCGGCTAATCAGAAGAGGAATGTTAGTCTCTCTGTCCGTTTATCAGTCAGGTGTTTATCGGCTAATCAGAAGTGGACTGTTAGTCTCTCCGTTTATCAGCCAGGTGTTTATCGGCTAATCAGACGTGGGCTGTTACATTCTCTGTCAGTTTATCAGTCAGGTGTTTATCGGTTAATCAGACGTGGGCTGTTAGTCTCTCTGTCAGTTTATCCGTCAGGTATTCATTGGTTAATCATAAGTGCGCTGTTATACTCTGTCAGTTTATCAGTCAGATGTTCATTGGCTAATCAGAAGTGGGCTGTTAGTCGCTCTGTCATTTTATCAGTCAGGTGTTTATCGGTTAATCAAAAGTGGGCTGATAGTCTGTTTGTCAGTTTATCAGTCAGGTGTTTATCGGCTAATCAGACGTGGGCTGTTAGTCGCTCTGTCAGTTTATCAGTCAGGTGTTTATCGGTTAATCAGACATGGGCTGTTAGTCTCTCTGTCAGTTTATCCGTCAGGTGTTCATTGGCTAATCAGAAGTGGGCTGTTAGTCACTCTGTCAATTTATCAGTCAGGTGTTTATCGGCTAATCAGAAGTGGGCTGTTAGTCTCTCTGTCATATTATCAGTCAGTTGTTTATCGGCTAATCAGAAGAGGGATGATATTCGATCGTCCCGTCAGTCAACCACTAAGTTATTTCTTCTACGTTTAATACCATAAACATTCCAGAAGTGTTTTCGGGGTGGGTGTGGGGGGGCGAGGATTCAGGGGTGGGAGGGTGAGGGGTGGAAGTTAGATATAAGATATAGTAACTGCCAGGAGAAAACTTATTCAACACATGTTTAGAATGAATGAATGAATGGTGTTTTACGGCACGTCGACACATAAATAGGTCATATTGTGCGCAAAAACCGACGAAAGATGAAGAAATGCAGTAGTAATTAAAAATTAATGTAAATATATAAAGATAAAACTATTAGAAAATAAGGGATGATATGTTAGTAATATAAACTATATATGTAAATCAACAAAAGCTCGTCAACGGGTATATAAACAAGTAAATATATATAAGAACACATTATAATGATGTATATAGTCTGATTTCTTTTAGTGTATTTTGTATATTGGGATCATGACTCGATCTCTCAGACCTTTATCACCATGTATATGTACCAATATGTTTGTTTGTTTGTTTGTTTCTATGGTGTTTTAAGGTCTCACTATGCACTTAGCTCCCTTGCATGTGACTGTAGGATGATTCTTACACCATAAAAAGTAGGGGTGTGTTCTTCGGTTTGAGATATTTTAATAATTGCCCATGGATATTTTCTTTTCTTGTTGCAGGTGAGAAAACAATAGTGTGAGATTGGATGAACAGCGATTAGACGACACTGACAGCAAAATGTGACACATTTGTGGGTGCTCAAAATGCGTATGAATTTAGGTGCAAACTGTTTAGTGAAAGCCGAAAAGAGTACCTTGACTGCCACCACTCACATTAAAAAAAAACCAAACTGGGCTATGTACCAGATTTTGTGGATTTTTATGAGCAGCAGTAACTGTATTTTCCCAAAAAAATACTTTAGACTGTAAATGCTTGATTCAGAATGGAAAATTGGACTTTACTGCCTATGGCCAACACAGTAAAATCGAAGTGTGTTGTGAGACCTTAAGTCATTTTCAACACACGTAAGGTTATACATGATGGTCGATTTTAGATGTCTAATTCGTCGCCGGGCGGTCGGGGAGCTGAACTTCTAGATTATGCAAGAATTTAGGTTCGAATCAATCATTTGCATGTAATTAATAAATAACATACCAGTCCCCATCTTAATGTAATTAAAACAATATATCATACCAGTCTCCGTCAGTACAATCCATCATATTCCTGTAATTAACACATCATACTACTGGTATATCAGTTCCCATCTTCAAAAAATTAACACAACACACCATACCAGTCTCCGTCGGTAAAATCAATCATATTCATAAAATTAACACAACATACCACACCAGTCTCCATCTTTATGCAATAACAAAACATACCATACCAGTCTCCGTCAGTGCAATCAATCATATTCATCTAATTAACACAACAAACCATATCAGTCTCCGTCGGTAAAATCAATCATATTCATAAAATTAACACAACATACCATACCAGTCTCCGTCGGTAAAATCAATCATATTCATAAAATTAACACAACATACCACACCAGTCTCCATCTTCATGCAATTACAAAACATACCATACCAGTCTCCGTCAGTGCAATCAATCATATTCATCTAATTAAAACAACATACCATACCAGTCTCCGTCGGAACAATCAATCATAGTCATGTAATTAACACGACATACCATATCAGTCTCCGTCAGTGCAATCAATCATATTCATCTAATTAAAACAACATACCATATCAGTCTCCGTCGGTACAATCAATCATATTCATGTCATTAACACAACATACCATACCAGTCTCCGTCGGTACAATCAATCATATTCATGTAATTAACACGACATACCATACCAGTCTCCGTCGGTACAATCAATCATAGTCATGTAATTAACACGACATACCATACCAGTCTCCGTCGATACAATCAATCATATTCATGTAATTAACACGACATACCATATCAGTCTCCGTCGGTACAATCAATCATAGTCATGTAATTAACACGACATACCATACCAGTCTCCGTCGGTACAATCAATCGTATTCATGTCATTTTCACAACATACCATACCAGTCTCCGTCAGTACAATTATTTATATTCATGTACTTAACACAACATATCATACCAGTCTCCGTTGGTACAATCAATCATATTCATGTAATTAACACGACATACCATACCAGTCTCCGGCAGTACAATTATTTATATTCATTTAATTAACACAACATACCATACGACCCAGTTGTACAATCAATGATATTTTGTTCTGACAGGGACACCAGTTTTTTCGTTTCCCGGAAGTGCGCTCCCTCAAGGGCCCCCGTAGCGGCAAACGCGTAGCAGCTTGCGCACTCGCCCTGTTTTAATATTATTACATGATTGTTAAGCAAATAATATGAGTATAAATAAAGTATATATATAGAGGGTATTTGCTTATAGGATTTATTTTCATCGAAAAGTGAGAAAACTTATATTTTCACGAGTGCTTTAGTACGAGTGAACATATTTGAGTTTTCTCACTAAATCCTTTATTTACGACAAACCAAGAAATGTTCTATTATATACTCACAACCTGAAAATGTATGCAGAAAAAAATATAATGCGCCAAAAAAATGACGTCAATAACGTCAACAACGTAAACAACGTCAACAGTTGTATGACGTCATTCTGAGTGAAAATATATGTGAAATATAAACAATGAAAATATAAGGTTTTATTTTAATCATAAAATCCACTATTTCACTGGAAAATATATAATAAAGTATGGTTATTAATTAAATAGTGGGTATTAGCAGCGAAATAAAAGTTATATTTCATAGACGGCGACACTGAGTTCTATTTATTTACAGTATAATGCCGGAACTACTTGGATTTCAAAAACAACGGTATTACGCTTGGAAAATAACTTTTAGTTTGGAAATGGTCTGAGTAGATAATGTATTTATGGAAGTGTTGTCATTTAAAGATGCTGATCCAAAGAAGTCGCCGAAATGTTGTTCTTATTAATTATATACTGAAATAAATAAGTTTAGCACATAACTGGTAAGTCCTATTGAGCAGATTCAAGGCTATGTGCTTCAGCCGCCATTAAAATATAATTAACATAATTAACAAGTATATGCAGGACATTATTTTTAAACGATATCAGCGAAAAAAAGTAGCAAATGTTTTAATATACCTGCTTTACAGAAATTATAATTTCGTTCTTATTTCAATATAAAGGGAGATAATTTTAAAATTGAAAACTTTGGTTCGTAATTTCTATGTTATGACAAGGTTAATGTCATTTTTTTTGCGTTTTTTATCACTCGAAACCCAGAATAGTTATTTAATAAAGTTTAACCCTGTTCTTGATAATATTCTTATTTTTAATGAGAATTTTTTTGTTTTATATAAATGGGAGATAACTCTGATACTTACTTTGAATCACATAATAAGTAAAAAACAAGAACACCTTCTGACATGCCAAAGTTATCAAATGCTTCACATTATAAAATAAACATTCAGTTTCATTTAAGCTAGATATGCAAAAGACCGTGCCAAACTTATTTATTTCGGTATATAAACATTTCCATTGCATTTTTATAACAGATGTATCCTGGGAATGATGGTTGTCCACCCGGACGCGTAAGGTCTTCCTGTGTTCTTCGGTTACTTCTCACATCGGGGCGTTACTAACGTATTCATCCGCGCTATCGAGGGCGATGTGTAAAGGCTGTGAAGTTTATTTTGATAATCGATGTAAAATACATAAAATTTAAACCTAAATTACGTAGTATGGTAATACTATATTGTGGTTAGTATGATTTTTTTCACTGATTTGTAGAAAGGTTCTTAATAAATAGATCTACCAAGTTTTGTTGAATAGGAGCCTTTTCTGCCCTCCTCCCTAATTCACTATTTGAATAAATACAGAAATGTGATAATTCAGAAGCAACGAACACAGACAGGAAAGTAGCAGACTTAGTTTTAGTCTGTTCATGAGAGGTAATATATGATGCAACATCTCTTACGCCTCCTAACACCTGCTTAAGCGGACTTAAGTGATGTTTTACTTTAAAGCCCAATGAATGGGTACGATGATACAAAAGGACAGTAAATAATAACACTACTGAGTTGTCATTTTACGGCCAGAACGCAGCACTAACGAACGCTAGTGAGATTTCAATACACACCGAAAAGGGGATCATTCGCCAGCAACAAACACAAGTAAGAGAGGATTGTAGCAGTTTATAAGAATGACACATTGTATAAACAGTACCTGGTTTTTAACAGCAGTGACGTATCCCTCTTTTCGCCAATCGACCTCGTTTGGCAGAATTTCCAACTTGTTTGTTTGTGTTCGCTCAAGTACTTCCGTTGTCGTGGGTGCTGTAACGTTCATTCCGCGCAAGGTGGTCTGTATTTCTTCTTCTGACTAAGTGTGTTAAAAATCAAAATTAAATTTAAAAAATTCGTACTGTAGCATCTAAACTGCAGAGTAATTGCAAAGTAAATACATAACATTTATAAAGTCATAATGAAAATGAAGTTTCTCCGAACACGACCGGTCAAAAAAAGATCCGTCCAACTCCAACATTGTTTTCAGTAAAATAATTAAATAATTATGATTATGCCACAAAAAAACAACAAACACAGACAGTTATATTCTAGTTTAGGCAGCATTAATAGGCAATTATATGTATACGTATTGTTAACACAAAGATGATCATGTATATATGAATATAGAACAACAAATCCTAAAATTTTACCCCTGGTGCGAGACTAAATTTGATCGCAGGTTCACCATTTGAGCAAATTTGGTAGAGATTTATTAGCTTATGTTGATCATATTGCAACAATAATATATTTACACATATGGTAGAAAAAACTAGTCTGCAGAAATCCAATATATTTAATTCGAACTTCGGATAAGTCGAACTTTTCTTCCGGTACCTTGAACTTAGAATAACTGAGTGTGGACTGTATATTAAAACCTCCAAATGTTATTATTTTATGCAAGCAGATTTAAGGTTAAAATAATACTGCATTAATAAATCGAGATGATAATTTTTACTACGAGATTACTGTTCCGTTAAAAGGAACTAGGGTGTTATAATGCTCTAAAGGAAATGAAAAGCAACAGAAGTCCCCGATCTGATGGAATAACAACAGAGTTTTATATAAAAAATATTTTTGGAATGAGATTAACTACTATTATATCAATTCAATTAATTATTCATATGGAAATGGAAACTTAACTGTTATGCAAATATCAGCCGTAATCACGTGTTTACCTTAAAGAGACACACATTTAACTTGTTTGACAAACTGGAAATCTATAAGTTTGGATTATACAATTGCTATTAAACGCATTGCAAACCGCATGAAAAAGGTTTTATATACCCTCATGCCTTCTTTTGTTAATTAGATAACTGTGTTATAATGATGCCCAAAGTTATGTCGTAAATAAAGGATAAGTTTCGGATTTGTTTAAGATAGATAGTAGAGTTAGACAGGGACTCCCACTGTCCTCTAATCTTTTTATAATAAAAATTGAAATACTGTACAATGCCGCAGGAATACATAAGGATATTGAAGGAATAAAAAGTAATAATAATGAAATAAAAAATATAGCATTCGTGGACGATGCTATTTTTATTCTAAATGGTTTCTAAAAAACTTTTGAAACATTAGTCAACCTAATTGATAATTTTAGCGAAGCATCTGTTTTAAAATTAAACATAAGCAAAATATAATAGCATGTGTCGGTTCATTGATTATAATGTTTGAATTAAAAAAAAATTATGTTCATCCCAGTAAAGAGGGTTACTTCAGGCGTTTCGTGTAAGTTAAAAGGTCTGACTTTCAAATTGACAAACACTTTACGGCCGATTCCATTCAAAATGTAAGGCGTTTTTTTTTTTTTTTTTTTTTTTTTTCTTATTTTTTTTTTTTTATGTTTTAGTGTTTTTTCTTAAAAGCTTGATGAACCCACTTTATTTTGGCTACAGCATAATCTGGTATTTCTCGTACTTACCCTATCTGAAAATGTGTTGATCTTGAGCCAGAACGTATGCTTTCCCAAGTCGGCCTCCTTGTTGTGCTTGTTGACTACGCTTACGTTGTCCTCCCAAATTATCCTCCTGAATCAAAATTTATATATAATAATGAGGTGATGCATAGCTGCTTATTGATTTCGTTTACGTTGTCCTCCCAAATAAACCTCCTGAATCAAAATGTATATACAATGAGGTGATGCATAGCTGCTTATTGACTACGTTTACGTTGTCCTCCCAAATAAACTTCCTGAATCAAGATGTATATACAATGAGGTGATGCATAGCTGCTTATTGACTACGTTTACGTTGTCCTCCCAAATAAACCTCCTGAATCAAAATGTATATACAATGAGGTGATGCATAGCTGCTTATTGACTACGTTTACGTTGTCCTCCCAAATAAACCTCCTGAATCAAGATGTATATACAATGAGGTGATGCATAGCTGCTTATTGACTACGTTTACGTTGTCCTCCCAAATAAACCTCCTGAATCAAAAGGTATATACAATGAGGTGATGCATAGCTGCTTATTGACTACGTTTACGTTGTCCTCCCAAATAAACCTCCTGAATCAAGATGTATATACAATGAGGTGATGCATAGCTGCTTATTGACTACGTTTACGTTGTCCTCCCAAATAAACCTCCTGAATCAAGATGTATATACAATGAGGGGATGCAAAGCTGCTTATTGATTTCGTTTACGTTGTCCTCCCAAATAAACCTCCTGAATCAAAATGTATGTACAATGAGGTGATGCAAAGCTGCTTATTGATTTCGTTTACGTTGTCCTCCCAAATAAACCTCCTGAATCAAGATGTATATACAATGAGGTGATGTACAGCTCCTTATTGACTACGTTTACGTTGTCCTCCCAAATAAACCTCCTGAATCAAGATGTATATACAATGAGGTGATGCAATGCTGCTTATTGATTTCGTTTACGTTGTCCTCCCAAATAAACCTCCTGAATCAAGATGTATATACAATGAGGGGATGCAAAGCTGCTTACTGATTTCGTTTACGTTGTCCTCCCAAATAAACCTCCTGAATCAAAATGTATGTACAATGAGGTGATGTACAGCTGCTTATTGACTTCGTTTACGTTGCCTTCTCAAATATATGCAATGGGGTTATGCAAAACTACATTAAAACTCAGATATAGGGCGTGAGGCGTTCTTTGACAGTTTTTTTTGCCACTCGTCGGTGTCAGGGGAGGAGAAAGTCTGAAGGTATATATTATGTTTATTGTATGTCATGTGCTGGAGTTATTACGACCTAATTGCTATTGTTCATGTATAGAGAATCCTTATAAATAATTTAAATACGTTATACTACCAACCTTTGGTTTTCTTCGACTGCGCTTGCGTAACTTTTGTTGAAATCATGTTTGTATCTTCTCCACTGGCTGGAAAAATCACGTGACTCGGATGCTGCGTGCGCAACCAGCACCAATACCACAAGAAGATTAATCATTCTGCAGAAGAAAAGGAAGTGTGATGTCATTGTTACTCTTAATAAAATTCGGTATTCTATACCGATATATCGATCCTTCAGTGTACACCGATATATATCTCCTGAAACATACACGGTATTATTCAACAATACATCATAGACAGATTTATCGGTATTATACACCGATATATCGGTCCTCAAGTGAACACGAATATATCGGTCCTCCAACATACCCGGAATTATACAACAATACATCATAGACAGATTTATCGGTATTATACACCGATATATCGGTCCTCAAGTGAACACCTATATATCGGTCCTCAAACCGGCCCTCGGGAAGCAGTATAAATCGCATATACTCGAAAAACTATGCTATAAATATTACTTATACACCAAGAAAAATAATTAATTCCATATAAGCTCAATGAAAGCTTTAACACTGTTTTTGCTTCTTAAAGAGTGTTTGATGATTTAAACGAAATACTCAAACCTGAGCATTTTCCGTTTCTTGATCGATGATGTATTATTCGGAGAGGATCATCTTCTGTTGTTCAACAACTAATTTTCAATATCAATATCCGCTATTACAAAGGATAATTATGCATCAACTAATAAAATAGTGTGTTGAACAGGGGTTGTATGCTACTTGCATACAGCTCAAGGTCACACAGAAGTCTGTCCTCGCCTGAGAAGTTACGGACTAAATATCATGTCACAGAGTAGCATGTACTCCCTGAATAGTTACGGACTAAATCTCAGGTCACACAGTAGTGTCCCCCTAATTAGTTACGGACTAAACCCCAGGTCACACAGTAGTATGTCCTCCACTGAAGAGTAACGGACTAAATCTCAGGTCACACAGTAATATGTTCTCACCTGAATAGTTACGGACTAAATCTCAGATAACACAGTAGTATGTTCTCCCCTGAATAGTTACGGACTAAATCTCAGGTCAAACAGTAGTATATCCACACTGAAAAGTTACGGACTGAATCTCAGGTCACACAGCAGTATGTCCTTCCTGAACAGTGACGATCTAAATCTCAAGTCACACAGTAGTATATCCACACTGAATAGTTACGGATTGAATCTCAGGTCACAGAGTAGTATATCCACCCTGAATAGTTAAGGACTAAATATCAGGTAACACATTCGTATGTTCTCCCCTGAATAGTTAAGGACTAAAAATCTCAGGTAACACAACGGTATGTCCTCCCCTGGATAGTTACGGACTGAATCTCAGGTCACACAGTAGTATATCCACCCTGAATAGTCACGGACTAAATCTCAGGTAACACAGTAGTATGTCCTTCCTAAATAGTTACGGACTAAATCTCAGGTCACACAGCAGTATATCCACCCTGAATAGTCACGGACTAAATCTCAGGTAACACAGTAGTATGTCCTTCCTGAATAGTTACGGACTAAATCTCAGGTCACACAGCAGTATATCCACCCTGAATAGTCACGGACTAAATCTCAGGTAACACAGTAGTATGTCCTTCCTGAATAGTTACGGACTAAATCTCAGGTCACACAGCAGTATATCCACCCTGAATAGTCACGGACTAAATATCAGGTAACACAGTAGTATGTCCTTCCTGAATAGTTACGGACTAAATCTCAGGTCACACAGCAGTATATCCACCCTGAATAGTCACGGACTAAATATCAGGTCACACAGTAGTATGTCCTTCCTGAATAGTCAAGGACTAAATCTCAGGTCACACAGCAGTATGGCCTTCCTGAATAGTTACGGACTAAATCTCAGGTCACACAGCAGTATGTCCTTCCTGAATAGTTACGGACTAAATCTCAGGTCACACAGCAGTATGTCCTTATTGAATAGTCACGGACTAAATCTCAGGTCACACAGCAGTATGGCCTTCCTGAATAGTTACGGACTAAATCTCAGGTCACACAGCAGTATGTCCTTCCTGAATAGATAAGGACTAAATCACAGGTCACACAGCAGTATGGCCTTCCTGAATAGTCACGGACTAAATCTCAGGTCAAACAGCAGTATGTCCTTCCTGAATAGTCACGGACTTAATCTCAGGTCACACAGCAGTATGTCCTTCCTGAATAGATAAGGACTAAATCTCAGGTCACACAGCAGTATGTCCTTCCTGAATAGTCACGGACTAAATCTCAGGTCACACAGCAGTATGTCCTTCCTGAACAGTCACGGACTAAATCTCAGGTCACACAGCAGTATGTCCATCCTGAATAGTTATGGACTAAATCTCAGGTCACACAGCAGTATGTCCTTCCTGAATAGTCACGGACTAAATCTCAGGTCACACAGCAGTTTGTCCTTCCTGAATAGTCACGGACTAAATCTCAGGTCACACAGCAGTTTGTCCTTCCTGAATAGTCACGGACTAAATCTCAGGTCACACAGCAGTATGTCCTTCCTGAATAGTCACGGACTAAATCTCAGGTCACACAGCAGTATGTCCTTCCTGAATAGGCACGGACTAAATCTCAGGTCACACAGCAGTAAGGCCTTCCTGAATAGTCACGGACTAAATATCAGGTCACACAGCAGTATGTCCTTCCTGAATAGTCACGGACTAAATCTCAGGTCACACAGCAGTATGTCCTTCCTGAATAGTGACGGACTAAATCTCAGGTCACACAGCAGTATGTCCTTCCTGAATAGTCACGGACTAAATCTCAGGTCACACAGCAGTATGGCCTTCCTGAATAGTCACGGACTAAATCTCAGGTCACACAGCAGTATGTCCTTCCTGAATAGTTACGGACTAAATCTCAGGTCACACAGCAGTATGTCCTTCCTGAATAGTCACGGACTAAATCTCAGGTCACACAGCAGTATGGCCTTCCTGAATAGTAACGGACTAAATCTCAGGTCACACAGCAGTATGTCCTTCCTGAATAGATAAGGACTAAATCTCAGGTCACACAGCAGTATGGCCTTCCTGAATAGTCACGGACTAAATCTCAGATCACACAGCAGTATGTCCTTCCTGAATAGTCACGGACTAAATCTCAGGTCACACAGCAGTATGTCCTTCCTGAATAGATAAGGACTAAATCTCAGGTCACACAGCAGTATGTCCTTCCTGAATAGTCACGGACTAAATCTCAGGTCACACAGCAGTATGTCCTTCCTGAACAGTCACGGACTAAATCTCAGGTCACACAGCAGTATGTCCATCCTGAATAGTTATGGACTAAATCTCAGGTCACACAGCAGTATGTCCTTCCTGAATAGTCACGGACTAAATCTCAGGTCACACAGCAGTTTGTCCTTCCTGAATAGTCACGGACTAAATCTCAGGTCACACAACAGTATGTCCTTCCTGAATAGTCACGGACTAAATCTCAGGTCACACAGCAGTATGTCCTTCCTGAATAGGCACGGACTAAATCTCAGGTCACACAGCAGTATGGCCTTCCTGAATAGTCACGGACTAAATATCAGGTCACACAGCAGTATGTCCTTCCTGAATAGTCACGGACTAAATCTCAGGTCACACAGCAGTATGTCCTTCCTGAATAATGACGGACTAAATCTCAGGTCACACAGCAGTATGTCCTTCCTGAATAGTCACGGACTAAATCTCAGGTCACACAGCAGTATGTCCTTCCTGAATAGTTACGGACTAAATCTCAGGTCACACAGCAGTATGTCCTTCCTGAATAGTCACGAACTAAATCTCAGGTCACACAGCAGTATGTCCTTCATGAATAGTCACGGACTAAATCTCAGGTCACACAGCAGTATGTCCTTCCTGAATAGATAAGGACTAAATCTCAGGTCACACAGCAGTATGTCCTTCCTGAACAGTCACGGACTAAATCTCAGGTCACACAGCAGTATGTCCTTCCTGAATAGTCACGGACTAAATCTCAGGTAACACAGCAGTATGTCCTTCCTGAATAGTCACGGACTAAATCTCAGGTAACACAGCAGTATGGCCTTCCTGAATAGTCACGGACTAAATCTCAGGTCACACAGCAGTATGACCGTCCTGAATAGTCACGGACTAAATCTCAGGTCACACAGCAGTATGTCCTTCCTGAATAGTCACGGACTAAATCTCAGGTCACACAGCAGTATGTCCTTCCTGAATAGTCACGGACTAAATCTCAGGTCACAGAGCAGTATGGCCTTCCTGAATAGTCACGGACTAAATCTCAGGTCACACAGCAGTATGTCCTTCCTGAATAGTTACGGACTAAATCTCAGGTCACACAGCAGTATGTCCTTCCTGAATAGATAAGGACTAAATCCCAGGTCACACAGCAGTATGGCCTTCCTAAATAGTCACGGACTAAATCTCAGGTCACACAGCAGTATGGCCTTGCTGAATAGTCACGGACTAAATCTCAGGTCACACAGCAGTATGCCCTTCCTGAATAGTCACGGACTAAATCTCAGGTCACACAGCAGTATGTCCTTCCTGAATAGTAACGGACTAAATCTCAGGTCACACAGCAGTATGTCCTTCCTGAATAGTCACGGACTAAATCTCAGGTCACACAGCAGTATGTCCTTCCTGAATAGTCACGGACTAAATCTCAGGTCACACAGCAGTATGTCCTTCCTGAATAGTCACGGACTAAATCTCAGGTCACACAGCAGTATGTCCTTCCTGAATAGTCACGGACTAAATCTCAGGTCACACAGCAGTATGTCCTTCCTGAATAGTCACGGACTAAATCTCAGGTAACACAGCAGTATGTCCTTCCTGAATAGTCACGGACTAAATCTCAGGTCACACAGCAGTATGTCCTTCCTGAATAGTCACGAACTAAATCTCAGGTCACACAGCAGTATGTCCTTCATGAATAGTCACGGACTAAATCTCAGGTCACACAGCAGTATGTCCTTCCTGAATAGATAAGGACTAAATCTCAGGTCACACAGCAGTATGTCCTTCCTGAATAGTCACGGACTAAATCTCAGGTCACACAGCAGTATGTCCTTCCTGAATAGTCACGGACTAAATCTCAGGTAACACAGCAGTATGTCCTTCCTGAATAGTCACGGACTAAATCTCAGGTAACACAGCAGTATGGCCTTCCTGAATAGTCACGGACTAAATCTCAGGTCACACAGCAGTATGACCGTCCTGAATAGTCACGGACTAAATCTCAGGTCACACAGCAGTATGTCCTTCCTGAATAGTCACGGACTAAATCTCAGGTCACACAGCAGTATGTCCTTCCTGAATAGTCACGGACTAAATCTCAGGTCACACAGCAGTATGTCCTTCCTGAATAGTCATGGACTAAATCTCAGGTCACACAGCAGTATGTCCTTCCTGAATAGTTACGGACTAAATCTCAGGTCACACAGCAGTATGTCCTTCCTGAATAGATAAGGACTAAATCCCAGGTCACACAGCAGTATGGCCTTCCTAAATAGTCACGGACTAAATCTCAGGTCACACAGCAGTATGGCCTTGCTGAATAGTCACGGACTAAATCTCAGGTCACACAGCAGTATGCCCTTCCTGAATAGTCACGGACTAAATCTCAGGTCACACAGCAGTATGTCCTTCCTGAATAGTAACGGACTAAATCTCAGGTCACACAGCAGTATGTCCTTCCTGAATAGTCACGGACTAAATCTCAGGTCACACAGCAGTATGTCCTTCCTGAATAGTCACGGACTAAATCTCAGGTCACACAGCAGTATGTCCTTCCTGAATAGTCACGGACTAAATCTCAGGTCACACAGCAGTATGTCCTTCCTGAATAGTCACGGACTAAATCTCAGGTCACACAGCAGTATGTCCTTCCTGAATAGTCACGGACTAAATCTCAGGTAACACAGCAGTATGTCCTTCCTGAATAGTCACGGACTAAATCTCAGGTCACACAGCAGTATGTCCTTCCTGAATAGATAAGGACTAAATCTCAGGTCACACAGCAGTATGTCCTTCCTGAATAGATAAGGACTAAATCTCAGGTCACACAGCAGTATGTCCTTCCTGAATAGTCACGGACTAAATCTCAGGTAACACAGTAGTATGTCCTTCCTGAATAGTTACGGACTAAATCTCAGGTCACACAGCAGTATGTCCTTCCTGAATAGTCACGGACTAAATCTCAGGTAACACAGCTGTATGTCCTTCCTGAATAGTCACGGACTAAATCTCAGGTCACACAGCAGTATGTCCTTCCTGAATAGTCACGGACTAAATCTCAGGTAACACAGCAGTATGTCCTTCCTGAATAGTCACGGACTAAATCTCAGGTACCACAGCAGTATGTCCTTCCTGAATAGTCACGGACTAAATCTCAGGTAACACAGTAGTATGTCCTTCCTAAATAGTTACGGACTAAATCTCAGGTCACACAGCAGTATGTCCTTCCTGAATAGTCACGGACTAAATCTCAGGTAACACAGTAGTATGTCCTTCCTGAATAGTCACGGACTAAATCTCAGGTCACACAGCAGTATGTCCTTCCTGAATAGTCACGGACTAAATCTCAGGTCACACAACAGTATGTCCTTCCTGAATAGTTACGGACTAAATCTCAGGTCACACAGCAGTATGTCCTTCCTGAATAGTCACGGACTAAATCTCAGGTCACACAGCAGTATGTCCTTCCTGAATAGATAAGGACTAAATCTCAGGTCACACAGCAGTATGGCCTTCCTGAATAGTCACGGACTAAATCTCAGGTCACACAGCAGTATGGCCTTCCTGAATAGTCACGGACAAAATCTCAGGTCACACAGCAGTATGGCCTTCCTGAATTGTCACGGACTAAATCTCAGGTAACACAGCAGTATGTCCTTCCTGAATAGTAACGGACTAAATCTCAGGTCACACAGCAGTATGTCCTTCCTGAATAGTCACGGACTAAATCTCAGGTCACACAGCAGTATGTCCTTCCTGAATAGTCACGGACTAAATCTCAGGTCAAACAGCAGTATGTCCTTCCTGAATAGTCACGGACTAAATCTCAGGTCACACAGCAGTATGGCCTTCCTGAATAGTCACGGACTAAATCTCAGGTCACACAGCAGTATGTCCTTCCTGAATAGTCACGGACTAAATCTCAGGTAACACAGCAGTATGTCCTTCCTGAATAGTCACGGACTAAATCTCAGGTCACACAGCAGTATGTCCTTCATGAATAGTCACGGACTAAATCTCAGGTCACACAGCAGTATGTCCTTCCTGAATAGTCACGGACTAAATCTCAGGTAACACAGCAGTATGTCCTTCCTGAATAGTCACGGACTAAATCTCAGGTCACACAGCAGTATGTCCTTCCTGAATAGTCACGGACTAAATCTCAGGTAACACAGCAGTATGTCCTTCCTGAATAGTCACGGACTAAATATCAGGTCACAAAGCAGTATGTCCTTCCTGAATAGTCACGGACTAAATCTCAGGTAACACAGCAGTATGTCCTTCCTGAATAGTCACGGATTAAATCTCAGGTACCACAGCAGTATGTCCTTCCTGAATAGTTACGGACTAAATCTCAGGTAACACAGTAGTATGTCCTTCCTGAATAGTTACGGACTAAATCTCAGGTCACACAGCAGTATGTCCTTCCTGAATAGTCACGGACTAAATCTCAGGTCACACAGCAGTATGTCCTTCCTGAATAGATAAGGACTAAATCTCAGGTCACACAGCAGTATGTCCTTCCTGAATAGTCACGGACTAAATCTCAGGTAACACAGTAGTATGTCCTTCCTGAATAGTTACGGACTAAATCTCAGGTCACACAGCAGTATGTCCTTCCTAAATAGTCACGGACTAAATCTCAGGTAACACAGTAGTATATCCTTCCTGAATAGTTTCGATCTAAATCTCAGGTCACACAGCAGTATGTCCTTCCTGAATAGATAAGGACTAAATCTCAGGTCACACAGCAGTATGTCCTTCCTGAATAGTCACGGACTAAATCTCAGGTCACACAGCAGTATGTCCTTTCTGAATAGTCACGGACTAAATCTCAGGTAACACAGTAGTATGTCCTTCCTGAATAGTTACGGACTAAATCTCAGGTCACACAGCAGTATGTCCTTCCTGAATAGTCACGGACTAAATCTCAGGTCACACAGCAGTATGTCCTTCCTGAATAGTCACGTACTAAATCTCAGGTCACACAGCAGTATGTCCTTCCTGAATAGTCACGGACTAAATATCAGGTCACACAGCAGTATGTCCTTCCTGAATAGTCACGGACTAAATCTCAGGTCACACAGCAGTATGTCCTTCCTGAATAGTCACGTACTAAATCTCAGGTCACACAGCAGTATGTCCTTCCTGAATAGTCACGGACTAAATCTCAGGTCACACAGCAGTATGTCCTTCCTGAATAGTCACGGACTAAATCTCAGGTAACACAGTAGTATGTCCTTCCTGAATAGTCACGGACTAAATCTCAGGTCACACAGCAGTATGTCCTTCCTGAATAGTTACGGACTAAATCTCAGGTCACACAGCAGTATGTCCTTCCTGAATAGTCACGGACTAAATCTCAGGTCACACAGCAGTATGTCCTTCCTGAATAGTCACGGACTAAATCTCAGGTCACACAGCAATATGCCCTTCCTGAATAGTCACGGACTAAATCTCAGGTCACACAGCAGTATGTCCTTCCTGAATAGTTATGGACTAAATCTCAGGTCACACAGCAGTATGTCCTTCCTGAATAGTCACGGACTAAATCTCAGGTCACACAGCAGTATGTCCTTCCTGAATAGTTACGGACTAAATCTCAGGTCACAAAGCAGTATGTCCTTCCTGAATAGTCACGGACTAAATCTCAGGTCACACAGCAGTATGTCCTTCCTGAATAGTCACGGACTAAATCTCAGGTCACACAGCAGTATGTCCTTCCTGAATAGTCACGGACTAAATCTCAGGTCACACAGCAGTGTGTCCTTCCTGAATAGTCACGGATTAAATCTCAGGTAACACATCAGTGTGTCCTTCCTGAATAGTCACGGACTAAATCTCAGGTCACACAGTAGTATGTCCTTCCCTGAATAGTTACGGACTAAATCTCAGGTCACACAGCAGTATGTCCTTCCCTGAATAGTCACGGACTAAATCTCAGGTCACACAGCAGTATGCCCTTCCTGAATAGATAAGGACTAAATCTCAGGTCACACAGCAGTATGTCCTTCCTGAATAGTCACGGACTAAATCTCAGGTCACACAGCAGTATGTCCTTCCTGAATAGTCACGTACTAAATCTCAGGTCACACAGCAGTATGTCCTTCCTGAATAGTCACGGACTAAATCTCAGGTCACACAGCAGTATGTCCTTCCTGAATAGTCACGGACTAAATCTCAGGTAACACAGTAGTAAGTCCTTCCTGAATAGTCACGGACTAAATCTCAGGTCACACAGCAGTATGTTCTTCCTGAATAGTTACGGACTAAATCTCAGGTCACACAGCAGTATGTCCTTCCTGAATAGTCACGGACTAAATCTCAGGTCTCACAGCAATATGCCCTTCCTGAATAGTCACGGACTAAATCTCAGGTCACACAGCAGTATGTCCTTCCTGAATAGTTATGGACTAAATCTCAGGTCACACAGCAGTATGTCCTTCCTGAATAGTCACGGACTAAATCTCAGGTCACACAGCAGTATGTCCTTCCTGAATAGTTACGGACTAAATCTCAGGTCACAAAGCAGTATGTCCTTCCTGAATAGTCACGGACTAAATCTCAGGTCACACAGCAGTATGTCCTTCCCTGAATAGTCACGGACTAAATCTCAGGTCACACAGCAGTATGCCCTTCCCTGAATAGTCACGGACTAAATCTCAGGTCACACAGCAGTATGTCCTTCCCTGAATAGTCACGGACTAAATCTCAGGTCACACAGCAGTATGTCCTTCCTGAATAGTTACGGACTAAATCTCAGGTCACACAGCAGTATGTCCTTCCCTGAATAGTCACGGACTAAATCTCAGGTCACACAGCAGTATGCCCTTCCTGAATAGATAAGGACTAAATCACTATTAGCTGGAGTACTTATATATGTTTGTTAACATAACTGCCCAAGGAGTGTAGTGGTTTGGATGTTTCGGGAAGGTTGTTGTTTTGGGCCGTGTTTAAGATTGTTTGTTTGTATTGTTTGATTGTGTTCTACGTCATTTTCAGCACAAGTAAGGTTATATATGACGGTCGATATTTTGTGGTAGGGCAGACTATCCACTTTGCCTTGGTAGAACCAGTACTGTACAACTCCCGCCATCCGTAAGAATGGGACACTTCCTCACTTACAAGTCGAGCTCCCAGCGGGATTCGAACCCGCGGCGGTGAGAGGCGAAGGTTTACAACGCAACGTCGTTGACCATTCGGCCATCGAGACGCTTAACAAACTCCGTTAAAATTAACGGAGACATGGTAAGGACGTAATTTGTAAATAAACTACCAAAACAATTTTGATATTTATAACCCCTGTGAGTTGTATAGACAGGCGGATATTGCACCTTATTATTTCATTAATAGATCCGTTTCATAAATCGTTGAGAATTACATCAACAATGGCCTACATTTAAAGGGACACACTGCAATCTTGATTCTTTAAAAACTCGCGGCGTCCCGTTGGTTTTCCACATAACAGGTGTGTATTCAATCATTAATAGTAATTATAAATATAGTCTAAATATACTTGTTTTTGCAGAATTCTAACTGGTGCTAATATTGCACAAATAATATATTTCAACCTATATATGGTAGAGTTAGAAGAACAAATGGAAATTTAAACTTGTATTTGATTATATGCAAGCAGGTTTTTACTTGTAGTCAAAGTTATACTGCATTAATAAATCGAGAAGCTAATTGTACTGCTTGATAAACACTTCACTATTACCATGTGTCCCTTTAACACTTCACTATAACCATGTGTCCCTTTAACACTTCACTATTACCATGTGTCCCTTTAACACTTCACTATTACCATGTGTCCCTTTAACCATCGGAAAAGGGAGTCCCGAATTTAAACGGTTGATACAATAACACTTGTACAATCTCCGCTTGGTGTTATTGCGCACTAAGCGTTATCTCCACGGCATGGACGTTGTTTACTTCCGAAGTAAAAAGTCAATACTTACTATTATCAATATCCGTTTACATATCATGTCACATTAAATATCAATTCGATAATTATTGCTTGCATATTTAAAAGTGACTTTTAGGCCCATGTGGACGGGAGATTTTCCAGCTGTTATTGTAAAATGCATTTACACATTTAGCGAAGAAATAACAATAGAAAATTTTGCTACATATATATGTGATATTATTTTTAATATATTAAAAGAAGCATAGTCAGTATGGCTGATGACTTTTTAGCTCACCTGAGCTTAAGCGCTGAGTAAGATGTTGTAATCGCGTTTTGTCCGTCGTCCGTCCGTCCGTCGTCCGTTATATATCTTCTCGTCATAAACTGTTTTGACAATTTGTATCAAACTTCACATGGATGATTTCATTGTTCAGTGGTTTTCAAATTGATTAAAATTAGTTCAACGCAACATCCAAGAAGGTCGGCTTTACTGTAAATACCGTAAACACCTTCTTAAATATCGCTACAACAGATTTAGATTTTTTCTTTGTTAATGATCGCAAACACCTAGTGAAGTTTATTCAAACGCAGTTCCCGGGGTCAGAAATGGCCAAAATGTGCATATAGGGATTCTGCATAGACTTATAAGGAACATTTTAAAATTCTTCTTCTCTCAAACCCCAAAGCATAAAACTCTCATATATTGAACGCCCCGGGGTCCAACGTTTTACACTGAATTATATGGAAATAGGTTTAAAAAGCATGCTTCTCAGAAAGTACAACAGATAGTCTATTTGTTTTGGCACGTAACATAAGCTTGTGGTCCTCTATCAAGTTTGATTGAATTGTGATTCTAGGGTCAAATTTGGCAATGCCCCCTGGTCCCAGTTTTACATAGGCATATTTTGAAAATTAGCATCTAAACTTACCTGACCTCTATTATCTCACCAACTTCTGTTAATGTTGCAAGGGTCTTCCAAGATCAAGGTTATAAAGTGAGTGAGTGTCTCCCATGAACAAGGTTATAAGGTGAGCGAGTGTCTTCAATGAACAAGGTTATAAGGTGAGCGAGTGTCTTCGATAAACAAGGATATAAGGTGAGCGAGTGTCCTCAATGAACAAGGTTATAAGGTTAGCGAGTGAATTCGATAAACAAGGTTATAAGGTGAACGAGTGTATTCAATGAACAAGGTTATAAGGTGAGCGAGTGTCCTCAATGAACAAGGTTATAAGGTGAGCGAGTGAATTCGATAAACAAGGTTATAAGGTGAACGAGTGTATTCAATGAACAAGGTTATAAGGTCAGCGAGTGTCCTCAGTGAACAAGGTTATAAGGTTAGCGAGTGAATTCGATAAACAAGGTTATAAGGTGAACGAGTGTATTCAATAAACAAGGTTATAAGGTGAGCGAGTGTCCTCAATGAACAAGGTTATTAGGTGAGCGAGTGTATCCAATGAACAAGTTTATAAGGTAAGCGAGTGTCTCCAATGAACAAGGTTATAAGGTGAGCGGGTGTCTTCGATAAACAAGGTTTTGAGGTGAACGAGTGTATTCAATGAACAAGGTTATACGGTGAGCGAGTGTCTTCAATGAACAAGGTTATAAGGTGAGCAAGTGTCTTCAATGAACAAGGTTATAAGGTGAGCGAGTGTCTCGCATGAACAAGGTTATAAGGTGAGCGAGTGTCTTCAATGAACAAGGTTATACTGTGAGCGAGTGTCTTCAATGAACAAGGTTATAAGGTGGGCGAGTGTCTTCAATGAACAAGTTTATAAGGTGAGCGAGTGTCTTCAATGAACAAGGTTATAAGGTGAGCGAGTGTCTTCAATGAACAAAGTTATAAGGTGAGCGAGTGTCTTCAATAAACAAACTTATAAGGTGAGCGAGTGTCTTCAATGAATAGGGTTATAAGGTGAGCGAGTGTCTCCAATAAACAAGGTTATAAGGTGAGCGAGTGTCTTCTATGAACAAAGTTATAAGGTGAGCGAGTGTCTTCAATGAACAAGGTCATAAGGTGAGCGAGTGTCTTCAATGAACAAAGTTATAAGGTGGGCGCAATGAAGAGGGTTATAAGGTGAGCGAGTGTCTCCAATGAACAAGATTATAAGGTTAGCGAGGGTCTCCAATGAACAAGGTTTAAGTTGAGCGAGTGTCTTCAATGAACAAGGTTATAAGGTGAGCGAGTGTCTTCAATGAACAGGGTTATAAGGTGAGCGAGTGTCTCCAATAAACAAGGTTATAATGTGAGCGAGTGTCTTCAATGAACATGGTTAAACGGTGAGCGAGTTTCTTCAATGAACAAGGTTATAAGGTGTGAAAGTGTCTCCAATGAACAAGGTTATAAGGTGAGCAAGTGTCTTCAATAAACAATGTTATAAGGTGAGCGAGTTTCTTCAATGAACAAGGTTATAAGGTGAGCGATTGTCTTCAATGAACAAGGTTATTAGATGAGAAAGTGTCTCCAATGAACAAGGTTATAAGGTGAGCAAGTGTCTCCAATAAACAAGGTTATCAGATGAGCGAGTGTCTCCAACGAACAAGATTATAAGGTGAGCGAGTGTCTCCAATGAACAAGGTTATACGGTGAGCGTGTGTCTTCAATGAACAAGGTTATAAGGTGAACGAGTGTTTTCAATGAACAAGGTTATAAGGTGAGCGAGTGTCTCCAATGAACAAGGTTATAAGGTGAGCGAGTGTCTTCAATAAGCAAGGTTATAAGGTGAGAGAGTGTCTTGAATAAGCAAGGTTATAAGGTGAGCGAGAGTCTTCAATGAACAAAGTTATACGGTGAGGGAGTGTCTTCAATGAACAAGGTTATACGGTGATCGAGTGTCTTCAATGAACAAGGTTATACGGTGAACGAGTGTCTCCAATGAACAAGGTTATAAGGTGAGCGAGTGTCTTCAATGAACAATGTTATAAGGTGAGCGAGTGTCTTCAATGAACAAGGTTATACGGTGAGCGAGCATCTTCAGTGAACAATGTTATAAGGTTAGCGAGGGTCTCCAATGAATAAGGTTATACGGTGAGCGAGTGTCTTTAATGAACAAGGTTATAAGGTGAGAGAGTGTCTTCAATGAACAAGGTTATACGGTGAACGAGCGTCTTCAATGAACAAGGTTATACGGTGAGCGAGTGTCTTCAATGAACAAGGTTATACGGTGAACGAGTGTCTCCAATGAACAAGGTTATAAGGTGAGCGAGTGTCTTCAATGAACAAGGTTATAAGGTGACGAGTGTCTCCAATGAACAATGTTATAAGGTGAGCGAGTGTCTTCAATAAAAAATGTTATAAGGTGAGCGAGTCAACCGATGGCCCTAATTTTTATTTCAACATTTGATAATAGGTTTTGTAGTGGACACACATGTATAACACGTGCATTTATAACACGTACAAAACGCGTGTTTTAAAAGGAGACACCGCAATCTCGATTTTTGAAAGCAAAAAAACTCACGATATCCCGTCAGTTTTTCTACATATACATGATATATTGCTATCAATCATTAATATTGATTATAAAAACAGTATTGACTATATTGCACCAATATTTTATTTAAACCTATGGTAGAACAAGGCGAAACAAATGAAAACTCAACATTTGATTTAATTATATGCAAGAAGGTTTAAAGTCAAAATGATACTGGTAAATAAATCGAGACATTAATTTCAATACTTGAATCACACTTCACGATTGCTGCGTCCCTTTAAGTGGCTCAGGTCTTGAGTAGGGCCGGACATAAAAGTTAGTGTGAAATGCTTGAAAATTTAAGTAACTGTAATATCAGACACTTTAAAGTAGCTATAATAACAATAATAATAATAATAAATTATATTTACAGTATATACCAACGTGATTAAAACGAATAAAATATAAAATATGTCTAGAAACTTAAGGATATTTCTAAAAAGGCGGTATTTGATACACTGATTAAGACTTATTCAATCTTTAGGTGAGGTGTATACAATATAAAACTAATGTTTAAAACTCGTCAATTGTATACGTTTTTAACAATATAAATATTAAAATTTTAAGAATTACATTTTAAAACTTAAAATCTTACGCACATATTGTCAAGTAAGTGAACATTGTACACGTGCATATATTGTGATTGACGTAGGTAATTCAATGTCTATCAGGTTGTCAAATTGCATATATAACAAATCATTTAAACAACACAATAAATACTGCTGTAAGATGATCGTAACAATTAAAAGGTATATTAATTGAATATGCAAGTGATCTTGATAAATATTTTTAGATTGAAATATCATACCTATTTTTTTTTGACAGGGTCAGCCTTGTTTAATAGTAAACGAAAAGACCACAGCATTCTACTTAGTGTTGGTTAAACTGCCAGTCTTAACAATAGTATGTGTATGTTTGATTTAGTCTAAGACAGTAGGACTTTACGCAGGTTTACAATCATACTATCCAAAAGCTAGATTTAAACTAAGTATAACTAAGTAAATATTTTATAACATTTCTTTGTAAATTAACCTCCTTGTAATCAAGCCCAGTTGACGAAACGTACAAGCTGATCTCCTGAGCTGTCATGCAATGATGTTTTCAATTAAAAATTCATTCTTTTAAAATAATATACCGAAAATGTAAATATGTAATCAATGTTATCTAGCCCAGCAGACGAAACATACAAGCTGATCCACCGACACTTCCAACATTGATGTTTTATTGTATTTATAATAGTTTATGTTTGCATAATAGTATTGACCTATTCCGACCCTATCACACACACAGCAAATACTCTTTGTAGGCAAGTCTATAACTTTACAAATGCACTTAAAATATATAGTTTTGATGATTTTTAAGACTTTGTGTCGTTAAAACATTGATGCTGTACCAGACCCACACTGATAGTATACATACATTTGAAATTATACAGCAGTTGAGGACATAAGATGTGTTTTCAGTAACCTTTTAAATGAACTTAATGCTTTTGAAAGCCGTATTTCATGAGGAAGTTCATTCCATTCCTGTGGACCGCATATTGAAAATGCTTTATCATAACCTGCTGTGTGCGATTTTGGAACGTGCAGTGTATCATTTGTGGAAGATCTTTAAGTTCGTCCATGAGTTGTCGAAGGTTTTGAGAGCATGCTGTCAATGTAATCAGGTGTTTGATTATTTAGAGATTTATACACCATAATACATGTATTCCGTTTTTGGACTGGGAGCCAATTACGAGTTTTAAACATTTGTTCGGATGGAGTATTAAATTCTACTCGGAGAATAAGCCTGGCCGCTCGTTTTTGAAGTTTTAGTAATCGATCGATACTATGTGATGAGCAACGACCCCCATATGATACATATTGTAATCAAACAAAGGTCACCATTATCTATATGTTCAAGACATTTATTTATAAGCTTGACTAATGCAGTCTGACACGAGTGGTTTTGACGAAATCCAGACTATGAGATATGTGTATAAAGTTTATATTTATTGTTATTGTATACTTTCATATTATCCCGTTTAGTTTGCATTGAGCTAAGTGTGCAATATTATAGGTTATTGAATTTGTATGGCTAAATATTACTTGGAACGAGTTGTTTTGCAAAAGACGACGAGCTTGCGAGTCGTCCTGCGCCAAAACAATGAGTTCCAAGTAATATTTAGCCATACAAATTCAATAACCTTTTTATTGTATACTTTCATATTGTTTTCGATCAATGTTAATTGTATGACTATCACTTTTCATTGTATTTGTGTTATTTTTATAGCTTTTGATGGAATTCCTGTCTTATTCAGTTTCATTTTGTGTGGATGATTATTTTGCGCGAAAACGACGTCAACGTCGGAAGACGTCATTGAAGACAACAAGCGATTTTCTAAAGTTTGTTTACCATTCGATAACGTTAAAAACAGTGGGTGTGTGACCATTTCAATTATTTTATCAATTTCTGCCATAAAAGGTTGAACAATAAAAACACGTATTTTGTTGTTGACACTATAGAAAGGATTCCGTTATTTTATTTGAAAGTAGTTCCTTATTTCTATTTCGCGGCTCTTAGCATGCACGAGAAAAAGTTCCCGTGCAATATCAATGTGTGCAATATCGTAGAATATTGCACACGTAGCTCAATGCAAACTAATCGGGAAAATATTAAAGTATACAATAATCTACGATATTGCACACATTGATATTGTACGGGAACTTTTGCTATAGTGTCAACAACAAAATACGTGTTTTTTCAACCTTTTATGACAAAAATTGATAAAATAATTGAAATGGTTACTCACCCACTGTTTTTAACGTTAAATAATCATCCACACAAAATGAAACTGAATGGCAAGATAGGAATTCCATCAACAGCTATACAAATAACACAAATACAATGAAAAGTAATAGTCATACAATTAACATTGATCGAAAACAATATGAAAGTATACAATAAAAAGGTTATTGAATTTGTATGGCTAAATATTACTTGGAACTCGTTGTTTTGGCGCAAGACGACTCGCAAGCTCGTCGTCCTTTGCCAAAACAACTCGTTCCAAGTAATATTTAGCCATACAAATTCAATAACCTATAAGATATGCAAATATGTGTTGAGTAACCTGTTTTTCAACCACCTTAGATATAACAGGTAAAATTGAAATCGGACGATAGTTTGATGGATCATTTGCTGGCCCACCTTTGTGCACTGGAAAAGGTTTTGCCAATTTTAGTATTTGAGGAAAGGACCCTGTATGAATACTACTATTTATAAACTTCAGTGCAATAACGGATGCTGTTAATTTTAGTGTTTTGGGACTTACCCCATCTAGTCCTGTAGCCTTTGTAACGTCAATTGACTTTCTGATTGATAAAAGACGCTATTGTTGTTAGTCTCACTTCGATCCTTTCGTTCGATGTTATAGTTGGGAATATTTAACGTTTCATTATCTACAGAACTATCAAGGAATGTTTCGCAGAGACCCAATACATCTACAGTCTTAGATTCACTTAAAATAAATTTAAGGTCATCTAGTTTGGGTTTGATGTGGCATATGCAGGCCTCGGTGATGGAAATCCATGATTGACTGATACAGAGCTGGATTGTTTTTCGTTTTGCATATCTTTGATAGCTGGTTGTTTTACAATAATAGGGGAATTGTTGATATAATTTAAAGTATTTATTTCATTGTCTGATTCATCATTAATAATAGTTTTAGGTTTATGACTGGTTTCATTGCATTGCAGTGTGTTACATTCAGTGCAGATATCTTTTAAAACAAGGAACTGTTGGTCAAGAGAGATTTCATATCCAGTATGAAGAGTCCTAGAAACGTTTTCCTAGAACCATATAGGACTCCAGCTAGATCCGCGATTGTATCTACCAAAGTCATTTTCTCTGTAACTACCTGAATTTGGGCATCTTCTAAAGTAGTTTTTGTTGTCATACCTACTATGTTCATTTTCATACGTTGGTAGTACTTCGATTTGTTTGTTGATCTTTCAGATTTGACATCACACAATACAAAGTCATTGAGCGTAAACCGTTTTTCTATTTTAAGTAACAGTGACCTTGACCCCAGCGACGTTGATATTTCGAATCAGAGTTACAGTTCCGTGATGTTTCAGATTAATTTTATCTACATGAAACATATTTTTGGGCATTTCACCTGAGGCCATGAGAAACGAGTCGTGATTATCAATAAAGGAGACGTTTATTGTAGCACATATGCTCTTAAGCTTATTATTAAATGGCTTTATGGTTGTTCCTCCTCTTGGTAGTAAACCAAATACTACGACTTTACATTTTGAGGAAATAACAGCCATCAGAGATTTGTAATTGTGTTCGAACGTATTTATGTAAACGCTGTCATCAATATCATTTCCCCCAACATGGGTAATTACGGTATCGTATGCTGAATGGTTCGTGTCTTTTAATTGTTCTGTTAGTCCACTGATCTTGACCTTAGGGAAATGTTTTACTCTTATATCATCTTTGAGTCGCGTTGTATCAATTCCCTTTAGAACACACGACCCCGTTATAAATGAAAGTTTTGGTTTATTTCTTTTTTCTTTTTCAGGATTGGGTTTCTTTTGTGTTGGTTTAGGTGGTAAAGAAGGGCGGTTTGTTTTGTTTCCGGAAGTTGAATTATTAGAATTTGTAACATTCTTACATATCCGTTGGTTAATTTTGTTTGGGTCTGGTACAGACTTAATTCTATCTAAGATAGCCTGCGATTGTGTCATGAAGTTGACTGATTTCTTGTCCACATCAGATTTGAGACTGGAAAGGTTATGAATAATCTCGGACAGTGTGGATGAGTTGTCTTGACTGAAGCATTTTCGTTGGTTTGTAACAGCAGTTATTCGGTCATATAGATTTTAAAATTTGTTATTAATTGATGATGAAAGTTTAATGACTTTTACTGTTATTTGCTAGTTGCTTTTTGTAATTCGAAGAACAGAGTCGACATTTGTTTTACTAACAGAGGCATTTGCTTGCAATGTTCACAAACCCACCTTCCGAGATTATCATTGTCACCCAGGTCTACTCATGTATCGTGGAACCATACCATACACAGATTGAATCTCGTAATGTCCATTGTGAAAATCGAAGCATATATATGTAAAGGACCATGCAAAACTAAAGAAAAATATAATATTATAGAGTACATTAATTTAACATATGAAAGATATGGAATAAAATGAAGCTCTAGTAAACACTATAAAGAAATAAGAATAAAAGTTTAGGTTGAATCACACACTTTTAATTTAGTGATCGGAAAAAAGTGCAATACATCAATAAATCATTACGTTTCCGATATCCATAGTATTTGTTGTAACCTCCTTTAACCGTTTGCTATATTTGTATTGTGTTTTATGTCATTTTTAACACATGTAAGGTCATAAAGATAGTCGATATTTTTGTGGTGGAGGCAGACCATTCACCAGTACTGTATCTCTCCCGCCATCCGTACGAATCGACGCTTTCTCACTAACAAGTGGGATTTAAGAAGGTTTACAACGCAACGTCGTTAACCCTCGGCCAAGGAGGTAGACAACGCAACGTCGTTAGCCCCTCGGCCACGGAGGACTACAACGCAACGGCGTTAGCCCCTCGGCCACGGAGGTTTACAACACAACGTCGTCAACCCCTCGGCCACGGAGGTGCTTAAACAGTTTGCTTTATATACTCGATAAAAAATGAAATGGACCAGAGTTGATACCTGATGTAAAACAGGATGAGGCGTAATGTTATAATTCATATACCACCGGACAGATACAGTTATAATTCATATATCACTGGATAGATACAGTTATAATTCATATACCACTGCATAGGTAGAGTTATAATTCATATATCACCGGACAGAAACAGTTGTAATTTATATACCACTGGATACATACAGTTGTAATTCATATACAGACGGATATATACAGTTATAATTCATATACCACTGGATAGATAGTTATAATTCATATATCACCGGATATATACAGTTATAATTCATAAACCACTGGATATATACAGTTATAATTCATATAATATTAGATAGATAGAGTTATAATTCATACACCACTCGATATATACAGCTGTAATTCATATACCACTGGATAGATACAGTTATAATTCATATAATATTAGATAGATAGAGTTATAATGCATACACCACTCGATATATACAGCTGTAATTCATATACCACTGGATAGATACAGTTATAATTCATATACCACTGGATAGATAGTTATAATTCATATACCACTGAATAGATACAGTTATAATTCATATACCACTGGATAGATAGTTATTAATTCATAAACCACTGGATAGATACAGTTGTAATTCATACACCACTGGATATATACAGTTATAATTCATATACCACTGGATAGATACAGTTGTAATTCATATACAACTGGATATATACAGTCATAATTCATATACAACTGGAAAGATACAGTTATAATTCATATACCACTGGAAAGGTACAGTAATAATTCATAAACCACTGGATAGATACAGTTGTAATTCATATACCATTGGACAGATACAGTTATAATTCATATACCATTGGATAGATACAATTATAATGCATATGCCACTGGATAGATACAGTTGTAATTCATTTACCATCGGATATATACAGTTGTAATTCATATACCACCGGATAGATACAGTTATAATTCATATACCACTTGATATATACAGTTATAATTCATATACCACTGGATAGATACAGTTATAATTCATACACCACTGGATAGGTACAGTTATAATTCATATGCCACTGGATAGATACAGTTTTAATTCTTATACCACTGGATATGTACAGTTATAATCCATATACCTCTAGATAAATACATTATAATTCATATACCACTGTATAGATAGTTATAATTCATATACCACTGGAAAGATACAGTTATAATTCATATACCACTGAATAGGTACAGTTATAATTCATATACCACTGGATAGATACAGTTATAATTCATATACCACTGGATAGATACAGTTATAATTCATATACCACTGGACAGGTACAGTTATAATTATTCTTATACCACTGGATAGGTACAGTTATAATTCATATACCACTGGATAGATACAGTTATAATTCATATACCACTGGATAAGTATAGTTATAATTCATATACCACTGGATAGATACAGTTATAATTCATATACCACTGGATAGGTACAGTTATCATTCATATACCACTGTATAGATACAGTTATAATTCATATACCACTGAATAGATACAGTTATAATTCATATATCACTGGATAGATACAGTTATAATTCATATACCACTGGATAGATACAGTTATAATTCATATGCAACTTGATAGGTCATTATAATTCATATACCACTGGACAGATACAGTTATAATTCATATACCACTGGATATGTACAATTATAATTCATATGCCACTGGATAGATACAGTTGTAATTCATTTACCGTCGGATATATACAGTTGTAATTCATATTACACCGGATAGATACAGTTATAATTATTATACCACTGGATATGTACAGTTATAATCCATATACCTCTAGATAAATACATTATAATTCATATACCACTGTATAGATACAGTTATAATTCATACACCACTGGATAGATACAGTTATAATTCATATATCATTGGATAAATACAGTTATAATTCATATGCCACTGGATAGATACAGTTTTAATTCATATACCACCGGATAGGTACAGTTATAATTCATATGCCACCGGATAGATACAGTTATAATTCATATGCCACTGGATAGGTACAGTTATAATCCACATACCACTGGATAGGTACAGTTATAATTCATATACCACCGGATAGGTACAGTTATAATTCATATACCACCCGAAAGGTACAGTTATAATTCATATACCACTGGACAGGTACAGTTATAATTCATATACCACTGGATAGATACAGTTATAATGCATATACCACCGGATAGGTACAGTTATAATTCATATACCACTGGACAGATACAGTTATAATTCATATATCACTGGATATATACAGTTATAAATCATATACCACTGGATAGATAAAGTTATACTTCATATATCACTGGACAGATACAGTTATAATTCATATATCACTGGATAGATACAGTTATAATTCATATACCACTGGATAGATACAGTTATAATTCATATACCACTGGATAGATACAGTTATAATTCATATACCACTGGATAGATACAGTTATAATTCATATACCACTGGACAGGTACAGTTATAATTCATATACTACCAAATAGATAGTTATAATTCATATGCCACCGGATAGATACAGTTATAATGCATATGCCACTGGACAGATACAGTTATAATTCATATACTACCAGATAGATAGTTATAATTCATATACTACCAGATAGATAGTTATAATTCATATGCCACCGGATTGATACAGTTATAATTCATATACCACTGGATAGGTACAGTTATAATTAATATACCACTGGATAGATACAGTTATAATTCATATACCACCGGATAGATACAGTTATAATTCATATACCACCGGATAGATACAGTTATAATTCATATGGCACTGGATGTATACAGTTATAATTAATATGCCACCTGATAGATAGTTATAATTCATATACCACCGGATAGATACAGTTATCATTCATATACCACTGGATAGATACAGTTATAATTCATATACCACTAGATAGATAGTTATAATTCATATACCACTGGAAAGATACAGTTATAATTCATATACCACTGTATAGGTACAGTTATAATTCATATACCACTGGATAGATACAGTTATAATTCATATACCACTGGATAGATACAGTTAAAATTCATATACCACTGGACAGGTAGTTATAATTATTCTTATACCACTGGATAGGTACAGTTATAATTCATATACCACTGGATAGATACAGTTATAATTCATATACCACTGTATAGATACAGTTATAATTCATATATCACTGAATAGATACAGTTATAATTCATATACCACTGAATAGATACAGTTATAATTCATATACGACTGGATATATACAGTTATAATTCATATATCACTGAATAGATACAGTTATAATTCATATACCACTGGATATATACAGTTATAATTCATATGCCACTTGATAGGTAGTTATAATTCATATACCACTGGATAGATAGTTATAATTCATATACCACTGTATAGGTACAGTTATAATTCATATACCACTGGATAGATACAGTTATAATTCATATACCACTGGATAGATACAGTTATAATTCATATACCACTGGATAGATACAGTTATAATTCATATACCACTGGATAGATACAGTTATAATTCATATACCACTGGATAGATGCAGTTATAATTCATATACCACTGGATAGATAGTTATAATTCATATTCCACTTGATAGGTAGTTATAATTCATATACCACTGGATATATACAGTTATAATTCATATACCACTGGATAGATACAGTTATAATTCATATACCACTGGATAGATACAGTTATAATTCATATGCCACTTGATAGGTAGTTATAATTCATATACCACTGGATAGATACAGTTATAATTCATATACCACTGGATAGATACAGTTATAATTCATATACCACTGGATAGATACAGTTATAATTCTAATACCACTGGATAGATACAGTTATAATTCATATACCACTGGATAGATACAGTTATAATTCATATACCACTGGATAGATACAGTTATAATTATAATACCACTGGATAGGTACAGTTATAATTCATATACCACTGGATAGATACAGTTGTGTTACTTTAAAAGACAAAAACGTTATTAAACTCGAGAATAAATCGACAGAAGCACTTATAAACAATCCGGAAACTAAAATTGTGTCCATAGGACACGGATGCCCCCGATTTTGCTTCACATATTAAGAAGGACGTTTGTCTTTAAAAAAAATGGGACGGACAAAATGTTGCAAACAGTTTTATTAGTATAATATTATGATACAAGAAGTTGTGGAAACAATCTAAATATAAATATTATAGATGGAAACAACTTACATGATGTTTATAGCGGACCAGCCATAAGGTAAATCGTGTGTTGCTAGCTGGGTTTCAACTGGTGCTATAGCAGACCGGCCATAAGGTAAATCGTGTGTTGCTAGCTGGGTTTCAACTGGTGCTATAGCAGACCGGCCATAAGGTAAATCGTGTGTTGCTAGCTGGGTTTCAACTGGTGCTATTGATCTTAATGCATTGTAATTGGAGTGGCTAACTGTCACAACACATTTTTTTTTTAGAGTGACTATGTTTGAAATCAGAAGTTACACTTGACATCACAGTATACAAGTCACTAGGTTGAAATCACAGTTCAGATTTGACATCACACAATACAAAGTCATTGAGCGGAAACCGTTTTTTTCTATTTCTAGTAACAGTGACCTTGACCCCAGTGATCCCAAATGCAATCCCAAGCTTCCTTTTCATTCAAACTTCCTACCCATGAATATTCATCCCAATATCTCACTCCTAACTGAAGTTATTCAGTGGAAACCATTTTGCTATTTTTAGTAACAGTGACCTTGACCATGACCACAGTGACTCCAAATAAGCTACCTATCTGAAATGGTTCATCCCAATATCTCATTCCTAACTAAAGTTATTGAGCGGAGACAAAACGTGACAGACTGACGGAAGGAGTGCAATCCTATAGTCCCAAGGGCCTTAACTCTGGAAATACTGAGGCGATTGGGCCGATTATCAAACTTGGCTGAGACATTGTGCGCACATACCATTTGACCAAGTTTGGAGAAGATCCGATAACAATTGGATAGAAAAGCCAAAGAAAAGTGTGGACAACATTAATTTCGCGATGTTTACTATTCCAATGGCCATAACTCTGGAACTGCTGGGGCGATGAGGTCGATTACCGAACTTGGCCGAGACATTGTACCCATATACCATTTGACCAAGTTTGGAAAAGATCCGATAACAATTAGCTAAGTTAGAGTGAGGACATAATTGTTTTCAATATTTTTTTTATATTGCAAAGGCCACAACTCTGAAATTACTGTGGCGATTTGGCCGATTATCGAAACCGATTGAGGCATTGTGCCAGTATACCATTTGAGCAAGTCTGGAGAAGATCAGATAACAATTACTCAAGTTAGAGTGCGGACACCATTAATTTCGAACTTGGCCGAGACTTTGTGTCCATATACCATTTGACCAAGTTTGGAAAAGATCCGATAACAATTAGCTAAGTTAGAGTGCGGACATCTTTTGTTCATGATTTTTTAATATTGCAAGGGCCAAAACTCTGAAATTATTGCGGCGATTTGGCCGATTATCCAATTTGATCGAGGCATTGCACCAATATACCATTTGAGCAAGTTTAGAAAAGATCGGATAACAATTACCCAAGTTAGAGTGCGGATGCCATTAATTTTGCGATTTTTTACTATTCCAATGGCCATAACTCTGCAAATGCTGGGGCGATGGGCCGATTATCAAACTTGGCTGAGACATTGTGCCCATATACCATTTGACCAAGTTTGGAGAAGATCAGATAACAATTAGCTACTTTTTGCACGGACGGACAGGGATAACACTATGTGCCCCTTCACCATCTTTCAAATGGAGGGGGCATAACAAACAAGAGTGTCCATTGGAAACAAAATACGCCCGTCGAAAGTGGGTCATTTGTAACCGCGATAAATGATTGTAAGTGTAAAGCATGATCTTTGTGATAGAGGTGTTAGTATCAGCATTGTATCATCTCATCGCGGACATCGCAAAAGTTAATGCACGGACAGTCAGACGGATGGATGGACAATGCCCCAACATAACACGAACTCCGTTGTTACCAGGGCGGTTGGACTGGTTTTTGAACTTGACCGAGTTTCATCAAGATTGAAAAAAACAAATATTCAAGTTATTGAGCGAAAGTAATCAAAATCGTCAATTTTCAATAGTTAAAGGGCCATAACGACCTGGCTGGTTTCCGAACTTGACCTAGACATTATGCCCATACACATTATTCTAAAGTTTCATAAAGATCGAACAACAAATACTCAAGTTATTGATCGGACATCGTTAAAATTGTCAATTTTCAATAATTAAATGGCCATAACTCCGTTGTTACCGGGGCGATTTTCAATAATTAAAGGGCCACAAATCCGTTGTTACCTGGGCGATTGGCCTGGTTTTTGAACTTGACCAAGATATTACATCTGTACATTATTTCCAAGTTTCATAAGGATTGGATAATATTTGTTCGAGTTAGAGAGCAGACAGCGCAAAATTGTCGATTTTCAATAATTAAAGGGCCATAACTCTGTTGTTACCAGGGCGATTGGGCTGGTTTTCGAAATTGACCGAGATATATGCTCATAAACATTATTTCCAAGTTTCGTAATGATTGGATAATATGTGTTCGAGTTAGAGAGCGGGCATCGCAAAACTTAATGGACATACTGACGGACGGACAATGCCACGACATAATACGTCCCGTCTTAAGACTGGCGTATAAAAATGACAGAGAAAGAATATCGCAAAATACCCAATTATCCTTGTAAAAAGTATGCATTACGTTCGACACTGAGTACATCTGCCGCTATTATAGTCCTGCACGTTTTGAGTAAACATACTATGTGTGGTTTACCAACCTCCACGCAGTGATATTGTAGCCAATAATCCCTGCCACTACACAAATCACGTGACGATAGTTGAGGCAATGTGATTACAAACAAGAGGGCCATGATGGCCCTATATCGCTCACCTGGGTAAATTTGAACCATTACAAGAGGACCAAGATGGCCCTAAAGCGATCACCTTAGTACTGGCACATTATCGAACTTCTTCGAAATCTTATGGTCATATACAATCTGTGCAAGTTTGGTTAAGATTGTTCAAGAAATGTGGGCTCTGTTGTGTATAACAACATTGATATAGGCTGTTTAAGACCCTGACAAAGTTTGGTAAAGATCAAATACAAAATGAAGGTGCTAGAGAGTAACACCTTGGCCAGAGCCAAATGTGACCTCAGGGCTACAAGTAATATACGGGAGATGTGTGCCTTGTGGTTTAGAGAAGAAGATTTTTTAAATTTTTCCCTATACAAGTCTATGTAAAATGTGACCCCTGGGGCGGGTTCAAATGTGTATCCAGGGTCACCATTTGAACAAACTTGGTAAAGGACCATAAGAGTAAAGTAAATGCAAAATATTAAACCTCTGGCTCTTGTAGTTACAGAGAAGACTTTAATGTGTTTCCTATATACGTCTATGTAAAACTTTGACCCTCGGAGTGGGGTCAAATTTTACCCCAGTGTGACCACCATTTGAACAAACTTTTTCGAGGACCATAATCTTATAGTAAATGCAAAATATTAAACCTCTGGCTCTTGCAGTTTCAGAGAATTTTTTTCCCCTATATGTATGTCTATATAAAACTGTGACCCCTGGGGCGCGGCCAAGTTTGACACCAGGGTCACCATTTGAACAAACTTGGTAGAGGACCATAAGCTTATAGCAAATGCAAAATATTAAACCTCTGGCTCTTGCAGTTCCAGAGAAGAAGATTTCTTAAGTTTTTCCCTATACATCTCTATGTAAAACATGTGAGCCTTGGGCGGGGCCAAATGTGACCCGAGGGTCACCATTTGAACAAACTTGGTAAAGGACCATAAGCTTATATTAAATGCAAAATATCAAACCTCTGGCTCTTGTAGTTTCCGAGAAGATATTTTTTTTTCTCCTATATAAGTCTATGTAAAACTGTGACACCGGGCGGGGACAAATTTGACCCCAGGGTCACCATTTGAACAAACTAAGTAGAGGACCATAAGCTGATGCTACATGTAATACATGAGAGCTCTGTGCCATGTGGTTCCAGAGAAGAAGATTTTTTTCAGTTTTTCCCTATAAAATCCTATGTAAAACTGTGACCCCCGGGGCGGGGCCAAATGTGACCCCTGGGTCACCATTTTAACAAACTTGGAAGAGGACCATAAGCTTATAGCAAATGCAAAATATTAAACCTCTGGCTCTTGCTGTTTCAGAGAAGAAGATTTTTTAAGTTTTTCCCTATACATGTCTGTGTAAAACATGTGACCCTTGGGGCGGGGCCAAATGTGTCACCATTTGAACAAAATTGGTAAAGGACCATAAGCTTGTAGTAAATGCAAAATATCAAACCTCTGACTCTTGTAGTTTCCGAGAAGAAGATTTTTATTTATTTTTTTATATATAAGTCTATGTAAAACTGTGACCCCCGGGGCGGGGACAAATTTGACCCCAGGGTCACCATTTGAACAAACTTAGTAGAGGACCATAAGCTGATGCTACATGTAATACATGAGAGCTCTGTGCCATGTGGTTCCAGAGAAGAAGATTTTTTTCAGTTTTTCCCTATAAAATCCTATGTAAAACTGTGACCCCCGGGGCGGGGCCAAATGTGACCCCTGGGTCACCATTTTAACAAACTTGGAAGAGGACCATAAGCTTATAGCAAATGCAAAATATTAAACCTCTGGCTCTTGCTGTTTCAGAGAAGAAGATTTTTTAAGTTTTTCCCTATACATGTCTGTGTAAAACATGTGACCCTTGGGGCGGGGCCAAATGTGTCACCATTTGAACAAAATTGGTAAAGGACCATAAGCTTGTAGTAAATGCAAAATATCAAACCTCTGACTCTTGTAGTTTCCGAGAAGAAGATTTTTATTTATTTTTTTATATATAAGTCTATGTAAAACTGTGACCCCCGGGGCGGGGACAAATTTGACCCCAGGGTCACCATTTGAACAAACTTAGAAGAGGACCATAAGCTGATGCTACATGTAATACATGAGACCTCTGTGCCTTGTGGTTTCAGAGAAGAAGATTTTTTAATTTTTTTTCCTATATGTCTATATGAAAAACATGCAAAATTTCAATATACAAACTTTGGACCCCCGGGGCTTGGGCATTTTTAACCCCGGGGACTTTATTTGAACAAACTTGATAGTCTAGGCGTTGGCGATCATTTTAAAAGAAAAACTGTTGAAATCTGTCCAGCTGTTCTTGAGAAGAAGATTTTTTAAGGTTTTGACCATATATGGTAATGGTGGCCATCTTGGATGTCGCACTGACCTAATTTTAACAAATGTAAAAAGCATTCATCTAAGAATCATCCACGTGAAGTTTGGTCAAAATTGGCCATGCGGTTTCTGAGGAGAAGTCGTTTGAAGCAAAAGTTAACGACGGACGACGACGACGGACGACGGACGACGGACGAAGAGTGATCCCAATAGCTCACCTTTGAGCCTTCGGCTCAGGTGAGCTAAAAATGGTGATACACTAGGTAATGCTTGGTACAGCAAACTCTTGCCGTAACCAATAGGCAATTGACAATAACATCATCACCTTCGAGAAGATGTTGAAAACATTCAACCTGTTTTGGCTTGGGTCATAGATTTAAATACGTATGTAGCTAGGTCTATGCTTGGGTGTAATGTCTTTATTAAATTTACGCACAGCTTCTGTACTGTTCTCAACGGAAAACATGTTTGTTTACAAGTAACCAAGTAACCGGTGTTCATATTCGCTATAATCGATTTTTTTGAATAAATAAATTATTTTTGTAACCAGATACCGTTTTTCACACTATTTTCCTATATTATGAACAAAGCAAGTTGAACTATAGACCTAAAAAATATTTAACCAAAAAATTAAACATAGCTGGATTTCAGCCATAAATTTGTGTGGTGGCAGTGGTTACTGTAACAGAAAGGGGAAGTAACCACTGTGGGGAGTTTGGTGGTTTACATGTTTAAGGGCAACATGTAGATATACATGTTGAAGGGCAACATGTAGATAAAAAACAACCTACATAAATGCTTTCAGAGATAAACTAGTTACCCATTTATGGCATTAAAATGAGGAACAAACAAGCACATTTTTGCACATTTTGTTTTGTAACAAACGTACAGTATAACATGTTATATATCAGCAATGATGTCAACACAATAATTACACTCAAAACTGTCCCAAGTCTAAATGTCACCAGGTTGAAACGTCCCCGTATTGGTTAAAACGTTCCCCTTTTTGGATACTCTATATTCATTATGTTCATCCTGCAAGTTTTTTATAGTTATTTAAAATTAATTGAATTGAATTGGGTTTTAAGGAGCCCAAACACATGAAAGGTTATATGGCGTCTAACAAGCCTGAACATGCCAGGCTCATCCTCCATGTACATCGAGATAAAATATGGCAAATGGGCCTAGAACCTTCTCACCCTGAACTGCAGAGCTGCTGCAAATTCTATCGTAGAAACTCCATTTATGCTGGAGCCGCGTTCATTGTTTTTCTGCCACTGCTCTTTTGATGTGAGCGAGATGGCACCTACATAAATTAAAAAATTAACATGAATTGTTCAACATTTAAAACTGACAAAATGTCGAAAGGGTAAAATTGATGTATTTACGGAAGTAACCTTAAACGCGTAAAATAATCATAACAGTGATGTTTTGAACAATATGGGAACGTTTTGAGTAACACAGGTGGTTGCATACACTATAAACTGGTTCCCAATTGTAATCGGGGTTTGGAAGTAAATAAAGAAAAGGAAAGAATAAGAAAATGCAACAAAGCAGTAATTTATATGAGGCTCAGCTATGAGAAAGAACACAAATGGCTGCCTCATTGAAATTTTATTATCTGACAAACACATTTTTTTCAAGGTTTTCACTGGGTTGTCAGTTTTATTAGATTTTTTGTAACATACGAGGGTGCTTCAAAAAGTTCTGTCACCAGGCATATATCCTTTGAACTGGATATTACACTGAGATAAAGTAATGTATTTATAGTACTACTGGGTTCGCTGTCTTAAATTCCACAACAAAAATGAAACATTTCCGGTTATTTATACCCCTGAATTACCTCCCCCTACCACACCTTTTGGATACTGGCATCTCTGAAAAGTCCTTGGTACAAAACGTTGTAAAAATTATTTGAATAAGTGTATGCTTTTAAATTTTCTTGTACGCCATCTGTTGTTATTCACCCATAATCCCTGAAAATGATTGTCGAGAATTCAGAAAGGTCTTGCTGCAAAACAGATATGAGTGAATACATATCCCTTAGTTTTAGCAGAAATAACACTGATTTTCTTAATTTTGTTTACGGAAATGTTATAATATCTTTTAAATGTCGTAATTATTCTCATTATAGTATTAATATGTTTTCATATTTGTTTACAAATCATAGTCCTTCAGTGTTTAAATTTCATATTCAACACATTATTGTAGAATTTTGTACAATGTTTAGAGAAAATATTGATCATCCAAAAACGCTATTTCAGAAGATTGCCCTTCCATTTAATGTCCATTTATCATTAAATTTATCATTAAATTAATTTTACACGTTAGCTTAAAATGTTAATTTCTAAGACAATGCCTTTTCATCTACCATGCTTAAATTCTGAATCTTGTAATGCACAGATATAACTGGTAATGTACGAGAAATTTCAAAGGCCTTCGACAAGTACTTAAAGAAAAATAGGCATTTAAAAAAGTAACAGTTAACAAACCTGAAAAAAATCAGGACGAAAATGCCTCAGTGTGTATAAGTGATGTGTATTAAATGTTCCATAACTTTTATCACACAAAAGATACAACAGTCATTTTACCATCAATGTAATGGTATTGAAACTCTCGTTCATTTGGTATCAAACACCAACACTCACAACGAGCACATAATTGTTAAAACGCGTTAGTGACAGAACTTTTTGAATGACCCTCGTAAAAAGCAAAACATCCCCAATATGTTGACACAACCAGGCATTTGAGGGCCTTGATCCAGAGATAATTAATTGCCCTGGTTATGGAATGGTGTGGCCACAGTATTGTATAAGTGTATTTACTTAAAACTGACACATTTTTGATTATCATTGTAAAACATGAAGAAAATGGATATCCTATAAATGACCAGAAAGTGTGTCCATGGGACACGAATGCCCTGCTATGCAATTGGAAAGTAAGATTGCAGCTTGCTTGATGAAGGAAGACAAGTTTTAGAGACAAATAGTGCTTGTAACATGTGTAACTGAATAAAAATTGAATGATAGATTGAAGAGTGATTGGTTATAACCGACATAGAACAAATGAACAACGTAAACCGTAATTACTGAAGTATAAAACATATGTCAATGTCAGTCATGATAAACTACTTTTGGTAAGAACATGCGCTATGCAGATGAATTAGTGTATGGAGTTTGAAGAGTATATGCCTATCGGTAACAAAGTAGCTATCCTGCCAACAACAGCCAAATTTGACAAAATATGCACATCGTTTCTAAACCTACAGTGGACGAGATATATATATATATATAACTAACATATTTTGAGAATCCAAACTCTATAGACACAATATAAACAGTTTTAACCAGCCAGGCCAAACCCCAAAACTGGAGTGTCGAATTAAGAGTTATATTCATTTTAGGTATATTCGATCACAGGTATTTAACTGTTAATAAACCTTTATTTTTAACTGGCACATATACATTATTATATGACCCGAAGATCTTCATAGAGTTTTGATAAACAGTTTTGTAGTGTAATTTTGATGTTATTTGGTGGGACCGGTTAGTTTCTTTAAGAAAGAAATAATGAGACACGGTAACCAAGTTTTGATGTACGGACGGATACATGAATGGACGTACTTAAGGACAGACAAGGGCAACCGTTTATGTCCCCACCACAATCGTGGTATTTCAAAATAAATAAATGAAATAAAACAAAGTAATAAAATATCACAAATATGCGGCTAATACTAGCACACCCAGATTCTACCCTAAAATAACTGATAAAATACACATTATCTACATCTTCACAATTTTCATCAAATTAAAGGCATAAAAATACATTCAGCACGCTTTGATAATGTATCATAAATAAAACATGCTTCATGCATTAAAATACATTCAGCACGCTTTGATAATGTGTTATTAGTAAAACATGCTTCACATATAAAAATATATTCACCATACTTTAACTTTTTATCATATCAAACTGGAACATTCTTTGTGCACATTAAGCATGCTTTGATACTTATAACTGAAAAATTTCTTCATGAAACAAATTGTTCAAAATATGCATTTTATTGTGATTCCCTAGCACACTGTCAAATGGCACTATTTTTAGCGTCAACCGATTTGAACTGAAGTTTATATGGTGCCAACAGGAATGAAAATTCCAGGTCCACTCTCCTTCAAATACTGATATAAAATGAACCATATTTCCATGAGCTGAATGCCAATCAACAACTGCTTTCCGGCAACAAAGGGAGGTAAGTGAAACCAGAATTTAATAAAATAAATGATTAACCATTTATAAAACATGATGTTTCTCTGGTCCCCTTTATTCACACTGGTCTCATAAATGCGTATAGTCACAACTATTCTACATGTTTCACAGTCTGTATATTAGAGTTCACATTAAGCGCCCCCTGTCCGGCAATTTTGCGATGTGATATTCCTTCCTGACTTTTGGAACTTGGCGCTGACCCAGGTCTCAAATATTTCCCTGCCACTGCATGCCCCACAGTCTGCTGCAAAAGTAGAAAAAATACGCTTAAATTTGAATAAACTAGAAAATGTGTCTATGGAACATGAATGCCCAACTTTCTTTGGCAGTGGCAGTCATATAAAAAATCAATAATGCGTGTAACATGCGTAAGGATGACAAGGTCATTCTCAGTGACCTTCTTTTAGTAGGTCAGTAGGTCATGTTGCCATCATGTAGATACATTTTGTGTATGAAGTTTTGAATAGTGTTTTTACCTCATTTTTAGCACATTTTAGGCCATATATGATGATCGATTTTTTTTGTGGTCAAATCAGACTACCCCATTTTTCCTGGGTAAAACCAGCAGTGTATACCTCCTGCTCCGCCATCCATAAGAATCGACACTTTCTCACTTTTAAGTTAAGCTCCCAGTGGGATTTGAGCTCACAGTGATGAGAGGCGAGAAGGCTTACAAGTTTAGAAGCTGCATGTTGGTATTGTGCGAGAAATCAACCAAATTAAGAAGTTAAAACAACAGGCCAAGGTCATTCACATTGAATAACTTATGGTTTGAACACATGCTGCTGTCGCGTAGATGTGCGTATAACGTCAGAGTAGTTAGGTTTAGTTTAAACTTATTTATTTTTAGTGCTGCGTGGTATTATCGGTTTATCAGTATATTGTGATACGGACCTCAAAATAATATGCACCGTGATATTTTTTTAGCATACCGGTTTGTACCGGTTTTCTCTACACATGTGTTTTGATTATGAAAGAAAATCGTAATCTGTGACTAAGATCTATTTTTAACTTTGTATGGTTCCCGTGTTTGTAATACAATCGTAAATACACATTGGGAAGTGGGTATCATCACAGTTAAAAATAGACGCACTTCCAATAATATCTGGTGTTCGCATATATAGTGTTGGGTACCAATCACTCAGACAAGCATGGCCGCCATAAGTGATTGAGAAATGTTAAAAAAAAAAGAGCAAAATAGTGTGTTTTTGGGATCACTTTGGGCTTAAAAAGTTTAAACAGGGCGCTACAATAGTAGTCTAGTCTGTCTATATCTAGGCAATGTTGCATTTTGTAAAATATGCAAGGTTACGCTGAACACAGAACAGAAAGTAGACATTGTCAACATCGGAACTGCCATGCACAATGTTTCTCATTCACAAGTACAACCAACATTGCATCACGTTATGTCATCAGCATCGAAGTACACCAGGAAATATCAACGCAGTTGTAGAAGAAAATATATTATGATACGTATCGCGATACAGTCTCTAGTATCGCGATACGTTTCTTGGTGCGATACACAGCACTATTTATTTTACATCAACTGTAACGAAAGCTGTCTAAACTAATTTTGATCACTCTCGATGTCTTCCTGGGTAGAATCAGTACTGAGCAAATACAGATAAAGTTAGTGTCCTGCTCAATAACACAACACATATGGTCATGGCAGGGATTGAACCTACAACTTTTAGATTATGGGCCAACGCTCTACCATTAGACCACAGCACTCTGTATCGAGATTTCAAAGCTGCAGAACAGTTCTTGTCTGAGAAATGAATGAATGGTGTTTTACGGCACATCGACATATAAATAGGTCATATTGTGCGCAAAAACTGATGAAAGATGGAAAAATGAAGTAGTAATTAAAATTAATGTAAATATACAAAGATAAAACTATTTACAAATAAGGGACGATATGGTAGTAATATAAACTACATATATAAATCAACAAATGCCCGTCAACGGGTATATAAATAAGTAACTATATCTAAGAACATATTATAATGATTTATATAGTCTGATTTGTGTGAGAAATAAACACAGTAAGTAAAGGTCAAAACCTACTAATGGTAAGAAAGTGTTGCTGTCATTTATATGTAAGGCCAAATCAAATAATACCTGTGTTTACTGTAACATTGTTAAAAAAAATGGGTCATCAGGTCGGATTGTTGATATATATTTTGTTTTTATTTTATGTTTTGTAAATGAAGATTTTAAGCATAAGAACAATTAGTTACTGACTGATATGCAATCATGTCTTAGTAACTAGTGAAACTAGAACTATCACTGACGGTGATGAATACCCCCGATTTTTGATCATTTGTTACTTTACTTTGTTGTAAAACCGACTTGTAAATAAGTAGTACTTGACTTGACTTGTTATGTGTATATGAAGTTTGGGAACAAACCATTCAAAACTGTTTGAGATATGCAAGTACATCTAATAACAATGTGTTGTGGGACACGATGGGACAAAAAACGTGTTACGTGATGGGACGCGGTGCGATGGGACATTACGGACAGCCTGATTTCTATATAGCTCCCACTTCACTTTGTAAATATACAAGTGGGTATCATCATAGTTAAAAACAGACACACTTCCAATAATATATGTAGTGCTGGGTACCATGCACTCAGATAAACATGGCCGATTCAATGAGAAATGTTAAAAACAAAAGAGCAAAATCGTGTTTTTGGGATCTCTTTGAAAATTTAAACAGGGCGCTACAATAGTAGTCTAGTCTAGATCTAGGCAATGTTGAATTTTGTAAAATATACAAGGTTACAGTCAAGTGTTCCGGCAGCACAAGACATTCGGCAACTCATTTGTGTTGTGATGCGATGGGACATTGCGGACAGCCTGATTCCTATACAGCTCCCAGTTCACTTTGTGAAAGCTAGGGTATAATTATACCATACCTTAGTTACTGGTTGATGTCTCTCCACTGTAACAGAACTCATGGGTGGAGCCAGAGCACCGAGTCCCCCACTGTGGGACTTGCCCTTCCCACAGTCCACCTTGGCAGACACCTTAGCTGTCAAGGTTTTTGATGTTGATGCTGCTGTCTTTGATTTTGTATTCTGCAAGAATATTCAGACACACAGATAAAACCAAAATGATTTGCTTATCTGACATTGTTCACAATCTCCAAAACACTTAAGAGTCATTTCTAAATAGAGGATATTTGTTGGTTAGGAGTGAATATAGGATTTATAGGATTCATCGAGAAGTCAAAAAACTTACATTTTCACGAGTGCTTTAGAATGAGTGAAAATATGTTTTCTCACTTCGAGATTATTAGCACATTAATTCAATTAATATCATTAGCGAAGACCGGATATGACCTATATTTCATCCACAGTAGGTCATCGAGATCCAAAATTGTGCAAGTGATGTATATAAGGAACATTCTAGTGGAGTTTAGTGAAAATCATCAAGATAAATAAATACAAGTCAGAAACATGGACGGACTGACTGACATACATTCACGCTGACGACATTGTGTCGCTATGTGGAGATCCGTAAATGGGCTCTACAAAAAAATGTATCAGCAAGACATGAATTTAGATATATACTTAAATTGTATGTTGCCTATTAACATAACTTTGGTTACAAGTACATGTAGTTTTGAGTGACATTAGCGAGCTTTCACCCCTCATTTGATAAAGTCTTAACAATTGGTGTGTGTCCCTTTAACATAACTCTGATTACCAGTGATTTTGACAGTGTGACACTAGCGGGGGTTGTGACCCCACACCCCTCACCCCCACTCCATAAATTCTTAAAGATTGGCAGGTGTCCCTTTAACGATAAATCAGTTTTGACTGTGTGACATTACAGGCCATGATAAATGTACATCACTCAATTTTTTTTTAAATATTGCCGTGTGTCCCTTTAACAACCTTGACTACCAATGATGTTGAGTGAGATACTAGCCGGGCTGTGATTCCACTGCATAAACTCTGTAAGATTCGTCCGTGTATTAGGCAGAAATTCAAGAATTGGGTGTGCAAAGTAAGTGGGTGTCTCTGGGACAATTTTTTTGCAAATAAAGATGAAAAGGGTACTATGTATTTAGATCATCTTTCTTCTATACATAACAATATTGAGAAAGTAGGTAGGGAAGTATTGTTTAGTAAAACAAAAAAACAACTTTTTTACTCCACCCACCCTACCAAATATTGGACCCGATTTTTCAAAAATGGCCGTTCAAAAGACGACTGCATGGTTGGCTGGCTGATACATTGTTGCCACGTGTCCCACATTAAATAAGATTACCAGTGGTTTTGACTGCGTGATACCGGTGCTTCGCGACCCCTCGCTAGTGACTACCCGATCGTGTCTCTGTACACTGTAATCATGAGGCAAGGATTTCGGTGCACTGTAGTCTTTCTCCGGTAGACTGCTCGTCATGTTGTCAGAGTATTCGTCAGCTTGCCTGCCAGTGTTAGCTGAAGAACAAAGTAAAATCATCAGTACTTGTTTTTCTACCATGTCTACTGCAAAAATCTTAACCAATGATACATTTTACTCCTTCCAGTCTCTTGAAAAACATTTCTTTCTGAGAAATATAATGAGGCATATTGCTTTAAAGAAAAATACGCAGACGGCGTAGATGATGGCCAACAGATGACGGACAATGGACAACAGACTATGGAAGACAATGGATAACAGATGACAGATGGTCAACAGATGACAGACAACAGACCATGGTATGTCGGACTGGCCATTGGCCAGTAGAGCTCGATTTTTAAAGTAAAGGGGAAAATATAGTGCAATTTCGAGATATAGGGGGAACAGAGTATTAGGCAGAAATTAAAGATTCAGTTGTGCAAATATGCAAAAAGGTACATTTTAAATTATCTTTCTTAGAACTATAAATGTACACATTATTGAAGTTTTCAAACGCGTTACCCTATTAAATTGTATACAATTTTTATTTGATGCAAAACCGTTTTTCCCCACTTGCCAATATGAATTCACTTTAACATGTTTAATGCTTCAGTCCTTTTAACAAAATTTCATAATACCCGGAACGTTTATGAACCGCTTTTCCCAATTCCTGAATACCATAACCCAAAATATGTTTTGTGTCACCGTCCTCAACTCAACCCTACAGTTCTTTACCTAAATTTCCCTGGTTCTCTTTCTCTTCTCCGTTCTGGAATATTGTCATGGCCTCGAGATTCAGGGCACACACACCCCGCATGAAGGCTTTCTTCATCATTTCCTCTTGTCGTTCACGTTCCTTGTGCATGTGACCTACTTCTGTACGTGCTGCATTTAGAGCTTCATTTGCCTGAAATTGTACAGTAGAGATACAAGCTAGGCCTGAAATCTAGAGTAGAGATACAATCTAGGCCTGAAATTGTAGAGTGAGATACAAGATAGGCCTGAAATTGTAGAGTTTGATACAACATAGGCCTGAAATTGTAGAGTGAGATACAAGCTAGGCCTGAAATTGTAGAGTAGAGATACAAGCTAGGCCTGAAATTGTAGAGTGAGATACAAGCTAGGCATAGAGTGAGATACAAGCTAGGTCTGAAATTGTAGAGTATAGATAAAAGCTAGGCCCAAAATTGTAGAGTGAGATACAAGCTAGGCCTGAAATTGTAGAGTGAGATACAAGCTAGGACTGAAATTGTATAGTACGGATACAAGCTAGGCCTGAAATTGTAAAACAGAGTTTAATTCTAGCCTAGTTTGGGCAGGAATGCTATTTCTTAAGTTGTGTTCATTGGTCTAAAGTCGAGGAAATCAGATCAAAATTAGCCATTGTGGGCAAGATTACTAATTTCTGTGCTTTTTTCAGCCCTTTGTGGGCCTAAAATTATAGAAAGGAGAGCATACAAAACATTGCCAGGTCAATTGACCTACTGACCCCAAAAGCGATAGAGTTAATAGGTCATGTTTTTTCTTTCAAAAGGGCGTATGCAAAGTGACTCACATCTGCTAACTTGGCCTCATACTCGTTGGTGAGACGTATGCAGACTTCCTGCGCCTTGCTCTGGCACGCCTTCTCCACCCGCTGTCGCCATTTTGTCTCGATGATGGAGTGCCACGCGTCCCACACCTTCTGTGATAACCGGTGCTCGTAATGTTTCTTTGCAAGGTTCGATGCAAATGCCTGAAAGTAGCAGACACCAAATTTATTACAAAATTAATATTATTAAAGAATTTTTTTTTTATCTTTACATTAATTAGGCAACAAGCTACACAGCTTATATAAATCTTAGCCAGATGACAGCGTTGCGTGGTCCTGATGTAAGAGGAAACTGGAGGTCACAGGTCAAACCCACCCGTCTGGGTCGGCGACCATTCTATAAAATGTAGAGTTACAATGCCAATGGAACATATACAGATTTTACAATGTCTACGAACTGATGGCCTCTCTCCTGAAGATGTTGTGCTTTATCTTCCAACTCAAAACTTCTTTGTCATTTCGCTCACCCCGCCCCACCTCCCCCCACCCCAACCACCCTGCCTCCACCACCCTGCCTCCCCCACAAATCGATGACAATAATGAGCCTTACCTCTCTTTTGAAGTCGTTGTGCTTAATCTTCCAATCACAGAACTTCCTTGTCATTTCAATCTTGTCACGCTGTTTCTGCATGGCCCCTGTCAGGTTAGAGATTACCTGAAAAGAAAACATTTAAAAAAATAATGAATGCTCATATTGCACAAAATTTAAAAGGTCAAATACAATTCCATTTAAAGTAGAATTAAAAGTAGGAACAGTAAAGGTAGCATTCAAGGACCACAGTCAACCAAAAACAGGCATGGAAGCAAGCTACAATTATAAGGATGAAGAAAAAGGCAAGGTAGGTATGACGTCACAAACATAAAAGGGTATGACGTCACAAACATAAATTAGTAGTTTTAGAGATACAAAACAGATTTTTATCATGTTGATCTGTATAAATCCGCCGAGAAACTGTAAACTGTGGGAATTGGATCATAGTCATTATCATTTTTTTTGACAGCACATACTAGGCTTATTTGCATACTTATATAACTAGTGGTATATTGAAAATATAGAATGGTGTTATTCCACTCCCACACCATAAGTTATGTGATAAATTAACAAGCTAGATACAGTATTATAGCATTTAGCCTTGACCTACCTGGTCTTTGCGCTGTATGGACTTCTCGTACGTGGCCAACAGTTCCTTCAGACTGTTAATCTCCTCCATCTGTTTGATTTTCTCCGATGCATTTCTGTAATAATAATTATATGCATACACAAACTACCACACAAGGTGACAAATCACTCTTCCTTCTATAGTGACTGTTTCTTTTTTTATAACAACTTTCTGTATTAGTTCCTTTGCAACAATAACACTGACATGTTTTTTTGTTCTTTCTTTTAGTGTACTTAAAATTGCCCTTTTTTCAAGTAGTACCATGCCCTTTTGAAAACTTGGGGGAAAAAAACTAGATTGCCATCCCCTCCTACCCTCAAATTTGTAGTTTTGAAGTTATGTTTCAGACAGGAACTACAAGTATACAGATACAAAGGGCAATAACTCTAATTTAAAAGAAATAGACATTTTAAATACAATAATCATGATAATTATTAGATGTTTTTTTCCAAAACGTCTGTATTGTTAGCAAATTTAATTTTCTTCAATATAATCATATTTAAAAATTAAAAAAAAAAGTTAAGTACCTGTTTGTAAGAAAAAAAGGAATTGTACCCTATAATATCTGAAAATTATGCATTTTGGAGTAAACAAATCAATGATTTTATCTTTGTTAACATCTAAATACCCCTTTTTTTAGAACACATTATACATGTGTAAAACTAGTACACAACCATCAAGGTAGTAATATTTCATGTGTTAAGTTAATTTTTAACTTTTAGACAGACAGCAATGCGCTAAGTATGATAGCTTAACCCAATAAATATTTTCATGGCCATTACCAAATATTGAGCTATACTTGATCAAGTTGATTTCAAACAGTCTATTAAATCATTTTAGAATTATTTTATTTTTATAATTTTGTGATTCTTGGTTTCAAGAAACTCATTACTCAATGAGAGATACAAACAGTCTTAATCTGTTTCTCACAGCAATTGAAAGGCTCAATCAGTTTTGAAAACCCACTGAGTTTCATCATAATGGCATGACGTGATGTCATTATAGCATGATGTGATGTCATTATAGCATGATGTGATGTCATTATAGCATGATGTGATGTCATAATATCAAGGTGTGATGTTATAATACCAGAAAGTGATGTCATGATAGTTTTTTTTGTAACTGAATTGGAGTTTTATGGCGCACCAACATAAGAAAGGTTATTTGGTGCCAAACAGGGATGAACATGCCAGGCTCATCCTCTATTTACATCGAGATAAAATATCGAGAATGGGCCTACAACCTTCTAGAGTTGAGTTGCTGCAAATTCTATTGTAGACACTCCATTTACGATGGAGCCACGTTTCCACATTTGCATATGCATTGTCATGAAGAAAACCTTGAATGAGCATGATAAAAAATATGACAAAATGAACATGAAGTGGGGGTCCTATCCATCTACCTCTAGCGGGATTTGCAGTGGTTGTAGTCTACCCAGGCAACCACAAGGGGATATGTCATAATAGAACAACCAAAAGAAAATATGAATGAAGCATTCTGATTGGTTCAGTGATACAAACTGGACCAATGAAACCAGTTAATTTAAAGCTCATTACATTCTCAGAACACACTGAGGTTTTAATGGACATTGAGTAATGAGATTCTTGAGACCCAGAAACACAAAATTCTAATAATAAAATAATTCTAAAATGATTTAATAGACTGTTTTCAGTGTATCAACAAATGTCTTCTCTATCCAAACAGTAAATTGGGTTCATAATTATAACAAGAGGTCAATGACCTTGAAGCTCTACTGATCGATTTTGATTTCAGGAAGTAGTCGCTACAAACTGTTTTTTTGAAAATCTATTTTTAGCTGTGGTGGCCATCTTGAATTTCCGGCCGACCTGAAATTTTGCTAGGATCAATTAGACACCAAGAGCAACATTCCTGTGAAGTTTCATGAAAATCCGTCAAGTAGTTTCAGAGGAGTAGTCGCTACAAGTTTTCATTATATAACTCTATGTAAACAAAGATGGCCACTGACAGCCATGTTTAACATTGAATCAAAATAATGTTCGACTCGGATAACCATCATGTCATGCTGATCATTTTAGAAAAAGTCCCATATCAATATCTCTTATAGTTTTCAAGAAGTAGTCGCTACAAACTTATTTTTTAAAAATCTATTTTTAACTGTGGCGGCCATCTTGAATTTCCGGCCGACCTGAAATTTTTCTAGGATCAACTAGACATCAAGAGCAACATTCCTGTGAAGTTTCATGAACATCCGTCAAGTAGTTTCAGAGGAGTAGTCGCTACAAGTTTTTACTATATAACTCTATGTAACCAAAGATGGCCACTGGCAGCCATGTTTAACGTCGAATCAAAATAATTTTCCACAAGGATCTACATCATGTCATGCTCATCATTTTAGAAAAAGTCCCATATCAATATCACTTATAGTTTTCAAGAAGTAGTCGCTACAAACTTATTTTTTAAAAATCTATTTTTAGCTGTGACGGCCATCTTGAATTTCCGGCCGACCTGAAATTTTTCTAGGATCAATTAGACATCAAGAGCAACATTCCTGTAACGTTTCATGACAATCTGCCAAGTAGTTTCAGAGGAGTAGTCGCTACAAGTTTTTACTATATAACTCAATGTAAACAAAGATGGCCGCTGGCAGCCATGTTTAACGTTGAATCAAAACGATTTTCGACAAGGATCAACATCATGTCATGCTGATCATTTTAGAAAAAGTCCCATATCAATATCACTTATAGTTTTCAAGAAATAGTCGCTACAAACTTGTATTTTGAAAATCTATTTTTAGCCATGGCGGCCATCTTGAATTTCCGGCCGTCCTGAAATTTTGCTAGGATCAATTAGACATCAAGAGCAACATTTTTGTGAAGTTTCATGAAAATCCGTCAAGTAGTTTCAGAGGAGTAGTCGCTACAAGTTTTCATTATATAACTCTATGTAAACAAAGATGGCCGCTGGCAGCCACGTTTAACGTCGAATCAAAACGATTTTTGATAAGGACCAACATCATGTCATGCTGGTCATTTTAGAAAAAGTCCGATTTCAATATCACTTATAGTTTTCAAGAAGTAGTCGCTACAAACTTGCATGAAAATCTATTTTTAGCCATGGCGGCCATCTTGAATTTCCGGCCGACCTGAAATTGTGCTAGGATCAATTAGACATCAAGAGCAACATTTCTGTGAAGTTTCATGAAAATCCATCAAGTAGTTTCAGAGGAGTAGTCGCTACAAGTTTTCATTATATAACTCTATGTAAACAAAGATGGCCGCTGGCAGCCATGTTTATCGTCAAATCAAAACGATTTTCGACAAGGACCAACATCATGTCATGCTGATCATTTCAGAAAAAGTCCCATATCAATATCACTTATAGTTTTCAAGAAGTAGTCGCTACAAACTTGTATTTAAAAAATCTATTTTTAGCTTTGGCGGCCATCTTGGATTTCACATCAACATGAATTTTTGCTAGGATCAACTAGACTTCATGGGCAACATTTTTGTAAAGTTTTATGAATATCCATCCAGTAGTTTCAGAGGAGTAGTCGCTACAAATAAAAGTTAACGGACAGACGGACAGACAGACGGACGGACGGACGACGGACGCCGCACCACAGCATAAGCTCTGCTGATCTCTGATCAGTAGAGCTAAAAACTAGTGAAAAATACATATAATTTTTTTTAAAAAAAGTATGTTATTTGTGTACATAGTCACTGTTAGACATGTATGCGCGAAAAAGATGCGCATAAAAAACTGAAGACTAAAACTATCACTGAATATGATTAATACCTATAAACGCGTAACCCCAAGGAAATATGCGCATCTTCACTTCATACTGATTCTTCTCACAAAGTTTGGTGAAAATCCATCAAGGAGTTATGGAGAAATAGCGCGGACAAGATTTTTGGGAACGAATATTCAAAAAACCATAACTTCGTCAAAAATCACCAAACTGGAATGAGACGATGTTATGCATGATATCTCCACTTCATACTGATGCGTCTCACAACGTTTCGTGAAAATCCATCAAGGGATTATGGAGATATAGCGCGAACAACATTCTGAACAGACCAGCCAACAGAACGGCCAACCAACCAGTTAACTGACAGAGTGATTGCCCTATATACCCCTCAAATTTGCAGGGGTGTAACAATTGTCCTCCATTCAACTGTTACCATGCTGAGACAACTCACCGTTCCTGTTCTTTCACCAGTAGTTGTCTCCCCTGCTCTACAATACGTATTTTAGATTGACCAAACTCTGCCTGGAAAAAAAACACAAACTAAAGGTATAAGTAGGGTAATTTTTAAAATATACATAAAAATTATTTATGTCGCTTAATTAATAATTATATGCTTTTAAAATAAATTCATCTAATTTGTCAGATGTCTTAAAATTCATTTTACTTCATTGCTACTTTGGGGTTTCAAAATTCTCTGTTGGACCAAAAACAAGGGTCTGTTTCTGGTCTTCCGACCACCCATATTTATTCTTGCCGACCCTAAACTTATTTTTTTTTACTGTTTTTTTTAATTAAAAAAAATAATTAAAATTATTTATCTTTAACAATCAAATGAAAAAAGGAGATTTAAAAAAAAATCAGTCCATAGTGCAATTTGAACACACAACCCAAGTTTCCAAACTTGCATATTTAAGAAAATCAAGGGCCATAACTCCGGTGTTAATTGTTCAATCCGGCTGGTTTTTAAACATGTCCGAGCTTTCATTGATATTAACAATCTATCAGCAAGTTTCATATTGTTATATTACAATTTTTGAATACAGTCTAGTAATAGATAGGTATCTACATTGTTGCCGAGAACAGAGAGAAAAACTCCCTACCAACCGTTTTTTTGGGGAACAAGACCAGAAACACATCTATTTTGTTTTTTGGCCTTATAGGAGTCCAGTTTGATATTTAGTATGTATGGGGTTTAATGTCATTTAACTGAATTTTAACATATCATGACGTTGTCTACTTGTAGCAATGAGTTCAATGCTCAACTTTATAGTGCTGCTACAATGGAATACCACACCAAAGACACATAGCATGATACCCCACCCGGTCACATTATACTGACACAGGGCAGATGAAGTCCTAGCACTTCCTTTTATAGCAAAAAGCCACATTTTTCTGAAGTCTACATGTGACCCAGCATGGAATCCAACCCATGACCTCCTGCATGTGAGGCAGATGCCCGACCACTATAACACCGCCGCGGTTATTTTCATATTAAAATCCGAGATATTTAGTAAGCAGTAAATTTCAAAGCAGTCCCTCAATTTATTTATTTGAAGTCAGTTATACTTCGAAGCTGCTCAAAAATAGTTCAATATCAACGAATTTATACATTTATCACACAGCTTTTGTTATCGTTAAAAGTAAAGTAAATCAGCGAGGCAGGTCCGTTGTTCAGTGTAGTACAAAGAGGACAGAAGCAACATACGATGTCAAATTCTTTTCGGATTTTCCGTCCGGCGAACAACATTTTGGATTGATTTATTTCAGTTTTTTGATAAACTGAATTGGTCTGATGTCCAACATTTTGGTAACCGGTAAAACCAGCCATTTCAGCCCTGATGCACAGTTATCATAATACAGAAATTTAAAAGTGGGCCATGAAAGGAAGCATGACTTACCAGTACGTTCCTCTTGAGGTCCAAGCACCACTGGTCCATCATAGTCTCCATCTTGGACACATCTGGATCTACTGTCGCCGTGTACACTTTCTCATACTCTCCCCTCTATAACATAACAATGACACCTCCATATAACATAACAGTAACACCAACATAACCGTGTACACCTTCTCATACTCTCCCCTCTATAACATAACAATAACACCTCCCTATAACATAACAACAAAACCTCCATATAACATAACAATAACACCTCCCTATAACATAACAATAAAACCTCCGTATAACATAACAATAACACCTCCATATAACATAACAATAACACCTCCATATAACATAACAATAACACCAACATAACCATCTACACTTTCTCATACTCTCCCCTCTATAACATAACAATGACACCTCCATATAACATAACAGTAACACCAACATAACCGTGTACATTTTCTCATACTATCCCCTCTATAAAATAACAATAACACCTCCATATAACATAACAATAACACCAACATAACCATCTACACTTTCTCATACTCACCCCTCTATAACATAACAATAACACCACCATATAACATAACAATAACACCAACATAACCATCTACACTTTCTCATACTCACCCCTCTATAACATAACAATAACACCTCCATATAACATAACAATAACACCAACATAACCGTGTACATATTCTCATACTATCCCCTCTATAACATAACAGTAACACCTCCATATAACACCTCCATATAACATAACAATATCACCTCCATATAACATAACAATATCACCTCAATATAACATAACAATAACACCTCCATATAAAATAAAAATAACACCAACATAACATCTGGACCTACTGTGGCAGTGTGCACTTTTCCCATACTCTCCCCTCTATAACATAACAACAACACCTTCATATAACATAACAATAACACCTCCATATAACATAACAATAACACATCCATATAAAATAACAATAACACATCCATATAAAATAACAATAACACCAACATAACATCTGGATCTTCTGTGGCCGTGTGCACTTTCTCATACTCTCCCCTCTATAACATAACAACAACACCTTCATATAACATAACAATTACACCTCCATATAACATAACAATAACACATCCATATAAAATAACAATAACACAGCCATATAAAATAACAATAACACCAACATAACATCTGGATCTACTGTGGCCGTGTGCACTTTCTCATACTCTCCCCTTTATAACATAACAATAACACCTTCATATAACATAACAATAACACCTCCATATAACATAACAATAACACATCCATATAAAATAACAATAACACATCCATATAAAATAACACCAACATAACATCTGGATCTACTGTGGCCGTGTGCACTTTCTCATACTCTCCCCTTTATAACATAACAATAACACCTTCATATAACATAACAATAACACCTCCATATAACATAACAATAACACATCCATATAAAATAACAATAACACATCCATATAAAATAACAATAACACCAACATAACATCTGGATCTACTATGGCCATGTACACTTTCCCATACACTCCCCTCTAAAACATAACAATAACACCTCCCTACAACATGACAATAAGGGGGCACTCCTCAGTTTCGCACGAATGTCCATGGTGTAAATCAGCAAAAAATCAACTAAGCATCTTTTAGGTCCATGGATGGTATTTATAATAATTATGAAGCACATGTTTGATGTTGTTTTCAGTTTTGAGTACTTCTAAGTTTATTTTGGTGTATTGGAATATGCATTCTTTGGGTCTTTTGGAGGCTATAAATAGAAAAATGCTCAACTAGCAAAAACTTCCAAAAAGTAGGTAAAATGGCCGATTTTGACTCACGGGGAGATCAGCATGGAATAACTTTTTAAAATGCCGGAGAAGGTATGTAAAACTTAGCATTTCCTGATATTCAAGAGCATTATGAGTGCAGCTATGACCCTGATATGCTTAGGAAAATTCTTTTTTTTTTATTTATGAAACTTTAAGAAAAGCTTCAGCCACAGAAACTGACTATTTTGTATTTAAAGTAAAGACTACTGGTTGGATTGGGCTTGGGAGTTAATTGTCGTGTTATTTGAGACTGAGTAAGGGAGTTTCAATATGTACATATTGAGTTTCACAGCAATACCTCTGATGGTTTCGGACATATAATGCTTCAAAAATCACAATTTTAACTAAGAAAAATAGTTCTCTTTCTCCTTTAAAGTCAAGGTCATGGGCTTGGTCAGTGGGTTAAGTCATAACCATAGTGAAACTACATACCTCGAAATCTTTCAGACGCACCTCTGTTGCCTCATCTCTGTCTTGCCTTAACTGCTGCGAGGAAAAGTAATGACTTGGTATGGGATCTGAAACAAAAATGCCAGAGTCATTTATGGAGTTACCAGGAGAAATAGAAACCAAGCATGTGATCTAAAAACAGAAAAACCAGCTCCATTTACAGTTACCAGGAGAAGTAGAGGCTGGGTATGGGATCTAAAACACAGAAATGCCAGATCTATTTATGGAGCTACCAGAAGAAATAGAGACTGAGCATGTGATCTGAAAACAGAAATACCAGCTCCATTTACAGAGTTACCAGGAGAAACAGTTACCAGGATTTCCAATAGGAACACTTGGATACTGATATTCTGGCATAACACACAAATCAATATGATGATGCAACAGTTGCACGTTTCATTACTGGTCACATGACCTTATAAACAACATAAATCCCCTTGATTAAAACAAATGGTTTAAATAAATAGAGATTATTTAATTGCTAGGATCGATTATACACGAGATAGTAGACGTGTGGTTTTTTTCACAAACGAGCGTATGCAAGTGAGTGAAATAAACCATGGCTACCATCGAGTGAAGGATTTCCCTATAATCGAACACAGCAGTTAAATAATCTGTTTATTACATTTTAAATCAGTTTTATTGAACGTTATCGGCGGATGACGTCGACGTCAGCACCACTTTATTGACGCCATAACTCAGCATCACAGTTAGTTATTTTTGTGTTCGGAGTTAGTTAATAATATTTAGCGATTATGAATATTCTTTCACTGAGAAATCCCAATCTTTCACCAATACCAATGAAAATGTAATACATGTAAATAGCTTTATTATTATCAAAAGGTGACAGGTATGAGAAAATAAGAGAGAGATATATCCGCCGTGTTTATAGGCTCGGTTATCCAGTTATCCCTCTGCATTCAAAGATACGCGTTTTGCGGCATGTAAACCGGACCACCTGGTTTGCATCCTCATCTTATGGACGGGCTGAGGCAAAGTGTCTTGCATGTAATTAAGATGCTCATAATATATTTAATTTGGAAACACTTGTGCTTACTTTACTTTGAAAAAAACATTCATTGAAATTGCTTGCATAATGCTTTTTGTTGCAAGGATGTATGTATCAGAGTTCTAAGACATTTTGGGCCATGTTCATTCAATGAATAGGACATACAGATAACAAAAAGTCTGCTTCTCGCACCTATCAATAATGATTCTTCATGGTAAAGTAACCGATATTATTGCCATTGGTGTTTACATTTTTCTGCCCATAAACATGACTTTTTCTTGCATACCAGGTAAGGTTATCCACGTTTTATATAGGGGATGGAGTCTTATCTTTATGGGTAAAGATAAAAGTCACGCGTGCACCAACATCCGGTATGCAGGAAAACATGCAAAAACGTTAGTAGCTGGTGGCGTCAACGCACAACATGTCTCTGATATGCAAGAAAAAGAATCTATCATGGGCATTCGGTTTAGATAGGGAATTCCAACCCGAGGTATAAGTGTTTTTATCAGAATCTCGACAGAGCCTCGGTTCCGATAAAAACACTTATACCTGGGTTGGAATTCCCTATCTTCACCGGATACCCATGAAAGATTTTTATAATATTACCATGAGGTCTTTTATCTTCATCTTTTCGTATTGGACTATGGCCGCCAAAGTCTGGAAGACGTTCCCGAGGTGACGGCTGAACGTTGATTGGTGTAACATCGGTAGCTTCAGACAAAGCTAAAGAGAACAAAATTGCCATTACAGAATTTTCAACAGCTTAAAATATATTTTCATAACAAATTTGTAAAACCTATGCTATGTTATACGACTAATCGAAGCTTTCTCTGACCTATTCATAGTCCTTAAATTATTACGCTTTTTATATTCCATCTGCCTATGTAAAAAGCACCCCTACATATACCCCGCCCCCAAGATTAATTTGAAAAACGGTTTTATTTCAGAGAAAAGATTTTAGATGTAACCTTTTTGATCTGATCATTGATATATAATTTAATTTTCCAGTCCATCTGAATGCGCTTGCAAAATTAATTTCAAGCATCCCAAACAAAGGTAATGCTACACATATTGCATAGAAAGGAGGGGATGTAGTCTTACAAACTGTCCAAGTGAAGGGCAAGAGGCATTCTAAAGGCAGACAATAACACATATAAATACAGTGTATCCATTCCTGTATAAAAGGGACACTGTCAATAAGCAAGCAGATATTGAGCATAACCAAACAGCTGTCTGATTTTTATTCAGTGAAATGTGTTCATGAAAACATGGGCTTAGACCCAGATAAGTATGTAGTAACACATTCGTGAGTTTTATAAAAAAGGTTATTTTATTTATATTTTCGACTGATCACGTTACATCCACTAGCGCACTAAGTTTTCTACATTATAGTATGTATTGTGTAATATATATAAATGGCCCTATTAGCTCAGTTGGTAGCATGCTCGACTACTGCGTGCTCACTATTATGACCCGCAAGACTAATTTTAGTTTGGGCTGCGAGTTCAAACTCATTAACATTTCTAAGCGGCACTTTTTTTTGTAGCGCTACTGAAAATGTCAAAAAATATTGTTTTAATTTAGTAAATATTTAATAATGGTTAGTATGTAGATGTTTTTCAATGTAATTATTTTGTGTTTTATAAGCTAAAAGTTACGGATATTGTCCCTATAACAGAGCACTAAAGGGAACAGCAAAATAGTACTCTTAATACAGCTGTATTTTAATTAACCTTTAACCCGCTACATATGTATAAAGGACCGTTCTTTCTTTGAATTAAGACCATTCCATTTATGTGACAAAGTGATGTTTTGGGGAAAATGACTGATCAGCAGCTTTACATTGTAAACCCTGATCAGCCTGCGAGTTACTTAATAGAGATGCTTCCTTAAGCAGGTTTGGCTAAATAAATAAAATAAAGAAAACTGTAATAACCTACCATCTTCCTCCATCTCCCTACCGGTTGTGTTTTGTGACCTCAGACTCGAATCTTGTGACCTTTGACCTGAGTTCTTCTGCAGAAAGGACTCCCTGACATCGGTGAGTGTGTTGGGCAGGTGTCGAGGGTCGTACTTCGGGACAACAACAGCAAACTTCAAAAGTTCGTCATACTCATCCTATGAATAAAATGTCATAGAAAATGGAATTCAAATGTTACTTAAAGTGGGTTTGTCAGATTTTTTCAAGAAGAATCCAAAAAATTTAAAAATTCACCATAATGACATAACAATCAAACTGTGATGCTAACAATGTGTTGTTCGGGTGTAAAGAGACAAACAGCATTCTCGATTTGTTTAAAACTCACGGCGTCCTGTTAGTTTTTCTACATAACTTTCATGATCATTAATATTAATTAATAAGAATATCTCAATGCAAACTGTGTTTACATATTACTGACTGTTGATTATATTGCACCAAAAATATAGTTAACCATTTGGAAAAATAAGGAAGAAACACGATGTCTGAAAATTTTATGTAATTATATGCAAGCAGTTTTAAAGTCAAAAGGATACAGAATTAAAAAAGTGAGATGCTAATTTTAATGCTCCAGTGCTCACAAAATAGGATAGCCCCAAGCACGGGGCCTACCAAAATCTGGTTGGGGCTTGTTAGTTTTTCCAATATTTTAATATATATTTAATTCAGGGCCTGTCTGTCAAAAATATTTTCCGTGAGCACTGTGCCCCATACAAACTTCAAGACTGCCGTGTGTCCCTTTACATCATATAGTCTGAATAGAATCAGGCATTAAATGCTGACATTTACCATGGTAACCTAGCATATCTGGTATGATATCTGAGTAATAGACGTTAATGTATGAAAAGCAGGTCAAGGTCATTTATACTGTCAGACCAATTTTTGGCAGAAACAAACTTATAAAATGTAATGTAGATGTAAACAAGTGTGAAGTTTGAAAGTCAAATTCCGATGTCTGGGTTACGGACTTGACAAAAAACTTGGATATAAAACTTTTTTGTAGACATTGGTTGGATGGACGGACAAGTGTAACATATATTATGCTCGCTACACGTTCGTGACTGGTCATAAAAATAATAGTTACCTTATATTTTTGAACAGGTTCCCAATAACACACAATTTTCATTAAAAACCCTTGGTGCATCAAACGGTTTTAAAGGTGAATAGAGTACCTGTAGTCTAGTGGAGACACTGCTGCCCGGTGACAAGGGCAGAATATCTGGCACAATGAGGTTAAAGGTGAATACTGTACCTGTAATCTAGTGGAGACGCTGCTGCCCGGTGACAAGGGTGGAATATCTGGCACACTGAGGTCACTAATGGTGGACATGATCACTGAGGAGAGTCACCTGTAAACTGAAAACATACAATTATATATTACGGTTAGAATAAAAACAATTCACCAATATCCTGGCCCTGGAATATATAATTCAGTTTCTGCGTTTCAATTTTAGTTTGCTAGACCACCCTAGTAGTTGGGTAAAATCACTAGCCCTGCTCAAATTGTACTAACAGAAAAGTATTTTTCAATTTCATTTTCATTTTCTTTTCATGAGTTAAAAATTAATTTTGAAAATATCTCCACAGCTCCTCCTCCACAGACAAATCCATTATGTTTTCTATCAATCATTTTTATATATATGCCATTTTTAAACGAATACAATAATAAATAATATTGTAAAAAAATAAGTCGTAAAACAGCTGCTCGTTTTTGTCTGCCAGTGTTATTTTATAAGGTTCTTTTCAGAATATACCAGGCTAAAGGGCACCCATTCTAGCCAGAATATACCAGGCTAAAGGGCACCCATTCTAGCCAGAATTACCAGGCTAAAGGGCACCCATTCTAGCCATCTCTATTATCTATTGCTCTATCCTCTTTCGATTATTATGAGCAGCGTGGTTTCCGGGGAAGGTTTATATGCTTGAATGGCTGATTAACACAGAAGTTTGCAAGATATTTAGCATGCACAGGGTATAACTGTCCCTGTAATTAGGACTGACGACTTCACATCCCCTCCAAAGGATGGCATACAGGTACTTTCACAGTACCTTGCCATGTAATGCTAACCAACCAGCCACCACAACTCAATACACCTCTCACCGTAATGCTTATCATGTCAGTTAAAGGTGAAAAAATACGAAACATATGTGGCGTACATAGAGGCTAAAGTCTAGCCGTACAAACCTTTTTTTAAATAAATCGGCAGTTTGATTTGAACTATGAAATGCCTTCAAAATATGTGTAAATATGTTTCTTGAAGCCTTTTCAGGCAAGTTTGGACATGTATTTTATCTTACCGAAGTTTTCTCGCAAAACTATGGTCGCAATAGCAAGATTAACAATTGCAATCAATGAAGTAACCAGGAAACGTACCAGTTTAATCTTTTAACAATCTGTTAAAACAGAAATCGAGCCAAAAATTAAGTTTTTAATTTAGGAACTTTCGTTTTGAGTCAATTTGCCGCCATCTTGTAAACAACAAACCAATACTGTTTAAGTAGGACACTTTTGATTGGAAACCTTAAAATGCAACCTCTTTTCTGATTGGATAACTCTTTAACAAACCGAATAGATGTGTGCAAGTAATATCGTCTTCGTCTTCACGTATTTTTTTAGCTACAGTGCCATGTACCAGTTTACTATAGAGGAGGGAGGTGCCCCAATAAAATCTGAACAATTATGAAAATGAATGTAAAGGGATGGGGGTGGGGGGAGTGGGGTGAAGAAGTAGGGTTGGGCGATGTGGATGTGGTAGTTAGGCATTAATTATATGGAGTTATCAAAGCACAATCATACTTTTAATAAATCCTTGCCTTACATTAAGTAGTGAAACTGTATAACATATGTACACTGTTTCTAAACCTACTGACAACGAGGTATATATATAACGTACATCTTTTGACAATACAGACTATGTAGACACACTATAAATGGCTTTAACCAGCCAGACTAACCGCACTGAATACTGGATAGTAGAATTAAAAGTTACCAATTCATAATTTATTTTACGCATATTCAATCTCGGTTTAAGTACCCGTGGATAATTCTATAATTGTAAGCAACACAGGGTTCAGTGCGAAACTATTGTATCTCCTTTTTTTATTCATATATAGTTACAATAGTTTTGCCTTTTCTGACCTGACCAGCCTTTTTTACGATTTTGATATTTCATTTGGCTGTGTACCTAATAAGCCACACAAAAAAGAAGGAAAAAAAAAGGCTTTTAGGGTCAGAGAAGGCTCGGATTAGGATAAACGATTTGTAGTGTATTGCCGTTATTTGTCGGATTAGTCTCTGCACAGGCCAACATTTGGTCTGCGATCTTAACCAGTCATGCTTTCAGTTTGTTTGTTTTCAAATGGATGGCCACGTAATACCGTAAATACTAAGATCTATTCTCAGTTTTATTTATAGCAAATGGTACAATATAAATAGGTACACTTCCAATGTGGCTAGCAAAGGCACTCTGAAATTCCTACGGAAATCTTCACACATTCCACCAAACATGTGAAGGCTGCCACTTACACAACCCGTGTACACCCTGGTATATGATGAACGTGAAGGTAGCAGTAGCAGCAGCAGTAGCTACTGCTGCTACTGCTACTGCCAACTTCACGTTCATCCTGGTATGGTGTATGCGCCAACGGCGTGGGATTCATACCGCCAAGGAGACATAGCAGCGTTCGTTACGTGTGTAACAACTATACGGACAGCACACCTGGCTGCGTCACTGAGAGCACACCTGGCTGCGTCACTGAGAGCACACCTGGCTGCGTCACTGACATGTTGCATGAGCTCCAATAGGAAACTATTTAACGTTATTCTATTTATGGATGGATCTAACTTCAACTATTTATAGTCGTGGTTCGCCTTCATACTGGGTTAAAATACACGATATGCCAGGTAGCTCAGCTAGTAGAGCACTCACTGGCACAGTAAGTCAGAGTCACAGGATTTGAATCCCGGTTGAGGCACCGTTTATATCGAGCCCGTTTACGGATCTCAACTTAGTGATCAGAATGTCGTCCGGATGTATGCGTGTTAGTCCGATAGTTCGTCCGTACGTCCGACATTCAATTATTTATATATGCTGTATTATTTGCAGGATTTTCACCACAATGTTCCTTATACATCATATGCAAAGGTTTGGTTCGCAGTGACCTACTTTCGACAAAATATAGGTCACGTCCGGTCTCCACTACGACATGCGTATCTTGATCCTTTTTTGCAGGATTTTTACCAAACTCCACCGGCATGTTTCTTTTATGCAACTAACACCATGTGCAAAGTTTCGGGTCACTGTTATCACAGGGAAAATGTTGTGATGTGTGACACATATGTATTCCTTTCTTATGATGTGCATATTAATATAATGTGTGCATAATATTATTTACGTATGTGGCACATATGTAAATGATACATATGTGGCACATATGTACCAAATATTTTTTACACATCAAAATAATACACCCGTGACACATATGAACTGTTCACATATGTATTTCATATGAAACTAATATATATTCAATACATATAGTGTTTATATAAATTGTGAAGAATATTGTAAACCAAGGTTCTTTTCAGTTAAAAGATGTGTTGCTTTTAAATACTTAGTAGTACGTTTATATATTCGTCTAAACCAACATGTTAAATACTTTTTTATTCATGTTCTCAATACGTTATCCCTCCATTGTGATAGTATATTGGAGGGACTTAGCTGACATGGACCGAAGGTAAACAAAAAGTGTAGATAACAAGGGAGATCAAGGGAGATGTTGAATCAGGAAATATATATAGGGTCTTTTGTGCCACATGTTAGATTCCTATATAAACCTGGCCTTGAATTTACCAACCTTCTGGAGAATATTCTTATTTTTAGACTTAAGCCCAAGTATGCTGTTTTAACAAATGTTAGAGACAAAAGTCAAAATGCAATCATCAATTTAGGTAACTTGCTGAAGTTTAGCACTTTTTAGGATAAAATGAAATCATGTAAATATTGGTGCAAAAACGCCTATTAAAAAATCACAGTTTCAGGACAATAACTTTAGAAATTTTGCTTTCATATAACAGTTACTAAAAGGGTAAAGCTAAAGCAGAAATTAAATAAACATTTTCCTTTCATTTTAAAATTAGACGTTTAATCCAAGTGAGTATATAACCCCCACCCCACCCTACCCCAACCCCCCTCCCCCACCCCCAAAGCACTGTACTCGTTTGAACAGTAATAGCAGGCTTCAAGATTCCTATATATCTTTCCATTTTCTTTGATTACTCAGATTTTAGTATTGTGTTATCTTCAGTATCACGACACGAAGTACCAACACTACAGAACTAATTATGAACTATTGGACATATTAACACAGGCATAATACATTGGACATTGGACATAGAAACACAGGTATAAGACATTGGACATAGTAACACATATACAAGACCGGTAGTAACACAAGTATAATACATTGGGCATATTAACACAAGTATAAGACATTGGACATAGTAACACAAGTATAATACATTGGACATAGTAACACAAGTATAAGGCATTGGGCATAGTAACATAGGTATAAGACATTGGATATATTAACACATGTATAAGACATTGGACATTGGAACACAGGTATGAGACATTGGACATAGTAACACATGTACACAGAATGATATAAGAATGATATAAGACATTGAACATATTAACACAGGTGCAAGACATTGGACTACAGTAGAGTACAGTAGAGTACAGCAGATTATGCTTCTCCTAGCCCATTGGTACACAACTAACAGACGGACGGACGGGCGTAGACGGGTGGTCAGACGACACATACAACATCAGTGACATACCACATCTATTCCTCAAAATAATTTATGGCAGGGGTAATAAAATAAAGTACGGACGAACGCACGGACTGACGGACAGTGTGACTACTAATTGCCACCCTTCGGGGGGCATAAAAAGAAAACAAATATGCCTCCTGTGAGAGGATCTTACTGATGACTGTATATTATTAACTTTAATAAAAACTGACCAAATTAAACGTTACTGACAAATGAATTGGATTTTATAGTCGCACCACCGGCTATAAGGCCATTTGGTGACCTTTCCAGCTTACATTGCTGGAGGAAGACCCCAGATCCTTCTCTGGACAATGTTCATGTGCGGGTGGGCACCTGGGTAGAACCACCGACGTTCCCCAGCCCTCATGCCTATGTTTTGTCATATAATTCCACGATCACCGACATAATTATGGTCCCAATTTGAAAACTGTGGGCGAAAGAAAACATAGATAAACATTGGAGCAATATCCGCATTATTTTTGTTTTATGGAAATAATTAATTTTCATATCAAACAACTAAGTGTGAGTGTGTATGTGTGTGTATGTGCGTGTATGTGGAGAGAGACCCCCGAACTTCAGAGATAACTATAACCGAGAATAAAGTTAGTAATAATGTAAACAGTGTAACTGGATTAACACATTTTTTTTGTTTCGATTGTCCGAGACTAGATTGCTCTCAAAGTTAACAGTAAAAATTGCAGGGCATATAAAACCAATGAATTATGTTGCATAAATACAGTTAAATATACTTAATTAAACATGATTAAAGTTTAAACTTCATTTGTAAACAAAAAGTCGTTTTATTAGAATCAATATGAAAAGTTTTAAGTTTGTGCAGCATAAATCATTGTTTGGCTCAATAAATATCAATAAATAGCACTACATGTATTTATATATATAGACTTCTTTGCATATGAATTTCATGTTATATTACATATGTATTTGTTTCATATTTATTACATATGTGTTCTTTTAATATGAAATACATATGTAAAATACATATGTGGCACATATGTAAAACATATGAATTCCGTACCTAGATATTTTTCCTGTGTACCTACTTTCGATGAAATATATCTACGACATGCGCATCTACTTCCTTTTTTCAGGATTTTCACCAAAAGTTCATTATATGCATCTAACATCATGTGCAAACATTCGGGTCGCTGTGACCAACTTTGGACGAAATACATAGGTCACGTCCGGTCTCAGCTACGACATGCACCAACTCTATGAATGACATTAATTAAATCAAACATGAAGTACAATCATATAAGGAATGGATATCCCATTGGGATTGACATTGGTGTTGGTCAAATCCACAATCTGGTCTACTTCCCCATACGGCTCAAAATGCAGGCCGTTGTAATATATCCAGTTGTATTAATAATAAGTTCAGTTATGGTGGAATGTCACAGCATAACACAGACATTTTTTAATCCACTTTAATAACGTATATACACCAATATATATATAGATTATACAAAAACGGTGCTATACTCGAATGAGTATTAGAGAGGCCGCACGCTGACTGCTGTGTGGCGGGAAAGTATACCTTAATATATGATAAATGCTAGAGCATTGTGGGAAATATCAAATAACAATGAAGCATACATGATAATGTTATGTACATCCGTGGCCTTCTAGTTTTCACTACATGTTATAAATATATATAAATTTGTCTAAAAAATGGGAAGTTATGAGTTTAATATGAATGCAAACTAATGTTATACTAATGTTTCCTTATATAACAAGAAGGGCCTTATTGTGATTAATGCGGATCACCATCTGCCCTGACACAAACTGCATTTTCCAGATTAGACATTTAAATTCTCTGATTCGAAACAAGTTTGTTTTTTGTAATAAACTGTTTTATTTCATCAACTTATACATAGCATGCTTTACAAATCAGTACAATGTCATATAAAACATACCTTAAAACCTGATATATAAGTGTATTACTGACATTATAATTTTAGAGTCTGATGAAATAATTTAGTTTTTAAAGTTCAGAGATTTTTAAAAGGAGGAAAAAATAAAGATTGGTTAAAGGTAAAAGACTATAAGAGCAGAAGGATGAAGTCCGAAAGAAGGGGGTATGTTTACCAGCAGGAGTAAGAGTTAGTATGAAAACGGAAAGGATAAAAAAAAACTCGTCCTTCGAACTCGTTTTTTTAACCAAATTACCACTTTTTTCCCTCGTGACATATATTCAGTATCAAATTTATGCTGTTAATTATTCTCTATGTATTTGCTTTCTAAACAAGTTGGGTATGGTGATGTAAACGTTATTAATACAAATACCGAATGGCCTATCAGTATACAATACATAACACATCATATTTATAATTTAACAGTCAATGGCTTGCTGGCAACATTTTTACCAGTACATGTAATCTATTCATTATTGTCCAACTGATGAATACACGTTTGTTATTTTATAATCCGATATATAGATAGTTTATTAATATAAATGGCTAGCATATTCATGACCATATTTGTGTTTTAATTTCGATATTGTTAATTATCAATACTTGGACGAGGATATTCCCAGAGCAACATATTATAAGGTATATGCTTCTCAACTTATTAGTTTTTCCAGAGCTTGTAGTCGAGTTGAGGACTTTATTTATTCATAATATTTGTATAACTAAAAAGTTACTCTATCAGGACAACCGTTGCCATACATTTCGAATTTTATCATCGTAACCCTGATCTGCTTTTCAAATATAAAAGTAATTTAATAACTCTTCTGCGACAATAACCATCTCAACCTGACCCCCGTGACGATGTGATTTGCAAACTTCGTAAGAACATTGGTCATGACCTTTAGTCAACTTGTTCAAGAGGTTATCTTGTTCAAATGTTCCTCCAAAGAGGTTATCACCAAATCTTTTGCAACGTACTGCATGTTTAGTGGTTGAAGCATCTAGAGTTCGCCACTTTCCTGTTTGATTGTGCGACGACTGGGCAGATTGTGCGACGACTGTTTGATTGTGCGACGACTGGGCAGATTGTGCGACGACTGGGCAGATTGTGCGACGACTGGGCAGATTGTGCGGGGCAGATTGTGCGACGACTGGGCAGATTGTGCGGGGCAGATTGTGCGACGACTGGGCAGATTGTGCGACGACTGGGCAGATTGTGGATCCTTGTTTTACATGACAAGAGTTGTTGGGTTAATGTCTACCTATATCCTGAAAGGGGTGGTAACATTTCTAATTGTGTCGTGGCCTTAATAATAAGGGCTGTCCCCACCCCCACCCCTACCTCCCCACCCCTTTTGGTACGCAGTATTCAGTGAAAATTTAGAGAGTAATATTTAGTACCCACTGCCCGGGTTAAACTAGTATTCAGTACTCGGGTTATCCATGTTAAATACTATTCAGTACTCGGGTCTAAAATGAATTTTAGGAGTATTCAGTACTCAGCTGTAAATAGAGAGAATTCAGTACACGTTGGGGAGGTGGGTATTCTCGTATTGCTCTGGCTTCTACCTAGTCCTTCATAAAAATACTTCGGATTTGTATATTTCACGTTTCCTGTCTTCTTTTTTTGTTTTAACGTTTTCTATTTTTTGTCAAAATGCGAACAGCAGCAATAAATAAGAAAAAAATCGATATCACAATGTTGTCGATTAAACGTGAAAAAAACTGCTGAACGACGTCTAAATACTTGGACTAGCTTCTGCCGAGTCATTGAGTATTCGCTGTGTGGCTTTCTGGGCTGTTTATATTGAAATATACATTAGCATAGTTTAGTTATACTGTCTACTAATGCTGTCTAATTTGTAAGAGGATAACGCCTTGCGGGGATTTCTTTATTTACACTGTGGCATTTTATTGGGATGGCAATACGGCAAGAGTGAGGTTTGATGGCGTTTTAATTTTTGTCTTAAATCTTGTCTTGTTGCACCCTTAATGGTGTGTTCTCTTGTTGCTCTGGCTTTGTGGCCTTTTAGGCTTTTGCTTTCTTATATTCATATATACATGATCATCTATGTGTTATATTGTCTATTAAAACTGCCTTGTTTGTTAGAGAACATAAGCTGGTGAGGAGTTCTATTTTTACACGTTTTTATTGGGATCACAATAGGATAAAAGGGAGGGTTGGTGCACTCTAGAACCTGGTTTAAACTTCCAGCTGCCTGTTTGTCACTGGCAGTTACAAGGCAGTAGCCCTATTGTCACTTGTAGTTCCAAGGCAGTAGCCCTATTGTCACTGGTAGTTCCAAGGCAGTAGCCCTATTGTCACTGGCAGTTCCAAGGCTGTACCCTATTGTCACTGGCAGTTCCAAGGCAGTAGCCCTATTGTCACTGGCAGTTCCAAGGCAGTAGCCCTATTGTCACTGGCAGTTCCAAGGCAGTAGCCCTATTGTCACTGGCAGTTCCAAGGCAGTAGCCCTATTGTCACTGGCAGTTCCAAGGCAGTAGCCCTATTGTCACTGGCAGTTCCAAGGCAGTAGCCCTATTGTCACTGGCAGTTCCAAGGCAGTAGCCCTATTGTCACTGGCAGTTCCAAGGCAGTAGCCCTATTGTCACTGGCAGTTCCAAGGCAGTAGCCCTATTGTCACTGGCAGTTCCAAGGCAGTAGCCCTATTGTCACTGGCAGTTCCAAGGCAGTAGCCCTATTGTCACTGGCAGTTCCAAGGCAGTAGCCCTATTGTCACTGGCAGTTCCAAGGCAGTAGCCCTATTGTCACTGGCAGTTCCAAGGCAGTAGCCCTATTGTCACTGGCAGTTCCAAGGCAGTAGCCCTATTGTCACTGGCCGTTCCAAGGCAGTAGCCCTATTGTCACTGGCAGTTCCAAGGCAGTAGTGTCAACTCGCTGTATTTGTGTTGCCACATGCCTTGTTTTTTTTTAATAAGTTTAGCACATCCCAGGAATTGGAACATTTTCAAAACTTTCGATTTCTTTAAAAAGCCTGATGTACCTTAAAGTTATAATTTCAAATAAAAATAAATTCCCAATAGATACTGCAATGTTTGGACTTTTCAAATCGTTCGATGTGTTTCCACTTAGATTAAAAATAACATAGATATTATGAAAGTATGTTTGCTAAAGAAGTTTGCAGTGAAGAAAATAGGAACGTCATGCAGATAAGCTGTACATATAAAATCTTTAAAAGCTGTCATAAAGCTAAATACTATATGACTTTCCAAACAAGAGGTAACAATGGCCATGTATAAGCTCTTTTGTTTCTTTGTATGGTGTTTTATGTCATTTTCAACACACGTACGGTTATATATGACGGTCACTTTTCCTGGGTAGAACCAGTACTGTACACCTCCCGCCATCCGTAAGAATCGACACTTCCTCACACGTAAAGCTCCCAGTTGGATTCGGGATTCGAACCCGCAGCGGTGAGAGGCGAAGGATTACAACGCAACGTCGTTAAACATTCAGCCAAGGAGACGCTATAAGCTTTACTGGCTAACATGGACAAAGTTGTATTCTGCCAATATGCCGCGAAATAACCAATTTTGTAAAACAGCATCGGAGAAGATTATGTTCCGTCTTTTTCGCAAGATGACTTAATTCACGTTTTGTCCAAAATGTTGCACCCCACCCAGTGGCTGGACTTGACACAACAATTCATAACTGTATTTTTCAATAATGCCAAGGCAATAAATCAAGGTTACTAATATGATCTAGCTGTTTTTCGAACTTGTCCGATTGTTCATTGAGGACTTATAGCAACAATCTTGTCAGATCAGATAACAGATGATGGAGCACGGAGGGTTAACGAAGTAAAATGTAGCAGTTTCCGGCCACTCAGGTGCTATAACTCTAGAATAACTCTCCTATCATGGCTTTTTTTGATATCAACAATCTTGCTAGTCTTAGTAAATTTTGAATGAAAGATAAAGGTGCTGGAGGTTTCATAGATATCAACAATCTTGACAAAGAAATGTAAAAAGATCGGACAGGGAAAGTAGCATTCAAGGAGGACAGTCAACCATAAAACACAGAAACAAACATGTAAACAGACAAACAAGAAGGCAAAAGTAATAATAAAAGCAAACGGCATCACGAACACAAAAGGTTTGACAATAGGGCTACCGCCTTGGAACGGTCAGTGGCAAAGTAGGCCACTGGGAGTTTAAACCGGTTCCAGGGTGCACCAAACCTCACACTTACCCTACTGTCATCCCATTAAAATACGACAGTGTAAATAAAGAAATGCCCGCCATGATCTAATCTCTAACCAACAAGGCAGCATCAATAGGCAATATAAGTAAAACACAAATATGCTCGTGTAAATATAATACAAAAAAAAAATAGCCTAGAAAGCCACAATGAAGGTACTCATTGACTTGGTAGAAGCCAGAGCAACAAGAGAATAAACCATTAAGAGCACGAGAAGAAAGATCATAGACAAACATCAAAGTTGTGTACAGATCGGGTGAAAGCTAGAGATGCTGGAGGTTTCCGTACGACACGATTAATATTCAGTTCTGCTCAATCCCGGGCTAGCGGGCGTGAACGGTAGCAACCACGTTTCACTACCGTTGAACGGTTCATGAACAGTCTCAATCAAACGGAGACTGGAATATTTTTGTATATAACACGATTTCCAAATTTCTCCTTTCATACTTTTCCCCCCATAGATATCAGCAATCATGACACGTCTGTTTAAGATGTAGACATCAACAATTATGACAAGTTCGGTAAAGATCAGATAAAAACTGTATATGCTGGAGGTTTCATAACAGGTCTTGCTTGGTTTACAAGCTATGTGCCATCACTATAACAGGCCTTGCCTGGTTAACAAGCCATGTGCCGTCACTATAACATACCTTGCCTGGTTTACAAGCTATGTGACATCCCTATAACAGACCATGCTTGATTTACAAGCTACGTGCAATCATTGTTAGAAACTTTGCTTGGTTTACAAGCTATGTGTCATCACTATAACACATCTTGATTGGTTTATAAGCTATGTGTCATCACTAAAACAGACCTTGCTTGGTTTACAAGCCATGTGCCATCACTAAAAAACCTTGCTTGTTTACAAGCATTGTGCCGTCACTATAACAGACAGTGCTTGGTTTGCAATCTATGTTACATCAATATAACAGACCTTGCCTGGTTTACAAGCTACGTGCCATTACTGTAACATACCTTGCTTGGTTTACAATCTGTGTGGCATCACAATAACATACCTGTCTTGGTTTACAAGCTATGTGGCATCACAATAACAGACCTTGCTTGGTTTACACGCTATGTGACATCACTATAACATACTGTGTTTGGTTTACAAGCTATGTGCCATTACTATTTTACAATCTGTGTGGCATCACAATAACATACCTTGCTTGGTTTACAACCTGTGTGGCATCACAATAACATACCTTGCTTGGTTTACAAGCTATGTGGCATCACAATAACAGACCTTGCTTGGTTTACAGGCTATGTGACATCACTGTAACATACCTTGCTTGGTTTACAGGCTGTGTGGCATCACAATAACATACCTTGCTTGGTTTACAAGCTATGTGGCATCTCAACAACAGACCTTGCTTGGTTTACAATATGTATGGCATCACAATAACATACCTTGCTTGGTTTACAAGCTATGCATAATCACTATAAAAGAATCTGCTTGGTTTACAAGCAATTTGTGATCACTATAACAGAGATTGCTTGGTTTACAAGCTATGTGACATCACTAGAACAGAGTCTACTTGGTTTACAAGCTATGTGCCATCATTATAACAGACCTTGCTTGGTTTACAAGCTATGTGTCATCACTGTAACATACCTTGCTTGGTTTACAAGCTATGTGCCATTATTATAACAGACCTTGCTTGGTTTACAAGCTCTGTGCCATCATTATAACAGACCTTGCTCGATTTACAAGCTAAGTGATATCACTACAACAGACCTTGCTCGGTTTACAAGCTATGATGTGCCATCACTGTAACATCCCTTGCTTGGTTTACAAGCTATGTGCATATATTATAACAGACCTTGCTTGGTTTACAAGCTACGTGCCATCACTGTTAGAAACCTTGCTTGATTTACAAGCTATGTGGCATCACTATAACATACCTTGCTGGGTTTACAAGCTATGTGCCATCACTATAACAGACCTTGCTTGATTTACAAGCTACGTGCCATCACTGTAAGAAACCTTGCTTGGTTTACAAGCTATGTGCCATCACTATAACAGACCTTGCTTGATTTACAAGCATCACTGTTACATGCCTTGCTTGGTTTACAATCTGTGTGGCATCACAATAAAATACCTTTCTTGGTTTACAAGATATGTGGCATCACAATAACAGACCTTGCTTGGTTTGCAAGCTATGTGACATCACTATAACAGACTGTGTTTGGTTTACAAGCTATGTGCCATTACTATTTTACAATCTGTGTGGCATCACAATAACATACCTTGCTTGGTTTACAACCTGTGTGGCATCACAATAACATACCTTGCTTGGTTTACAAGCTATGTGACATCACTGTAACATACCTTGCTTTGTTTACAAGCTATGTGGCATCACAACAACAGACCTTGCTTGGTTTACAATCTGTGTGGCATCACAGTAACATACCGTGCTTGGTTTACAATATGTGTGGCATCACAATAACATACCTTGCTTGGTTTACAAGCTATGCATAATCACTATAAAAGAGTCTGCTTGGTTTACAAGCTATTTGCCATCACTATAACAGAGATTGCTTGGTTTACAAGCTATGTGACATCACTAGAACAGAGTCTACTTGATTTACAAGCTATGTGTCATCACTATAACAGAGTTTGCTTGGTTTACAAGCTATGTGCCACCATTATAACAGACCTTGCCTGGTTTACAAGCTATGTGTCATCACTGTAACATACCTTGCTTGGTTTACAAGCTATGTGACATCACTACAACAGACCTTGCTCGGTTTACAAGCTATGATGTGCCATCACTGTAACATCCCTTGCTTGGTTTACAAGCTTCGTGCCATCACTATAACATACCTTGCTTGGTTTTCAAGCTGTTTATCATCACTATATCAGAGCTTGCCTGATGTACAAGCTACATCCTATCACTGTAACATACCTTGCTTGGTTTACAAGCTGTGTCTCATCACTATAACAGACCTTGCTTGATTTACAAGCTTCGTGCCATCATTATATCAGACCTTGCTTGATGTACAAGCTACATGTTATCACTGTCAGAAACCTTGCTTCGTTTACAAGCTATGCACAATCACTATAACAGTTTGCTTGGTTTACAAGCTACGTGCCATCACTATAACATACTTTGCTTGGTTTACAAGCTGTGTCTCATCACTATATCAGACCTTGCTTGATGTACAAGCTATGTGCCATCACTATAACATACCTTGCTTGGTTAACAAGCTGTGTATCATCACTATAACAGACCTTGCTCGATTTACAAGCTATGCGACATCACTGTAACATACCTTGCTTGGTTTACAAGCTATGTGTCATCACTATAACAGACCTTGCTTGGCTTACAAGCTATGTGCCATCACTGTAAGAAATCTTGCTCGATTTACAAGCTACGTGCCATCACTATAACAGACCTTGCTTGGTTTACAAGCTACGTGCCATCACTGTAAGAAATCTTGCTCGATGTACAAGCTACGTGCCATCACTATAACATACCTTGCTTAGTTCACAAGCTACGTGCCATAACTATAACAGACCTTGCTTGGTTTACAAGCTACGTGCCATCACTATAACAGATCTTGCTTGGTTTACAGCTACGCGCCATGACTGTAAGAAATCTTGCTCGATTTACCAACTACGTGCCATCACTATAACAGAGTTTGCTTGGATTAAAAGATACGTGCCATCACTATAACAGTCTGCTTGGTTTACAAGCTATGTGCCATCACTGTAACAGACCTTGCTTGGTTTACAAGCTATGTGCCATCACTATAGCAGTCTGCTTGGTTTACAAGCTGTGTGCTATCACTGTAAGAAACCTTGCTTGGTCTACAATCTACGTGCCATCACTGTAAGAAACCTTGCTTGATTTACAAGCTATGTGCCATCACTACAACATACCTTGCTTGATTTAAAAGCTTTGTGCCGTCACTATAACAGACCTTACTTGGTTTACAAGCTATGTGCTATCACTGTAAGAAACCTTGCATGGTTTACAAGCTATTTGTCATCTCTATAACAGAGATTGCTTGGTTTACAAGCTATGTCACATCACTAGAACAGAGTCTACTTGATTTACAAGCTATGTGTCATCACTATAACAGAGCTTGCTTGGTTTACAAGCTATGTGCCATCATTATAACAGACCTTGCTTTGTTTACAAGCTATGTGTCATCCCTGTAACATACCTTGCTTGGTTTACAAGCTATGTGCCATTATTATGACAGACCTTGCTTTGTTTACAAGCTCTGTGCCATCATTATAACAGACCTTGCTCGGTTTACAAGCTATGATGTGCCATCACTGTAACATCCCTTGCTTGGTTCACAAGCTTCGTGCCATCACTATAACATACCTTGCTTGGTTTTCAAGCTGTGTCTCATCACTATATCAGATCTTGCTTGATGTACAAGCTACATCCTATCACTGTAACATACCTTGCTCGGTGTACAAGCTGTGTCTCATCACTATAACAGACCTTTCTTGATTTACAAGCTTTGTGCCATCATTATATCAGACCTTGCTTGATAACATACTATCACTGTAAGAAACCTTGCTTGGTTTACAAGCTACGTGCCATCACTAACATACCTTGCTTGGTTTACAAGCTACGTGCCATCACTATAACAGTCTGCTTGGTTTACAAGCTACGTGCCATCACTAACATACCTTGCTTGGTTTACAAGCTACGTGCCATCACTATAACATACCTTGCTTGGTTTATAAGCTGTGTATCATCACTATAACATACCTTGCTCGATTTACAAGCTACGCGACATCACTGTAACATACCTTGCTTGGTTTACAAGCTATGTGTCATCACTATAACAGACCTTGCTTGGCTTACAAGCTATGTGCCATCACTGTAAGAAATCTTGCTCGACTTACAAGCTACGTGCCATCACTATAACAGACCTTGCTTGGTTAACAAGCTACGTGCCATCACTGTAAGAAATCTTGCTCGATGTACAAGCTACGTGCCATCACTATAACAGACCTTGCTTAGTTCACAAGCTACGTGCCATCACTATAACAGACCTTGCTTGGTTTACAAGCTACGTGCCATCACTATAACATACCTTGCTTGGTTTACAAGCTACGTGCCATCACTGTAAGAAATCTCGCTAGATTTACAAACTACGTGCCATCACTATAACAGAGTTTGCTTGGATTACAAGATACGTGCCATCACTATAACAGACCTTACTTGGTTTACAAGCTATGTGCTATCACAGTAAGAAACCAGAAACCTTGCTTGGTTTACAAGCTATGTGCCATCACTGTAACATACCTTGCTTGGTTTACAAGCTATGCGCTATCACTATAACAGACCTTGCTTGGTTTACAAGTTATGTGCCATCACTGTAAGAAACCTTGCTTGGTTTACAAGCTACGTGCCATCACTGTAACATACCTTGCTTGGTTTACAAGCTATGCGCTATCATTGTAACAGACCTTGCTTGGTTTACAAGCTATGTGCCATCACTGTAAGAAACCTTGCTTGGTTTACAAGCTATGTGCCATCACTGTTAGAAACCTTGCTTGGTTTACAAGCTACGTGCCATCACTGTAAGAACCTTACTTGATTTACAAGCTATGTGCCATCACTACAACAGACCTTGCTTGGTTTACAAGATATGTGCCATCACTGTAACAGACCTTGCTTGGTTTACAAGCTATGTGCCATCACTATAACAGTCTGCTTGGTTTACAAGCTGTGTGCTATCACTGTAAGAAACCTTGCTTGGTTTACAAGCTACGTGCCATCACTGTAAGAAACCTTACTTGATTTACAAGCTATGTGCCATCACTATAACAGACCTTACTTGGTTTACAAGCTATTTGCCATCACTGTAAGAAACCTTGCTTGGTTTACAAGCTATGTGCCATCACTGTAACAAACCTTGCTTGGTTTACAAGCTACGTGCCATCACTATAACAGACCTTACTTGGTTTACAAGCTATGTGCTATCACAGTAAGAAACCAGAAACCTTGCTTGGTTTACAAGCTATGTGCCATCACTGTAACATACCTTGCTTGGTTTACAAGCAGTGTGCCATCACTGTAACATACCTTGCTTGGTTTACAAGCTATGCGCTATCACTGTAACAAACCTTGCTTGGTTTACAAGCTATGTGCCATCACTGTAACATACCTTGCTTGGTTTACAAGCAGTGTGCCATCACTGTAACAGACCTTGCTTGATTTACAAGCTATGCGCCATCACTGTAACAAACCTTGCTTGGTTTACAAGCTATGTGCCATCACTGTAACAGACCTTGCTTGGTTTACAAGCTATGTGTCATCACTGTAAGAAACCTTGCTTGGTTTACAAGCTATGTGCCATCACTGTAACAGACCTTGCTTGGTTTACAAGCTATGTGCCATCACCATAACATACCTTACTTGGTTTACAAGCTATTTGCCATCACTGTAAGAAACCTTACTTGACTTACAAGCTATGTGCCATCACTACAACAGACCTTGCTTGATTTACAAGCTATGTGCCATCACTATAACAGACCTTGCTTGGTTTACAAGCTATGTGCCATCACTGTAACAGACCTTTCTTGGTTTACAAGCTATGTGCCATCACTGTAACAGACCTTGCTTGGTTTACAAGCTATGTGCCATCACTAAGAAACCTTGCTTGGTTTACAAGCTATGTGCCATCACTGTAACAGACCTTGCTTGGTTTACAAGCTATGTGCCATCACTGTAACAGACCTTACTTGGTTTACAAGCTATGTGCCATCACTGTAAGAAACCTTGCTTGGTTTACAAGCTATGTACCATCACTGTAACAGACCTTGCTTGGATTAAAAGATACGTGCCATCACTATAACAGTCTGCTTGGTTTACAAGCTATGCACCTTCACTCTTACAAACCTTGCTTGGTTTACAAGCTATGTGCCATCACTGTAACAGACCTTGCTTGGTTTACAAGCTATGTGCCATCACTATAACAGTCTGCTTGGTTTACAAGCTGTGTGCTATCACTGTAAGAAACCTTGCTTGGTTTACAAGCTATTTGCCATCACTGTAAGAAACCTTGCTTGGTTTACAAGCTATAGGCCATCATTTCAACAGACCTTGCTCGATTTACAAGCTACGTGCCATCACTATAACAGACCTTACTTGGTTTACAAGCTATGTGCTATCACAGTTAGAAACCAGAAACCTTGCTTGGTTTACAAGCTAAGTGCCATCACTACAACATACCTTGCTTGGTTTACAAGCTATGTGATATCACTGTAAGAAACCTTGCTTGGTTTACAAGCTATGCATTATCACCGTAAGAAACCTTGCTTGATTTACAAAGCTACGTGACATCACTATAACAGAACTTCCTGGATATGAAAGAAAGAACAAACAAGAAAACTAGCAGATCGGTTAAGTCTATTTCAAAATAAGGCACTTCATTTGTTAGTGCATAAATGTAAAGCTATTCACAATGGGCATTTACACAAAGCAAAAATAGGTATGTAGCAGATGGGCATTGAAAAAGGTGTATAGATGTCAAATGCACATATCACTATGACAACAAGGTACAATAACATACAATCATTGGAGACAATGTACAGCCAGTCCATTAACTAGAAGTCTGTAGTTAGATAACGTGTTGGTTATCACATAGAATAATCTTCCCAAAAAGCTCCAACCACCAAAGTTCTATTCTATAACATTTTATTGTTTCCCCAAAGGTCAATTGTCACACCAAAAAACAATGGGGGGAATTAAAAAAATATACACCTGAATAATCAAAAAACATTTTAATAATGATTTAAGAACCTATTTTTAATATTATTTAACATTTAAACAATAATCTAATAATAAAGTGTTTAAACACAAATCAAAGTCCATAATAAGTTGTACGGTAACATCAAGAGTAAGTGGACAAATTGTCTATTCACAGTAGAATATACTCAGTATGTTTAAAGGGACTGGAGGCAATCTGAATTGAATTGAACTGGGTTTTAAGGCACACCAACACATGAAAGGTTATATGGCGCCTAACAGGAATGAACATGCCAGGCTCATCCTCAATTTACATCAAGATAAAATATGGAGAATAGGCCTAGAACCTTCTCACCTGCAGAAATGTAGAGTTGCTGCAAATTCTATTGTATACACTCCATTTATGCTGGAGCCATTTTTATTGTTTTTCTGTCACTGCTCTAGTGATTTGAGCGAGATGGCACCTGAAACAATGCAGGGGTCATGATGAAGAGAGATGGCACCTGAAACAATGCAGGGGTCATGATGAAGACCTTTAATGAGCATGAACAAAAAATGATAAAATGAACATGAATTTTGGGGTGGGTGGGGGGTTCTACCCCTCTGCCTACCCCTCTAATTGGATCTGCAGTGGCCCTAATCTTTGCCCGGGAACAAAACGGGGTTGGAGGCGACCTGGAAGAGTAATGGTACCAATACAAATGGAAGAGAAAACCCTCATTATGTGCTTCAGTTTCAAATGAAATGTACTTTGCATTAAAAAAGCCGCAATTAAGTTAGGTTGCATTATTATTTATGAAAATGTTTGGACCGGAATAAAAGATAATCGGTGTATTTTTGTTATTAATCTTCAACATATATTCCTATGGGGTTTATATTGCTAACAGTTGTACATATTATTAAATAGTAGCATGGTTAGAGCAGAAAACAGGAATTTGTTATAGGCTAAGCCTCCTAAATCCTCATTATTATAGCCTTAAAGCATCATATGAATTAATATTAATGATTTTCTGCACCAAAAACAAAGTTGTTGAATTGAATTGGGGTTTTAAGGCGCACCAACAGATGAAAGGTTATATGGCGCCTAACAGGCATGAACATGCCAGGCTCATCCTCCATGTACATCAAGATAAAATATGGAGAACGGGACTAGAACCTTCTCACCCTGAACTGCCGAGTTGCTGCAAATTCTATTGTAGACACTCCATTTATGCTGGAGCCAAGTTATAGTTTTTCTGCCACTGCTCTTGTGATATAAGCGAGATGGCACCTGAAACAATGCAGGGGTCATAATGATGAAGACCTTTAATGAGCATGAACAAAAAATGATAAAATGAACATGAATTTCTGCCCCTCTGCCTTCCCCTCCAACAGGATCTGCAGTGGCCCTATTCTTTGCCCCGTAACCAAACGGGGCCCTTGAGCTTTCCCGACCGAACAAATCGTCGAGCTTTCGCGACCAAACTATTTCAATAAAATCGATAAAATCAACTTTAGTTTAGTGCGCATGTCTACTCTGAATATGCAACTGAAACACATTATGATGGTTTTATTCGTATTCATATGGACACCCATTATTCTTCCAAATTGCCTCGAGTCCCTTTAATTGTCTAAATTGGATTATATAATCACACCAACAGCTACGGTCATATGGCGACTTTCCAGCTTCCATTGGTGGAGGAAGACCCCAGGAGCCCTTCCGGTCAATCTTTGTGCATGGGTGGCACCTGTGTAGAAACACCGACATTCTGTGAGCCAGCTGGATTGCTTCCTCACATAAAGATTCCTGATCCCACGAGGGCTCGAACCAACGGCGGGAGGGGCAAATTGTTTCAAGTAAAAGACTCGGCCACGGATATCCCTACAATCCTTTTAAGGAAACAGTATCACAAACTACCTTAGCTGGTGGTTGCAAATATACCCTGTATAATAACGGTTGAGCCACCTAGAAATTATGCTTGTATAAGCATAAATGTATAAAAAGTATATAAGTATTTTTACAAGTATAAAAGGCCACCGCCACAGGCTGTCTCGTCACCAGCAAGGGAGGCTAGATGGGAGGTGATTTACAGGTCACTGCTATCTCCCACTGAATTGTTTTTTTACAGCACACCAACACAAGACATGTTACATGGCCCCAAACAAATGAACATGCAAGGCCCACCCTCCATTTACAACAAGATAAAATACGGAAAATGGGCCTAGAACCTAGAGTTACTGCAAATTCTATATTTGACACTCATGTTACGATGGAGCCCATGCCCACTTTTACATGCAAGTACAATTTTGAGACATACTCCATCAAACCATGTAATTCAAGACATATTTCCTTACAGGGCATATACTATATAATAATAATAATAATAATAATAAAGACTTTATTTAACGAGAGAACTCATTTGAAACTAGTCAATCTACCATGAGGCCCTCAAAAACTATATAAAATGCCTTGGTAAAGAATTAACATTATATAAATACAACAGGAGTAAAGTTCTTTTTATATTAAACTTAAACATATTCAGCCTTTTAATGAAATACGACGCCTTAGAGCTCACAAGGAAACTCAACTTGTTTTTATTAGCAACTCGTGATATTATCAAACATCATATTTTCTAAAATCCGATAATTATTATCGAAATTATAATTATTACCGAAGTTATGAAAGTAAAATAACTGGAGTTGCAGTTATGAGCCATAGCTCTGTTGAATAGTGCAAAAGAAAAAAACACTAAAAATATGTCCATGGAACATGGGCCCCCACTGAAAACAACCAGTGGAAAATGTAAAATTTGACGAAAAAAGAGCTGTAACTTGACAAAACATGATTGATTTTGGCACTACATCAATATGCATAACATAGATAAGCATCCTATAAAGTTTCAACGAACAATCAGTTGAAAATTGTGGGAGGAGACAGACATACAAATCAATTTAACGTAAAATTTGACGAAAAAAGGGCCGTAACTCCGGTAAGGTCGATTTTGATGCCGAATCGATATGCACATCTTGATATCAAAGGTAAGCATCATGTAAAGTTTCCAAACAAGCGGTTGAAAACTGTGGGAGGAGATAAACACACAAACGTTTTTGGACGGACGGACACTCGGACGAACATAGCTAACGTCGTATGCCCCTTCATCATTCGGTGGTGGGGGCATAACAAAACCCTTTTTTTTAAAACTGATATAAAAGGGACACACGGTAATCTAGATGTCTTTATCAAGCATTAAAATAAACACCTTGATGTATTAATCCATAATCATGTAGACTGTAAACCCAATATTTGCATATAAATAAATAAAAGTTTGTTTTCTTCAGAGATTTTAAATGGTTCCATCAGTATTCTACCATAGGTTTATATGTATTACTGTGTAATGTAATCAACAATAAATAATACGCAAAAAACTATTTGCTTTGCTTGACCTATTCCAATACTTCTATGTAAGGATTTGTAGACCAGGCACGCTATGCAGAAAAACTTGCATCAATATCTGAATTGTAAACCGACTTTTTGGATGTAGTTTTTCGAGCTGAATTGAATTGAATTGGGTTTTAAGGCACATCAACACATGAAAGGTAATACATGTATGGCACCTAACAGGCATGAACATGCCAGGCTCATCCTCCATGTACATCGAGATAAAATATGGAGGATGGGCCTAGGACCTTCTCACCCTGAACTGCAGAGTTGCTGCAAATTCTATTGTAGACACTCCATTTATACTGGAGCCACGTTTATTGTTTTTCTGCCACTGTCCTTAGTGATGTGAGCGAGATGGCACCTGAAACAATGCAGGGTCATGATGAAGACCTTTAATGAGCATGAGCAAAAAATGACAACTACTTCACCCATGACACAGTCATATTGAAGAGTTATTGAAACACAGCTTGTGCAGCTTAAGCCCTAGATGTTCACCAATGTTACCATGGACAACAGAGCATACTTTTCTTTTACTACAGCAGAAGTTAGCTGTTGTTTTCAATCATTTTCAGGTGAATTATGTTATTTAAAACAGTTAGCAAGATTTTTCCAATCCGGACATTGTCGGGTTTAAAAAAACGTAACTTTGAAATCCAAAATAATATATTGATGTTGAAATGGCCATTTTTAAATGACTAAATAGTTATTAAGATGTTAAAGACCATAAATCCATTTTTTGAAACTTAAAGAAACTAACCGCCAAATAACGGCAAAATTACACTACAAAAGCGTTAATCAAAATTCTATCCAGGCATTCATATAATAATGTGTATGTGTCGATTAAAAGTATAGGTTTATTCACAAATTCTTAAAACACCTGTGACTGAATATATATGTCTTAATTTGATGCTCCAGTTTTTGGGTTTGGCCTGGCTGGTTAAAGATGTTTTTATTGTGTCTATAGAGTTTAGATTCTCAAATTGTTAAGTTATATACTGTGCGTCATTGGGTTTTGAAACGGTGTACATCGGTTGTAAAATGTGCATGTTCATGCCAGGATAGGGAATTTAACTGATATTATACTATAACGGCTATTCTAAGAAAATCAAAAAATCTGTAAACAAACATACAAGTATATGTTAACTTGCGGACTTATAATTCAAGGATAATGCATCCAGGAGTCAGCGCAACACTGATGTAATTACAGAATGGATCAACGCAACATAGGATTATACACGTAACAGTGGTTTTAGAAACACCAACTATAAAAGGTGATGTGTTGCACATATAAACCATATATGGCATATAGAGAATTTCTTAAAAAAAAATTCTCTACATCCAAACTTTGCACCTTATTTGATCCTTGTGGATTGCATTTAAACTTGATCAATTTGCCAAATTTGCCAAATTTTGAAAGGAGCAGTACATGATTCTCATATAAAGACTTTGAATCACAGGCATGTAATTGATCGAATTGGGGTTTTACAGCACACCAATGGTGACCAACACAAGAAAGGTTACATGGCACCAAATAGGGATGAACATGTCAGGATCATCCTCCATTTACATCTGGATAAAAATATGAAAAATGGGCCTAGAACCTTCTAACCTGCAAATTCTATTGTAGACACTCCATTTACGATGGAGCCACATTTCCACATTTGCATACGCGGTGTTAAGAAGAAGACCTTGAATGAGCATGATAAAAAAATGACAAAATGAACACGAAGGGCGGTCCTACCCCTCTGCCTTTAGCGGGATTTGCAGAGGTTGTATTCTACCCCTGCAACCACACGGGGAGAATCACATTTTTTTCACGAAAATTATATGAACATGTGTGTTTTTTTATGAATTGATTCTCATTTGAAAATTATATGGTAATCATATTATAGAAATATCATATGAAGTGTTTATATGAGAATTACATGTGGCTCCTATTATATAAGTATCATATGTTTCGATGGAGAGAACAGACATGATTACAGAATTAAATTTATCACATAACGTCCCTTGTTAGCAGTGTCGAACACTCATTTAATATTCTATTGTATGACACACGTGTAATACAACCTGGAACGATTTTGATTGGTTGAGTTAAACCTGTAACACTACGCCAGTTTATTAACTGAAACTATTTTATTTATTATAAATTCACCCAGATCTGAGTCATAAACTTATTATTTGTGACAGCTTATAAAAATAATGCACGTTATACAAAACATTGTTGTTGGTTTGTTAAAAAGTTGGCGTAAACTGCTATTTTATACGCAACGTTATGTGTTAGACGCGACGTTACGACGTCACTTATTTTATGACGTTTTGGCGCTAAAGTGTGTCTGGCAGTTCTATGTACATCTGAATTATTTTTTACTAATTTGATTGCAATGTTATGTGATAAAAAGGATCTTAAACTCGTTCCCATTCCATATAAGATTTACGAAACTCATTATGAATTATTTTTAATTTAACTCGCCAAAAGGCTCGTTAAAATTAAAATAATTCATAACTCGTTTCATAAATCTTATATGAAATGGAAACTCGTTTTAGATCCTCTATAAATATAATATTTACTTTGACTTACAGTATTTTATACCTTTTGTAAGCTATTCACTTCTAAGGTACTTCTTGATCGACTTCCTGGGTAGAACCAGTACTAAACAATGCAGATAAAGTGACTTGCTCAGGGACACAACGCATATGGTTATGGCGGGGATCTAACCCACGACGTTTGGATCATGGGTCTAACGCTCTACCACTAGACCACAGCGCTCCACAAACTTTAGAGAACAAGATAAAATATTCACTTACATAACAATGTTGGGTAAGCAATTCATATATAAATGTAAATATAAAGAAGAGATACCGAAATCTGAAGCGTTTTTAAGAAAATTGAACAATAGAATTAACATAGAAATGTACACAGCCCTTAAAAATGATACTCTTCATAAATTTGAAGAAACTTGGAGAAAAAAATTAACACGTGGGCTGGCCAACGATGCTATCTAGCAAACTCATTATCTATTATCTTACATTATTCCCTTCTAATACCGCTTTTTTCCTTTCCTTCCTATTACACCTCTTAGAATATAGTCATACAATATACTTAATATTATCAAAACAGTGTTATGCAATTTAACTGTTATGTGCTGTTTAAATTTGTGTAGTAGTTGTATTTTTTTAATGTAATGTTTTATGCAAAAAACAATAAAAAATAAATAAAAAAAGTATCATATGTTTCTAACATGTATATGAGAATGCAATCATATGTTTATAATATATGGCAAAATTGGCTTTGTTGGATAATCATATACAGATAATTTCTGGAGAAAAAACGCTGTCCAGATATATACAATGGCTCTAGGTGAGAATATTGTACAGTTTACCATATATTTCAATAGAGAGAACTAGAACTATCACTGAAGGTGATGAATACCCCCACTTCAATTTTAAGTCAAACAAAGGGCCATAATTCTGTAATAAATTAGGCAATCAACAATGGGTGATGTAGAGGGACATAAGGTCATCAGTTGCTATGTGTATATGAAGTTTGGGAATAACCGGAGGAATGCAAATAATGAAAATAAACAGGACGCGACAAAAATGTGTCATTGGACGCGACAGGAAGTGATTCCTATATAGCCTCAACTTCACTTTGTGAAAGCAGGGGTATTATGAATTGGGTTTTAAGGCACACCAATACATGAAAGGTTATATGGCGCCTAACAGGAATGAACATGCCAGGCTCATCCTCCATTTACATCCAGATCAAATATGGAGAATGGACATAGAACCTTCTTACTGCAGAACTGCAGAGTTGCTGCAAATTCTATAGTACACACTCCATTTATGATGGAGCCACGTTTCCACGTTTGCATATGTGTTGTCACGATAAAGACCTTGAATGAGCATGAAAAACAAAATGAATATGAATGGCGGGGTTGTACCCCTCTACATGTTCCAGTGTGTTTGTGAGATTGCAGTGGTTGTATTCTACCCCGGTAACCACATGGGGAGCAGGGGTAACAAAATGGGACATACGTTTTCAGTGGATTAGATTGGGGTGGGGAATACTGATCATGTCTGAACACAGGTAAGGAAGTAGCCTGCCATAGGAGGCTGAGCCTTGTTTTAGCTAAACGAGTCACATGAAGGCACTGCAAGGATGACTTTACACAATTTTTCATGAATTTGCATAGCTTTAAACCAATCTCTCAGATGCTCGCATACAGTTCAAATGAAATGAAATGGGGATTTATGTCGCATTAACACATGTAAGATCAGACTGAGACAGCTACGTCAGAGGGACACACAATGAAGGATGACATGCTTACTATAACTATCAGTAACATTCATACTCTTGTCTGATTTTGATCAGACTGGTTTATGACTTATTCATACATTAATCACAAGCATTAAAATGTTCTCCTGATTTGAATCAGACTGGTTTATGACTTTGTCACACTTAAATCACAGACTTGGATCAGACTGGTTAACGGCTCTTTCATACTTGTATCAACTGTGCACATTCAAGTTCTTGTTTGAACTGGAACAGACTGGTATATGATGATTCTTTAACAAACCCACAAGTATTCATAGTATTCATACACTTGCCTAACTTTGATCAGACTGGTTTATGATGATTCTATAATTAACTCTCAAGCATTCACACTCTTGCCTCACTTGGATCAGACTGGTTTATGACTGTTCCATATGTTCCATACTTAAATCGCTTGTATTCAGACTATGGTCGGACTCGTAATCCTTCATGACCGCCATCAGACGTGCCGTTCGTGGAGATCCGAGACAATACTTCTTTTTGTGTCGTGCCATATTACTAGTTCTGCAAACTTTGCAACAAATTTCACATTTAATCAGTTTTTCATATCTTCCCTCTCCGCGACTGACTAGCAGTCCATCAATCTGCGGTGTTTTTAGTTTATTTTCTGCTTCCAAATCGCGATAGTATTTACTTTGTGGCGAATGCTCGGAGTGGTCTCCATACTGGTAATAATACGACTGATTTTCGCCGTAGTCTTTCGTACATCGACGGATTACTATCGGAATACACACCAGTGTTTTTGTAAGCATTCATATCATTTCTATGGTATTCCGAGTTTCCGCCCTCTTCCTTAATCTCCTTTTTAATACCGATTTCGGTATTTCTGTTCAGGTCGTGACCTTTTGCCTCGTAAGTGTAATCGTAGCCGTAGTCATCATCCTCTCTATCGATGTTATTAACGTTCGAAAATTCATGAAATTGTTTGGTAACTTGGTAAGTTTTGTGGGTACAGTCTGCTTTCTCTGGAGGTGCCGTTTGTAGTTTTAGCGAACGTGTCGTCGTGTCTGCATGATGGTGAATCTGCGTCTGTTTCTTTACTCTGATCCAAAACATAATCTGAAACAAGATTGAATGTCTGATCATAATAAAGAAACAGAGAAAAATTATAATAATCTTAATAAATATACTTAAAATAAAATTCAAAAAAATAATAATGGTAACCATGGTAACAAGTCAAAAACAGTTCAACAACAAGATGACAAACCTATTGATATATCGCTCTACTAGTAATTCACTACCACACTGATTTTTTAAAAACTTGTGGCGTCCCGTTTTTCTACATAAATTGTGTTTTTCAATCATTAATATTAGTTATAATAGTATTCAGCAAATTGTGTTTGTATATTACTAACTGCTGATTACATTTCAGCAAATTGTGTTTGTATATTAATAACTGCTGATTACATTTCAGCAAATTGTGTTTATATAGTACTAACTGCTGATTACATTTCAGCAAATTGTGTTTGTATATTACTACTGCTGATTACATTTCAGCAAATTGTGTTTGTATATTACTAACTACTGATTACATTTCAACAATTGTGTTGTATATTAATAACTGCTGATTACGTTTCAGCAAATTGTGTTTGTATATTACTAACTGCTGATTACATTTCAGCAAATTGTGTTTGTATATTACTAACTGCTGATTACATTTCAGCAAATTGTGTTTGTATATTACTAACTGCTGATTACATTTCAGCAAAAATATATTCAAACCTATGGCAAATTAACGAAGAAAAGTATAAAACTGTATTTAAATGTATGCAAGCAGATTTAAAGTCAAAATGATACTAGATTAATGAATCAAGAGGCTCATTACGTGGTCTGAGTATTAACTTTCATAACCCATCCAATGGTTGAACCCCTTCTCCAAGTAGCGAAAATGGAGTTGGATGGGGTATGAATAAAACCTTAATTTCGGCTTAAAAAGTTTCCATATTGTAAAATTAAAACATTTAAAAGGTAAGTTTAAACAGTAAAGTGTTTTTAAACACGTGTTCTTCTCGAAATATTCGTTACAAAATCCTGCTAATATAAGCTTTCCCATCTCTTAATGGAATTAAGGCGTGGCCACATTATGATTTTAATGCTTGCTAAAGACGTCACGATTGCCATGTGTTCCCTTAAGGCCTGAACCACAAAATGGCAACAATATTTAGGTTGACGTGACACTTTTATCATGAATTTCACCATTTAAAATTACAATTCTAGATTCTTCTATAAAAAGGCTGATGTACATGCATGTAGCCTTATATAGGGGTTAAACACACGGGTGCAGTATACTACACATGTACATGCATGTAGCCTTATATAGGGGTTAAACACACGGGTGCAGTATACTACACATGTACATGCATGTAGCCTTATATAGGGGTTAAACACACGGGTGCAGTATACTACACATGTACATGCATGTAGCCTTATATAGGGGTTAAACACACGGGTGCAGTATACTACACATGTACATGCATGTAGCCTTATAAAGGGGTTAAACACGGGTGCAGTATACTACACATGTACATGCATGTAGCCTTATATAGGGGTTAAACACACGGGTGCAGTATACTACACATGTACATGCATGTAGCCTTATATAGGGGTTAAACACACGGGTGCAGTATACTACACATGTACATGCATGTAGCCTTATATAGGGGTTAAACACACGGGTGCAGTATACTACACATGTACATGCATGTAGCCTTATATAGGGGTTAAACACACGGGTGCAGTATACTACACATGTACATGCATGTAGCCTTATATAGGGATTAAACACACGGGTGCAGTATACTACACATGTACATGCATGTAGCCTTATATAGGGATTAAACACACGGGTGCAGTATACTACACATGTACATGCATGTAGCCTTATATAGGGGTTAAACACACGGGTGCAGTATACTACACATGTACATGCATGTAGCCTTATATAGGGATTAAACACACGGGTGCAGTATACTACACATGTACATGCATGTAGCCTTATATAGGGATTAAACACACGGGTGCAGTATACTACACATGTACATGCATGTAGCCTTATATAGGGGTTAAACACACGGGTGCAGTATACTACACATGTACATGCATGTAGCCTTATATAGGGGTTAAACACACGGGTGCAGTATACTACACATGTACATGCATGTAGCCTTATATAGGGGTTAAACACACGGGTGCAGTATACTACACATGTACATGCATGTAGCCTTATATAGGGGTTAAACACACGGGTGCAGTATACTACACATGTACATGCATGTAGCCTTATATAGGGGTTAAACACACGGGTGCAGTATACTACACATGTACATGCATGTAGCCTTATATAGGGGTTAAACACACGGGTGCAGTATACTACACATGTACATGCATGTAGCCTTATATAGGGGTTAAACACACGGGTGCAGTATACTACACATGTACATGCATGTAGCCTTATATAGGGGTTAAACACACGGGTGCAGTATACTACACATGTACATGCATGTAGCCTTATATAGGGGTTAAACACACGGGTGCAGTATACTACACATGTACATGCATGTAGCCTTATATAGGGGTTAAACACACGGGTGCAGTATACTACACATGTACATGCATGTAGCCTTATATAGGGGTTAAACACACGGGTGCAGTATACTGAACATGTACATGCATGTAGCCTTATATAGGGGTTAAACACACGGGTGCAGTATACTACACATGTACATGCATGTAGCCTTATATAGGGGTTAAACACACGGGTGCAGTATACTACACATGTACATGCATGTAGCCTTATATAGGGGTTAAACACACGGGTGCAGTATACTACACATGTACATGCATGTAGCCTTATATAGGGGTTAAACACACGGGTGCAGTATACTACACATGTACATGCATGTAGCCTTATATAGGGGTTAAACACACGGGTGCAGTATACTACACATGTACATGCATGTAGCCTTATATAGGGGTTAAACACACGGGTGCAGTATACTACACATGTACATGCATGTAGCCTTATATAGGGGTTAAACACACGGGTGCAGTATACTACACATGTACATGCATGTAGCCTTATAAAGGGGTTAAACACACGGGTGCAGTATACTACACATGTACATGCATGTAGCCTTATAAAGGGGTTAAACACACGGGTGCAGTATACTACACATGTACATGCATGTAGCCTTATAAAGGGGTTAAACACACGGGTGCAGTATACTACACATGTACATGCATGTAGCCTTATATAGGGGTTAAACACACGGGTGCAGTATACTACACATGTACATGCATGTAGCCTTATAAAGGGGTTAAACACACGGGTGCAGTATACTACACATGTACATGCATGTAGCCTTATAAAGGGGTTAAACACACGGGTGCAGTATACTACACATGTACATGCATGTAGCCTTATAAAGGGGTTAAACACACGGGTGCAGTATACTACACATGTACATGCATGTAGCCTTATAAAGGGGTTAAACACACGGGTGCAGTATACTACACATGTACATGCATGTAGCCTTATATAGGGGTTAAACACACGGGTGCAGTATACTACACATGTACATGCATGTAGCCTTATATAGGGGTTAAACACACGGGTGCAGTATACTACACATGTACATGCATGTAGCCTTATAAAGGGGTTAAACACACGGGTGCAGTATACTACACATGTACATGCATGTAGCCTTATATAGGGGTTAAACACACGGGTGCAGTATACTACACATGTACATGCATGTAGCCTTATATAGGGGTTAAACACACGGGTGCAGTATACTACACATGTACATGCATGTAGCCTTATATAGGGGTTAAACACACGGGTGCAGTATACTACACATGTACATGCATGTAGCCTTATAAAGGGATTAAACACACGGGTGCAGTATACTACACATGTACATGCATGTAGCCTTATAAAGGGATTAAACACACGGGTGCAGTATACTACACATGTACATGCATGTAGCCTTATAAAGGGATTAAACACACGGGTGCAGTATACTACACATGTACATGCATGTAGCCTTATAAAGGGATTAAACACACGGGTGCAGTATACTACACATGTACATGCATGTAGCCTTATAAAGAGATTAAACACACGGGTGCAGTATACTACACATGTACATGCATGTAGCCTTATAAAGGGATTAAACACACGGGTGCAGTATACTACACATGTACATGCATGTAGCCTTATGAAGGGATTAAACACATGGGTGCAGTATACTACACATGTACATGCATGTAGCCTTATGAAGGGATTAAACACATGGGTGCAGTATACTACACATGTACATGCATGTAGCCTTATGAAGGGATTAAACACATGGGTGCAGTATACTACACATGTACATGCATGTAGCCTTATGAAGGGATTAAACACATGGGTGCAGTATACTACACATGTACATGCATGTAGCCTTATAAAGGGATTAAACACATGGGTGCAGTATACTACACATGTACATGCATGTAGCCTTATGAAGGGATTAAACACATGGGTGCAGTATACTACACATGTACATGCATGTAGCCTTATAAAGGGATTAAACACACGGGTGCAGTATACTACACATGGAAGATGCAAACACAAGGGTGCAGTGTACTACACGTGGATGATGCAAACACACGGGTGCAGTGTACTACATGTGGATGATGCAAACACACGGGTGCAGTATACTACATGTGGATGATGCAAACACACGGGTGCAGTATACTAAATGTGGATGATGCAAACACATCGGTGCAGTATACTACATGTGGATGATGCAAACACAAGGGTGCAGTATACTACACATGGATGATGCAAACACAAGGGTGCAGTGTACTACACGTGGATGATGCAAACACACGGGTGCAGTATACTACATGTGGATGATGCAAACACACGGGTGCAGTATACTAAATATGGATGATGCAAACACATCGGTGCAGTGTACTACACATGGATGATGCAAACACACAGGTGCAGTATACTACACGTGGATGATGCAAACACAAGGGTGCAGTGTACTACATGTTGATGGTGCAAACACAATTTTTCAGTATACTACATGTGGATGATGCAAACACACGGGTGGAGTATACTACATGCGGATGATGCAAACACGCGGGTGCAGTATACTACACATGGATGATGCAAACACACGGGTGCATTGTACTACACGTGGATGATGAAAACACACGGGTGCAGTGTACTACATGTGGATGATGCAAACACACGGGGTGCACTGTACTACACATGCATGATGCAAACACACGGGTGCAGTATACTACATATGAATGATTCAAACACATGGGTGCACTGTACTATATGTGCATGATGCAAACACACGGTTGCAGTATACCACACGTGGATGATGCACACCCATGGGTGCAGTATACTACATATGGATGATGCAAACACACAGATGTAGTATACTACATGTGGATTATGCAAACACACGGTAGCAGTATACTACATGTGGATGCTGAAAACACACGGGTGCACTGTACTACATGTGAATGATGCAAACACACGGGTGCACTGTACTACATGTGAATGATGCAAACACACGGGTGCAATGTACTTCATGTGGATGATGCAAACACACGGGTGCACTGTAGTACATGTGAATGATGCAAACACACGGGTGCAATGTACTACATGTGGATGATGCAAACACACGGGTGCAGTGTACTACATGTGGATGATGCAAACACATGGGTGCAGTATACTACACGTGGATGATGCAAACACTCGGGTGCGGTATACATGTGGATGATGCAAACACATGGGTGCAGTATACTACACGTGGATGATGCAAACACTCGGGTGCGGTATACATGTGGATGATGCAAACACATGGGTGCAGTATACTACATGTGGATGATGCAAACACACGGGTGCAGTATACTACATGTGGATGATACAATCACACGGGTGCAGGATACTACATGTGGATGATGCAAACACACGGGTGCAGTATACTACACCTGAATGATGCAAACACACGGGTGCACTATACTACACGTGAATGATGCAAACACACGATAACAGTATACTACATGTGGATAATGCAAATACATCGGTGCACTGAACTACATGTGGATGATGCAAACACACGGGTGCACTATACTACATGTGGATGATGCAAATACACGGGTGCAGTACACTACATGTGGATGACGCAAACACAAGGTAGCAGTATACCATATCATTATGTGAATGATGCAAACACACGGGTGCACTATACTACATGTGGATGCTGCAAACACACAGGTGCACTGTACTACATGTGGATGATGCAAACACATGGGTGCAATGTACTACATGTGGATGATGCAAACACATGGGTGCAGTATAATACTACAAGTGGATGATGCAAACACACGGCTGCAGTATACAAGTGGATGATCCAAACACACAGTACACAGGTACAGTATGATGCAAACAAACAGTACAAGGGTGCAGTATACTACATGTTTATGATGCAAAAAACACACGGGTGCAGTATACTATATGTGGATGATGCAAACACACGGGTGCAGTATACTACATGTGGATGATGCAAACACATGGGTGCAGGATATTAAATGTGCATGATGCAAACACACGGGTGCAGTATACTACTCATGGATGATGCAAACACACATGTGGATGATGCAAACACACAGGTGCAGTGTACTACATGTTTATGATGCAAACACACGGTTGCTGTATACTACATGTGGATGATGCAAACACACGGGTGCAGTATACTACATGTGGATGATGCAAACACACGGATGCAGTATACTACGTGTGGATGCTGCAAACACACAGGTGCAGTGTACTACATGTTTATGATGCAAACACACGGTTGCTGTATACTACATGTGGATGATGCAAACACACGGGTGCAGTATACTACATGTGGATGATGCAAACACACGGATGCAGTATACTACGTGTGGATGCTGCAAACACACAGGTGCAGTGTACTACATGTTTATGATGCAAACACACGGTTGCTGTATACTACATGTGGATGATGCAAACACACGGGTGCACCATACTACATGTGGATGATGCAAACACACGGATGCAGTATACTACGTGTGGATGCTGCAAACACACAGGTGCACTGTACTACATGTGGATGATGCAAACACATGGTTGCAGTATACTACAAGTGGATGATGCAAACACACGGGTGCAGTATACTACACCTGGATGATGCAAACACACGGGTGCAGTATACATGTGGATGATGCAAACACACAGTACACAGGTATGGTATGATGTAAACAAACAGTACACGGGTGCAGTATACTACATGTTTATGATGCAAAAAACACAAGGGTGCAGTATACTATATGTGGATGATGCAAACACACGGGTGTAGTATACTACATGTGGATGATGCAAACACATGGGTGCAGGATATAACATGTGCATGATGCAAACACACGGGTGCCGTATACTACATGTGGATGATGCAAACACACGTGTGGATGATGCAAACACACGGGTGCTGTATACTACATGTGGATGATGTAAAAACACAGGTTCAGTATACTATATGTGGATGATGCAAACACATGGGTGCAGCATACTACATGTGGATGATGCAAACACACGGGTGCACTAAACTACATGTGGATGATGCAAAAAAACACACGGGTGCAGTATAATACATGTGGATGTTGCAAACACACGGGTGCAGTATACTACATGTGGATGGTGCAAACACACGGGTGCAGATATTACATGTGCATGATGCAAACACACGGGTGCAGTATACTACACATGGATGATGCAAAGACATGGGTGCAGGATACTACACATGGATAATGCAAACACACAGGTGCAGTGTACTACACGTGGATAATGCAAACACATGGGTGCAGTATACTACATGTGGATGATGCAAACACACGGGTGCAGTATACTACACGTTGATGATGCAAACACATGGGTGCAGTATACTACACGTGGATGATGCAAACACACGGGTGCAGTGTACTACACATGGATGATGCACACACGGGTGCAGTATACCACACATGGATGATGCAAACACACGGGTGCAGTGTACTACACGTGGATGATGCAAACACATGGGTGCAGTATTCTACATGTGGATGATACAAACACACGGGTGCAGTATACTACATGTGGATGATGCAAACACACGGGTGCAGTGTACTGCACATGGATGATACAAACACACGGGTGCAGTATACTACATGTGGATGATGCAAACACACGGGTGCAGTGTACTGCACGTGGATGATGCAAACACACAGGAGCAGTGTACTACACGTGGATGATGGAAACACAACTACACGTGGATGATGCAAACACACGGGTGCAGTATACCGCACGTGGATGATGCAAACAAACGGGTGCAGTTTCCCCAAATATAAGTGGTACCATTCCCAATGGCAAAAAGTATGTTATTTTGCAATTGGAGTGAAAAAATACCCAATCTTCCCGAAAAAATATTACTCATTTAAACATAAAATATTGCTTTTGTTTGATGGTGAAAAATGTCCAATTTAAGGCAAAATGTCGCAAATTTTGAGCGAGTGCCGGTACCACTCCCAAAAGGGTAAAAAAAATAAATCAATGAAACAGTTCTAAAATGAAAGTTATAAAATTAATGATTCTACTTACCATATGACTTGTTGCCCAGCTCCATGGTAACCCCATCAGGCTGAACAGAACTAATACTTCTGTATGGTTGGGGAGCCAGTCTGTCTTCAAACATTTGGTTATCCCCTATATTGTTCCCTGAATTTACACCAGTTACAGTGTCATCCACATCATCTCGCTCCATCTTTACTATCACCGGATGATTACCATCAGCAGTATATGTTGTTTCCGGTTCAATAGGCCGATTATCGACCTTCAAACCAGTGTCTGGGTCATTTGCAGGTGACCTTTGACCTGTAGGCTCTATGTTGGGGATTTCAGTTTTGTTCAAGCACAAAGGTGACTGATTCAGGCTCCGGTTTGAGTCTTGGGCCCCTGAAATATCAATATCGTCACCACTGACCGACTTCATAGTAGAAGAGGAAACCTTAATGAAATCCCCGTTATCACCACTTGCACTGACTCTATCAGTCGACAGTTCAAATTGTTTAGGTCTTGCTGGACTAGCCGATGCACCAGCTGGACCGTGAACTCTGTAGGCTGGTTTCTTTTGTAGTGGGAAGGATATCACAGACTCCATGGTCATGCGTGCCAGCGACCCCTGCTCCACAGGGGCTCTTTTACTAATACCTGCAGGAATAACAAGATAATTTAATACACAACTTCTGAAAATCTGTAAGGGTAATTCAATTAAAACATATATGGGACCTCAGGAAGGCACTTTTGAAATTGAACACCAACTCATAGATGCAAAATTGAGTTTAAAGAACCAAATTTCAGAAAATAGGGTTCACCGTAGATGTTTATGAAACTGCCTTCCTTGGGTCCACGGTATGTTTTAATGGAACTGAATTTTGTTTAACGGCTCATACTCAACACAGAATAGGTTATTTAGAGCCCCCCCACAGAGAGGTCTATGGTTCTTTAACGTGCTCGGAGGATAGACCGATACACGGGACCGCCCGGTTAACATCCCCATCCAACGGACAAGGCTAAGGGTCTTGCCCAAGAACACACCGACGGAACTCAGTGACACCACGGAGGATTGAACCCGGGGCCTCCGGTTACAAATCCGTCCTCTACCGACTGCGTCACGCCAGCCCTCATGTTTTAATGGAATAGCCCAAACAGTGGTACACTAACATACATACATATATAGTTTCCAGCAAAAATATAAAAACACCCGTACTTGATGTTTTTATATTTATGCTGGAAACTATATATGTTATATTTTTGCTGGAAACTATATATGTATGTATGTTAGTGTACCAGTTTCCAGCAAAAATATAAAAACACCCTTTCTTGATTGCTGCAGCGAATGCGTATTGATAAATACTGTAATCAATAAATACCAGATAAGCTGTTATGAGTATGTTATGTGCTGTTCACAGCAGAGAAGCACAAAGAACCGTAACACAGTCTAGTCTAGAGTGGTACTGGTCCATCAAAGTTATGTGCTGTTCACAGCAGAGAAGCACAAAGAACCGTAACACAGTCTAGTCTAGAGTGGTACTGGTCCATCAAAGTTATGTGCTGTTCACAGCAGAGAAGCACAAAGAACCGTAACACATTCTAGACTAGAGTGGTACTGGTCCATCAAAGTTATGTGCTGTTCACAGCAGAGAAGCACAAAGAACTGTAACACAGTCTAGTCTAGAGTGGTACTGGTCCATCAAAGTTATGTGCTGTTCACAGCAGAGAAGCACAAATAATCGTAACACAGTCTAGACTAGAGTGGTACTGGTCCATCAAAGTTATGTGCTGTTCACAGCAGAGAAGCACAAAGAACCGTAACACAAGTCTAGTCTAGAGTGGTACTGGTCCATCAAAGTTATGTGCTGTTCACAGCAGAGAAGCACAAAGAACTGTAACACAGTCTAGTCTAGAGTGGTACTGGTCCATCAAAGTTATGTGCTGTTCACAGCAGAGAAGCACAAAGAACCGTAACACAGTCTAGTCTAGAGTGGTACTGGTCCATCAAAGTTATGTGCTGTTCACAGCAAATAAACACAAAGAACCGTAACACAGTCTAGTCTAGAGTGGTACTGGTCCATCAAAGTTATGCGCTGTTCACAGCAGAGAAGCACAAAGAACCGTAACACAGTCTAGTCTAGAGTGGTACTGGTCCATCAAAGTTATGTGCTGTTCACAGCAGAGAAGCACAAAGAACCTTAGCACAGTCTAGTCTAGAGTGGTACTGGTCCATCAAAGTTATGTGCTGTTCACAGCAGAGAAGCACAAAGAACCGTAACACAGTCTAGTCTAGAGTGGTACTGGTCCATCAAAGTTATGTGCTGTTCACAGCAGAGAAGCACAAATAACTGTAACACAGTCTAGACTAGAGTGGTACTGGTCCATCAAAGTTATGTGCTGTTCACAGCAGAGAAGCACAAAGAACCGTAACACATTCTAGTCTAGAGTGGTACTGGTCCATCAAAGTTATGTGCTGTTCACAGCAGAGAAGCACAAAGAACCGTAACACAGTCTAGTCTAGAGTGGTACTTGTCCATCAAAGTTATGTGGTGTTCACAGCAGAGAAGCACAAATAACCGTAACACAGTCTAGACTAGAGTGGTTCTGGTCCATCAAAGTTATGTGCTGTTCACAGCAGAGAAGCACAAAGAACCGTAACACATTCTAGTCTAGAGTGGTACTGGTCCATCAAAGTTATGTGCTGTTCACAGCAGAGAAGCACAAAGAACCGTAACACAGTCTAGTCTAGAGTGGTACTGGTCCATCAAAGTTACGTACTGTTCACAGCAGAGAAGCACAAAGAACCGTAACACAGTCTAGCCTAGAGAGGAACTGGTCCATCAAAGTTATGTGGTGTTCACAGCAGAGAAGCACAAATAACCGTAACACAGTCTAGACTAGAGTGGTACTGGTCCATCAAAGTTTGACGTTCCTCTTAGAACAGAGTACCTAACTGGAAACAAAAATTGAAGTCAATACATGGACAAGCACTCGTTAATGTAAGCCAAAAGCATTTCGAAAGTATTTGTTTAGTTAATTTTATTTGATGGCTGGTTGGATCACCGATATTTATTTTAAGACAATGATGGATGGTGGATCCCATTTTTTATTTTGGGTCATGGGGTCCTCAAAATCACCACGCATTTAATTTTGGAATTGCCCTTACATTTAGAGGAGTAGTCCAGACAAGATTTAATCATCATAGAATCATTAAAGGTCCATAACTCGGCTATAAGTCAATGGACCAGAGCAGCATGACAATACGCATAACTAAACTTCACATTGATACTACCGAGCAAATATTTTGCCAAAATCAGTTGAGAAGTTACGGAGGTGTAGTAGTACTGACAAGATATAATCATTATAAAATCATTAAAGAGCCATAACTCTGCCGTAAGTCAATGGACCGGAGCAGTGCGAAGATATACAAAAATAGTGGTTGCTTTAAGGGAGTTGGCGGGTTAATACAGCAAACACATATAATTTTTTTTGCCTAAGCCCAGATATTTTTAGAGCTTTTAAAAAATAATATTCATGATATTGGAAAATGTACAGTATTTGCAAGAAAAATATTTAAAGTAAAATGTTTAACATCATTTTTTCAGCACATCTTAGGCTTTGTATGACGGTCGATTTTTTGTGATAAAGGCAGACCACCCACTTTTTTATTCCTGGGTAGAACTGTATGCCTCCCGCCATCCGCAAGAATGAACACTTTCTCACTCACAAGTTGAGTTCCCAGTGGGATTCCAACCCGCAGCAGTGAGAGCTGGCTATTAGGTTTACAATGCAACGTCGTTAACCCCTCGACCACGGAGCGCTTACTCAAATACTCAGCTAACCTGGAGCTCTGGTTGATAGATACAGACTTACCTTTGCCATCTCTGCTCGAGTAAGAAGATGCCGCAAACCTCTTGGTTGCTGTATGCAGATTGTCCTCGGGTTTTCGTTTATGGTGCCCTAAAAGAAGATCACCATCATTTGTTTTTATGTTATCCAGTCCATAATTACGGGGTTAATCCAAAATTACGTGGAAATCTATATCTCATAATTTTTTAATTTTGTATAGTCAAACCTGGTTTAAGAGACCGCTCAAGGGAAAGACCAAAAGTGGTCGTTTAATGCAGGTGGTCTCTTATTACAGGTTCTAACATTGTCTTCTTGTGAAATGTTTAAATTCCAATTATGAAGACTGATAATTAATAGTATTAACCAGTGTTTTTTTTATGCCTAATTTGGGGCCGTTATTCGGCCCCATTCACAATGCCAAAAAGTATACTTTTTTCACAATTATATCCAAAACAAGAGGCCCAAGAGGGCCTGTGGACGCTCTACTGGCTCAAGATAAAGTTTATGTATAAGGTGCCATAAGTCTTTCAAAAATCATTCAACCAGAACATGGCAATGACAGGTGCAACTAGGCTTAGTACTGATCGTTCTCGCCAAGATCGCTGAAATCTGGCAAAGAGTTCAGAAGAGATTCATCTGGACAAAGTTTGTGTATTAAAACATTTAAAGGGTCACAACTCTGCCAAAAATCATTCAACCGAAATATGGCGATGATATGCAAAACTAGGCTTGATACTGATCATCCTTGTCAAGTTCCGTCTATATCCAGCCAGGGGTTCAAAAGAACTAGCCCGGAAAAAAATTGTGGTATCAAGAAAAATCCTTTAAAGGGCCATAACTCTGCCAAATATCTGTAAACCGGAACATGACAATGACATGCACAGCTAGGATTGGTGCTGATCATCCCTGCAAAGTTTCATTGAAATCTGGCGAGGGGTTCAGGACAAGTAGATCAGACAAAGTTTGTGTATTAAAACCTTTAAAGGGAATATGCCAATGATTTGCACAACTAGACATGGAATTGATCATCCCTAAAAAGCTTCGTTTAAATCCGGCCAGATTCAGGAGAACTAGTCAGAACAAAGTTTGTGTATTAAAACCTTTAAAGGGCCCCAACTCCGCCAAAAATCATTCAACCGGAACACGGCAATGATGTGCACAACTAGATATAGAATAGATCATCCCTAAAAAGTTTTGTTTAATCCGGCCATTGGTTCAGGAGAACTAGTCAGAACAACGTTTGTGTATTAAAACCTTTAAAGGGCTATAACTCTGCCAAAATCATTCAACTGGAACACGGCGACTATGTACAACTAGGCTTGGTACTGATCATCCCTGCAAAGTTTCAATGAAATCCGGTCAAATGAAGGCCCTTTCATCTTAATGAGGCCAAGATGTAGCATATTTCAGAAAAGCAAGGGCCATGACTCCGATGTAAATGGTCCAATCTGGATGGTTTTCGAACTCATCCAAGCTTTCATTGATATTAACAATCTGGTAAAGTTTCTTAAAGATCGGATGAAAGATGAAGGCCCTATCGTCTTGAGGCAAAATATAGGATTTTTAACTAAATCAAGGGCCATAACCTCACTGTTACTGGTCCGATCTAGCTGGTTTCCGAACTTGACCAAGCTTTCATTGATAGGAACAATCTCATAAAGTTTCATAAAGATCGCATGAAAAATGAAGGCCCTATCATTTTAACGAGGCAAAATATAGCATTTTAACAGAATCAAGGGCCATAACTCATCTGTTACTGGTCCGATCTGGCTGGTTTTCGAAATTGTCTGAGCTGTCATTATAAACAATCCGGTAAAGTTTTGTAAAGATCAGATGAAAGATAAAGGCCCTATCGAATTAACGAGGCAAAATATAGCATTTTTAACTAAATCAAGGGCCATAACTCCCCTGTTACTGGTCTGATCTGGCTGTTCTACTAAATTGTCCGAGCTTCCATTTATATAAACAATCTGGTAAAGTTTGGTAAAGATCGAATGAAAGATAATGGCCCTATCGTCTTAAACGAGTCCAAAATATAGCATTTTTAACTAAATCAAGGGCCATAACTCCGCTGTTAATGGTCCGATCTAGATGGTCGTCGAAATTGTCCGAGCTTTCATTTATATAAACTATCTGGTCAAGTTTGGTAAAGATTGGATGAAAGATGAAGGCCCTATTGTCTAAATGAGGCAAAATATAGCATTTTTAACTAAATCAAGGGCAATAACTCCGCTGTTAATAGTCCGATCTAGTTGGTTTTCAAACTTGTCCGAGCTTTCATTGATATTAACAATCTGTGCAAGTTTGGTAAAGATCAAATAATAAATGAAGGTGCTAGAGTGTTCACAAGGCTTAATATGGCATTTTTCAGCAAAACAAGGGCCATAACTCCTGTGAAATTATTTCGATCTTGCCTGTTTTCAAACTTGTCCGAGCTTTCATTGATATAAAGACACTGGAAAAGTTTCGTAAAGATTTGATTAATAATGAAGGCCCTAGAGTGTTCACAAGCCAAAAGTTAACGACGGACGACAGACGACGGACGACGGACGGACGACGGACAACTCGCCATCCCATAAGCTCTTCTGGCCTTCGGCCAGTAGAGCTAAAAATCACAATCTGAAAAAAAAACAAAACAAAAAAAAAAAAAAAAAAAAAAAAAAAAAAAACAGGCAGTAAGGATACTAGTCTTAATATAAGCTGGTGTCAAAACTAGTCTGTATTTACCAAAAACAAAACTTAAAACCAGGGATATTAAACTGTGAAAATAAAAGTGAAAAAAGTTTCTTTTTCTTTTGTTATAATATTTCACAATTTTCACAATTTCTAGAAAAATGCCGCTATTTTTCACAATGGCACAGTCACCGACTGCATTCACAAAACACATAAAAAACACTGTTAACATAAATGAAAAATAAATATTAAAGCTATATAAATTTATGAAGTAAACTCTATACAACAATCATTAATTTAATCAAATCTAGTTTCGTTTCAAACACAAAGTGGTTGCTTACGGCAGGTGAGCGCTTAACACATAGGTGGGCGTATGACCAGGTGTGACTCTATTCCAATACACCCCTTACCTCTACTATTTATCTACTATGAAATACCTAGTGACCTATTATATATCACAGCAATGTATGCACATGACCTGGGAAGGTGCGCTGATTGGTTGAGGACGTAAAAATGATATATATATATATAAAATGAAGGGGTGAAAGCTTTTTTATATTTCAACGCTCAGTTAAATGATTTGAATTGAATTGAATGTTGTTTAACGGCTCATCAACACAGTACAGGTTATTTAGAGCCGCCCCAGAGAGAGGGGAAGGATACATAGGAATCCGGGAACCTGCCCTACTCTTATTATCGAATAGATTCCTATGGTTCTTTAACGTGCTCGGTTGATAGACCGATACACGGGACCGCCCAGTTTACGTCCCCATCCGACGGACGAGGCTTAGGAAAAGTGTCTTGCCCAAGAACACACCGACGGAACACAGTGGCACCACGGAGGATTGAACCCGGGGCCTCCGGTTACAAATCCGCCGCGCTACCGACTGCGCCACGCCAGCCCTCCTAAATGATTTGACCGTTCAACTTACTCTTCATACAAAACCCTAGGAACTGAGCCTTAATCTCATCATGGTTGAAGAGGAAATCCTTGCCGAACTCGGATCCCAGATGTGACAATGTTCCCTCCGTCACGCTCGCCGTCAGTAACACAGATTCCTCACCGGTGTGATCACGCAACTGCTCAACCTTAAACAATAGATTACATTCTACACAGTATCTGTTTTTTAACAATAAATAAGTTACATTCTACACAGTATCCAGGTCAATAAACATAGTATATATTGCAAGGATATACAATGCAGTCTACACAGTATCCATGTCAATAAACATAGTATATATTACAAGAATATATAGAATACAGTCTACACAGTATCCAGGTCAATAAACATAAGATATATAGAATACAGTCTACACAGTATGCAGGTCAATTAACATGAGATATATAGAATACATTCTACATCCAGGTCAATAAACATAAGATATATAGAATACAGTCTACACAGTATCCAGGTCAATAAACATTAGATATATAGAATACATTCTACATCCAGGTCAATAAACATAAGATATATAGAATACAGTCTACACAGTATCCAGGTCAATAAACATAGTATATATTACAAGGATATACACAATACAGTCTACACAGTATCCAGGTCAATAAACATAGTATATATTACAAGGATATACACAATACAGTCTACACAGTATCCAGGTCAATAAACATAGTATATATTACAAGGATATACACAACACAGTCTACACAGTATCCAGGTCAATAAACATAGTATATATTACAAGGATATACACAATGCAGTATACACAGTATCCAGGTCAATAAACATAGTATATATTACATATAAGAATATATACAATACAGTCCACACAGTATCCAGGTCAATAAACATAGTATATATTACAAGGATTATCATGTAGGTAGGGTCGGGTGACCCGAACCACACAATTTATTTTTTTAGGCCTAAGGGCGAGTAGCTTTTTGCTTCCTCTAGTCCTGCAGGGCGAGTGGATTTTTCCAAATGTTTACACCCCTGTGCTGTCTACACAGTATCCAGGCAACCGAAACCTAGCGGACCCTCTAAAACCATTTATGAAGTCAGAACCTTTGAACCCATAACCTGTTAAGCACGACTATAATAGCCTTTGCGTCCATTGTAAACCCAGATCAGTCTAAGGATCAGTCATTTCCCCAAAACACCCCTTAAATTTATTTCATAGTTTGAAAAGGCCACGCTTCATGGATTACTATGAATCCTTCTCGAAATAAACTTTAGATAATATGATGTTAAGCCAAATTGAATTAACAAGAACTGATTTCAACTCAAATCACCGGATTTTGAGCTGTTTTTATTGGGCTGTATTTTCAATGCCAAAACATATCTGTTATTCCCAATTTTTAGACAAAAATTCGCAAATGAAAGGAAAAAGGAAGAGATTTATTGTGACAAATACTGAGAATGAATGCTTTAAAATTCTTCTGTTGACCTTGTTGTACTGAAAACAGTATTAAAGATACAATTATTAAATGAATGTTTTACTGTATTTTTCCCCCAATTTTACGAAAAAATCACAAAACAACAGTGAAAACATACCAGCATCTGTATCTGAGACTTGAGCACAGCCTTCAGTATGCCTTTGTATCCTGGTACATCTTTGTACACCTCCAGGTCAAACCCCAGTGACGACATTGTCTCACCTTTCTATGACCTGTCACAGTAATAAAGCATTAATACATGTACACCTCCAGGTGAAACCCCAGCAATGACACCGTCTCACCTTTATATTACCTGTGACTCACCTGTTGTCACAGAAATAAAGCATTAATACATGTACACCTCCAGGTGAAACCCCAGCAATGACACCGTCTCACCTTTATATCACCTGTGACTCACCTGTTGTCACAGAAATAAAGCATTAATACATGTACACCTCCAGGTGAAACCCCAGCAATGACACCGTCTCACCTTTATATCACCTGTGACTCACCTGTTGTCACAGAAATAAAGCATTAAAACATGTACACCTCCAGGTCAAACCCCAACAACGACACCGTCTCACCTTTATATCACCTGTGACTCACATGTTGTCACAGAAATAAAGCATTAATACATGTACACCTCCAGGTCAAACCCCAGCAATGACACCGTCTCACCTTTATATCACCTGTTGTCACAGAAATAAAGCATTAATACATGTAAACCTCCAGGTGAAACCCCAACAACGACATCGTCTCACCTTTATATCACCTGTTATCACAGTAATAAAGCATTAATACACCTCCAGGTCAAACCCCTGTGACGACATCGTCTCACCTTTGTATCACCTGTTATCACAGTAATAAAACATTAATACATACATACACCTCCAGGTCAAACCCCAACGACGACTTCGTCTCGCCTTTATATCACCTGTTGTCACAGTAATAAAGCATTAATACACCTCCAGGTCTAACCCCAGCGACAACATCATCTCACCTTTATATCACCTGCTGTCACAGTAATAAACCATTAATACACCTCCAGGTCAAACCCCAGCGACAACATCATCTCACCTTTATATCACCTGCTGTCACAGTAATAAACCATTAATACACCTCCAGGTCAAACCCCAACGACGACATCGTCTCAACTTTATATCACCTGCTGTCACAGTAATAAAACATAAATACACCTCCAGGTCAAACACCAGCGACGACATCGTCCCACCTTTATATCACCTGTTGTCACAGTAATAAAGCATTAATACATGCACACCTCCAGGTCAAACCCCAGCGACGACATCGTCTCACCTTTATATCACCTGCTGTCACAGTAATAAAGCATTAATACATGTACACCTCCAGGTCAAACCCCAGCGATGACATTGTCTCACCTTTGTATCACCTGCTGTCACAGTAATAAAGCATTAATACATGTACACTTCCAGGTCAAAGCCCAGCGACGACATTGCCTCACCTTTATATCACCTGCAGTCACAGTAATAAAGCATTAATACACCTCCAGGTCAATCCCAGCGATGACATCGTCCCACCTTTATATCACCTGTGACTCACATGTTGTCACAGTAATAAAGCATTAATACATGTAAACCTCCAGGTGAAACCCCAACAACGACATCGTCTCACCTTTATATCACCTGTTATCACAGTAATAAAGCATTAATACACCTCCAGGTCAAACCCCTGTGACGACATCGTCTCACCTTTGTATCACCTGTTATCACAGTAATAAAACATTAATACATACATACACCTCCAGGTCAAACCCCAACGACGACTTCGTCTCACCTTTATATCACCTGTTGTCACAGTAATAAAGCATTAATACACCTCCAGGTCAAACCCCAGCGACAACATCATCTCACCTTTATATCACCTGCTGTCACAGTAATAAACCATTAATACACCTCCAGGTCAAACCCCAACGACGACATCGTCTCAACTTTATATCACCTGCTGTCACAGTAATAAAACATTAATACACCTCCAGGTCAAACACCAGCGACGACATCGTCCCACCTTTATATCACCTGTTGTCACAGTAATAAAGCATTAATACATGCACACCTCCAGGTCAAACCCCAGCGACGACATCGTCTCACCTTTATATCACCTGCTGTCACAGTAATAAAGCATTAATACATGTACACCTCCAGGTCAAACCCCAGCGATGACATTGTCTCACCTTTGTATCACCTGCTGTCACAGTAATAAAGCATTAATACATGTACACTTCCAGGTCAAAGCCCAGCGACGACATTGCCTCACCTTTATATCACCTGCAGTCACAGTAATAAAGCATTAATACACCTCCAGGTCAATCCCAGCGATGACATCGTCTCACCTTTATATCACCCGCTGTCACAGTATTAAATGAATGAAACGTAATAAAGAAGGTTTCCAATCTGAAAAATGTAAAAATTTAAGAAAAATTAGACTACTAACATTTTTTGGGTTTTAATAATCCTCGATTCATTTGGAGGGGATGTAAAGACGTCAGTCCTTTTGCTATACACCTAAAGATCTCTGAACTTCTGTATAAATCAGTCATTCGCGACTTCAAGTTTGGTAAAGTCTGATGTCTAGTGTGCAGGGATATACTTATACCTTTTGCACCTTTAAGATATCTCAATGTCTGTGTTAATCAGTATTTCACGCTAATAAACACCAGTGTTTTTTTTCTCTATTTTGGGAACATAGCCCATGGCGTTGGAATTGGGAATTTTAGCGCGATTTTTCATAAAATTGGGAATTGTAGCGCGATTTTTAATAAAATTCGGAAAAATATAAAGTAAAGCTTTCCTTTCATAATTATATCTTTAATACTGTTTTTTGTACACCAAGATAAACAGAAGAATTTATAAGCTTTTGAACCCCAATCCAATGAACCCCAATCATTGGATTGGGACACTAAAAAAAAAAAAAAAAAAAAAATTTAATTTTTTTTTTTTTTTAAATTGGGAATTTTTTCCTCTTAATTGGGAAAAAAAGGTATGTTTTGGCATTGGGAATATGACCGAATTTCGGCTATAAAAACAGCCAAAAAAAAACACTGAACACTAATCTCAATGTAAAGGCTTCAATAGTGGTTTCCAAGCAACTGAAAAAAGAACATGTGGTGATATTGGGCAACCTCAGCCCAGTTAGCTCACCCTGTAAGTGAGGGGTCCCGTTACTGGCGACGAGGTAATTTGGTGGACGTAGAACAGCGGCACATGGGATCTGGAAAGGGTCAGTCTCATTTATTTGACGTCTGGGTTGCTTTTTACATACGGACGTTAATAGATGCACTAGATTGTTTGCCATTCAAACAATGCATAGTACCTATATTTAAACTAATGTATTGGATATCAAATTAAATTTTAGTGTGAAATGGATAACAAACGATCATTCTTCATTTTAGGTAAGTTGTACATTTATAAAACTCAGTATATCAGTTTAAACCAACTGTTTATGTCTAGCGCAGAGAATCTCTGCGCAGAAAAGTCCACACATAAAAAAGTCAAACGCGTTTGCATGTCGGAGGACAGCGCATATCAAACATAGTCTCACCATTCGTAGACGTGTATTTTATGTACTAGGAAAGGGTCAGCTCTTTAAAGATAAAAAGTGGGTTGGGGAGTGTGGCGATATTAGGTACCCAGCCAGGTTATGTCAGTTGGTAAAGCACCTGCCCTATAAGAGATGGCTCCTGGGTATGAATCCCGTATCAGCCACACATTACTTCCTTGCCTTGGTTTGCTTCAAACGTGACTCGTGACTCTTTGGTTAGGACCATGCAATGATGCATATTTGGCTATTAGGATTGCGATTTCTGTAGGAAGTAGTCAATCGCGTATTTGTTTTAATAGCTATCATGTTAATTCACTAAAATGAAGTCTGTATCGTGATAAAAAGTCCATGTACATGATCAGATGATGACTGATGTGCGCCAAATCGTAAACACTAGCAAACCTCCGGCAAACCTCGAGATAATTTTGTTTTCATGACTTTAGAATAAAGAAATGACTGCTATTTTATATTTGACACTCACCAGATTTCTTAAATCAACTTTCTTTCCGTCAACACTCACTATCACAAAGAGTTTTGATTGGGATACGTTTATGAAATAAGAGTGTGAGAAAAAAAATCTCAAAATTGGTCACCTTCCTTGTTGGCGTTTTTGAATCTCCGGCAATCGAGAACTCAATCAAGGGGGGTAATTCTGGGTAGGCCTAACGTGCGAAAAGGTGTCCTTTTCACGAAAGGGAGATTCAGTATACGAAAAGGAAAATGCTACTGCTCGTTAGTGTCTTAGAAGCCAACCGAGGTCCCAGACGCCTAAATTTTTCCATGTGGAATTTGCAAGAAGGCATGTAAACTCCAGTCCATAGCGTGTGACGAATGGATCCACAAATCATGCATTGCCGCAGGGGCGTAGCGTGACCAAAATCTCAATTACTCACGTGGGTAGGTGCGGGAGGGCGCTCGTACGTGACTTCTGGTGCATTTTAGGGTCAGGATGAAAGATTTAAATCCTGTCGAAAATACCATTATTTCTTAACATTTCAGATTCGCTACGTGCCTGATTGGAATGTCAACAACACAATTTAGTAGGCTTGGGCACAGTAGTGACTCATGGACATGCCCTACATGCTCATATCTTAATAACTCTTTACTCATGTATACAGTTCCATCAGTCGACTCTGATCTAGGTATCCCAGCCAAACAAGACTGCTTCCAACACCTCAACTCATCAATCATCGAATTGTAGTGTCTCAGACATCCCCAGCAAGTTACTGTACTGAGTCAAGAACAAGTGTTGGCAAGGATACTGACGATTCAATTTTTAACACATCTTTTTATTCTCCTTCCGGTTAAGGTCTGGATTCTCGAGAGAATGTACAGATGACCTGTGATGGGAATGAGACAGCCTTGAACAACATATTATGTACTCACCTCATCACATAAGCAAAGACTGGAAAAGGCTGACCAGAACCGGAATACTTGCTTCAGATTCATGAACATCAATTTATCCAGATCCAGATTTCCAGGGCTTACGCAAAAAGGAAAAAAGGGCTTGAGTCTGTTATCATCGATTGTGACCCTGCCATTATTCTAGGCACAGATACATGGTTGGATAGCTCTATAAACTCTAGCGAAATCTTACCAAATGAGTTCGGATTTGACATCCAGATCAACACGGTGGGATTCTTATTGCCACAACAAACAAAGAAAAACACCTCCAGCTACAAAACCTAAAGAAGAGTAAAGATATTGCTAATCCTAGGCCTACCAGGAATAACCCTTTAAATTAATAGGCAAACACGCAATACATGTCATTAGGATAAAGCATAGGAAATGGACTAAATATAAACATTTTAAAAATGAGAACAAAATGAGAACAACTACAACGAATAAAAAATTCTAGAAATAATGTTGTGTATGAACTTAGAAGATGTAAATATCATTATGAAAAGGATCTGGCATCAAACATTAAAATGGACGATAAACAATTTTGGAAGTATGTAATGTCCAATACCAAAACCAAAATATCGGTCTGTAACTTACAGAAAACCAATGAAGAACTAAAAGGAGTGATAAAGAAAAGGCGGAACTATTAAATAACCACTTTATCTCGGTCGTTATATCAAAGAAAACATTGCAATGATACCGACTATGGATGAAAAGTCAAACTTAACTAGGCTAACCCATTAAATATCACAGAAGATAAGATTAACAAACTTCTGAATGATATCAAGTCATCGAAATCCCTGGGACCTAATAAAGTATGTGCAAATACACTGACAGTAACCCTTACACAACTAATTAAAAAATCTATGGAAACAATGATGATGAAAACAATGTGTATTTTATCAAAGACCAAGTAAATAAAATTTAAAAAAATTGCTAAGGTATCACAGGAAAAAGACCTAGGGGATAGCTTTTGACTCGAAGTTAAAGTTTTCTAACCATATAAGTGGGAAGGTCTCTAAGGCCAATAGGAACTTAGGACTAATATTCAAAACTTTTACCTATATGGACATAGAAATGTTCCGCTTCTTATATAAATCCCTTGTTAGACCTCACCTGCAATATGCCACAGTTGTCCGGTCCCCATATCTTAAAAAAATATATCACTATAGAAAATATCCAAAAAAGAGCTACCAGAATGGTGGGCAATTTTCCATACCATACAAGACTTACTATGTTAGGACTACCAATCCTTGAGTATCGAAGAGAGCGAGCCGACGTTATTCAGGTTTACAAACTTTTAAACAACATCGTTGTAGCAAACAAAAATAAACTATTCACTATTGACACCAGGGGAAACTCAAAGAAACTATTTAAGGAAAGAGCAAGAGTTGATATTAGGAGGAAATCCTTTGCTTAGAGAGTGATAGAATCTTGGAACAAACTACCTAACACTGTAATTGAGGCACCCACCATACATTCATTCAAAAGTAGGCTAAACAAACATTGGGCAAAACATCCTTCCAAATTCAGGACAAACATCAAAATGAAATATAAATATACAACCTAAAAGGACAAAAGTGTAACCAGATGTCACGAGTCTAACGACCCTACCAGGAAAAAAACAATCAAAACAGGCCTAAGAAACCCGCGGTTTAGCACTGGCCTCGACTACAGTATGAACAGTATTGCACTTATAAGCGGAGAGATATCAACTAATTCCAAGAATATAACCACAGCATCTTACTACAGGCCATCAAACCGTACGGACAGTTCGTATTTCAACCAGACGACAGAATAGCGTCGATTGCCGAAAAGTACCATAAAGAAGAGCGTTTTGATCGTCGGTGGTGACTTCAACATTCCAGATATTGACTGGACTAACCTGACACTCACTGGAGCACAGTACCCGCCTGACAGTTACTGGAGCACAGTAACCGCCTGACAGTTACTTGAGCACAGTACCCGCCTGACATTTACTGGAGCACAGTACCCGCCCGACAGTTACTGGAGCACAGTACCCGCCTGACAGTTACTGGAGCACAGTACCCGGTGAAAGTTAACAGAAGATTCCTAGACATAGTGACGGATAACAGCCATGATCAACTTCCCACTAGAAAGGACAAGATCCTTGATCTCATCCTTACCAGCCATACCAGCGTTAACCAAAGATGCAAGCCAATGTCATCCATTGGAGACTGTGAGTGATCATGATACGGTTTTATTTGATACCACCATGTAAGCACGTACAGCGGCATATATTCATCTGGAAAAGTGCAGACATCGCAGATATAAAGAAAGACGCTACCGCTTTCATTGAATCATTCATCAAGAGGCGTTTTGAAAATGTTGAACTCATGTGGTCGGACTTTAAAAATAACAGGCTTGATAATATCAACCATCGAGTACCAACAAAGATAAGTTCGGCTAGATGAATTCCGACATTAGACGCATCATCAGACGTATGTCATAAAAGGGGAAATGTGCATACAGACAAACAAATGTGTGTACTATCTTTTGGTGGAAAATCTATAAGAAATGAGACTTGCATATGTACTTTTACTTTTTCAGTCTTTGGTCAGAGTTTGTGCTCAAGAGATTGATGGCACATCCATTGTCGTAATGTATCAAGTTTATTTCAATTATTCACTGTGTTCATTTCAGGAGATGAAAAGAAAACTACTACAACAATGTTGAACTGAATATACTCATTATAGCTGTAATATTTCCGACGCATTTTAAATGTATATATTACTTGACAGTAGCATATAAACTAATATAACACAAGCCACGTTAAAGAACTTCTTTTTTGTTTGCAAATGAAATCACTCGGAACATCATCTGAAGTGCATATTAAACGCGCGATTTCATTTATTGAATTTAGTTGATATTCTCAGGAATATTGATTAGATGAAGGGTCGATCTGACGTGACCTTAGAAAATGTGAACCTCACCTCCAATACAGTGTTGTCAGAAAGTCCCCAATTTTGTACGTCTTATCATTTTGCAACGCACTACATGATTGGTGGTGGACCCATTTACAGTTCGCCACTATGCTTTCCTCTTTAAATGTGCGATACCCGACACTATGATGACGGCTACCTAAAGCCCAAAAGGGCGGTGACGTAATGTTTGATGTTTGTCTGCAATCTTGTCTTGTCCTGCTTTCAATGGTTTATTCTCTTGTTGCTCTCAGTCTGGCTTCTGCCAAAGAAATATAAAAAGATCGGACAGGGAAAGTAGCATTCAAGGAGGACGGTCAACCACAAAACACAGAAACAAACACGCAAACAGACAAACAAGAAGGCAAAAGTAATAATAAATGCAAACGAGTCATTCAGTACTTTCTTTGTAGCTTTCTAGGCTATTGTTTTTTGTATTTATATATACACGAGCGTCTTTGTGTTTTACTTATATTGCCTATTAATGCTGCCTTGTTGGTTAGAGAATAGTTCATGGCGGGGATTTCTTTATTTAGGCTGTCCCGTTTTATTGGGATGACAGTAGGGTAAGTGTGAGGTTTGATGCACCCTAGAACCTGGTTTAACCACCCCACCCCACCCCTACCACCCTCAGCGGCATTTTTTGCCATTGACCGTTCCAAGTCGGCAGCCCTATTGTCAACCCTTGTGTGTTTGTGATGTCTTATCTTGCCTTTTATTCATCTTTATATATAGTTCTTCTTTGTTTCTTTGTGTGTTTGTGGTTGATTGTCGTCCTTGAATGCTACTTTTCCTGTTCGATTTTTATATCTACTTTATCTATTCAAAACACACGCCCCATTCTTAAATTTGCAACAGAACCGTTTAATATCGACTATCTGCTGGTCCGTATACAGGTTTACCACTGGATGCTTAAGTCCATTCATGTATTTAACGTTTTTAACAAAATCACGGCTCTTTGTCATTTCCTCTACACTGACAATGTGGTCTGCTGCATTATTGGAACTGTCTGATGTGGACCTAGATGCTCTGTTTATTGAATGCTTTAATTGTCTTTTCTGTAATTAGGTGTAGCCCCTTTTTGTATAAAACACGTTGAGATATATCTGGAATATTACGTGGAATTAGGTGTATATAGTAGTGAAGTATAGGCAATTTTTTGATTATGCGTTTCTTTTTCCTTTCAGTATAGAAGTCTAGGGTTTCTAAAACGCAACATCAGGAGTAAAACTCCAGGCATCAGGTCTACTGCATATACAGGTCTAGTCCGTCCAGTATGCGAGTATTCCTCATCAGTATGAAGTTGAGAAAAACATTGACAAGTTGAAAGAGCAGCAAGGTGGGTACATAATGAGTATTTATATCAATCTAGTGTAACTCCTTAAATGGCGCCACCTACAAGAACGACGTTCTGAAGCTTTACTTGTCGATTAGTTGTTATAAACATGCCACTCATGTCAATCATGCTAAGAGTTTATCCAGTTGAAGCACACCCAACGAAACACAGGAAGTGTCGGCCTGGGGTATTCGCATAATATATATATATTTTGCCTCTTTAAGATGATAGGGCCTCCATTTTTCATTCGATCTTTACCAAACTGTACCAGATTGTTAGTGTCAATAAAAGCTCGGATAAGTTCGAAAATCAACCAGATCGGACCGGTAACAGCGGAGTTATGGCCCTTGATTTAGTTAAAAATACTATATTTTGCCTCGTTAAGATGACAGGGCCTTCATTTTTCATCCGATCTTTACCAAACTTTACCAGATTGTTAGTGTCAATAAAAGCTCGGATAAGTTTGAAAACCAGCCAGATCGGATCAGTAACAGCGGAGTTATGGCCCTTGATTTAGTTAAAAATGCTATAGGGGGCACTCCACAGTTTAATCTACATTTCTCAATCATCAAACCCATGACAAGCCCTTAGCCTGAATCCTTGAGCAAAAATAAATCACATCATCATTGTGTCATACATTTCTTAGAAGACAATACAATAACCCATGTTTCCATACCAAACAAAAGTATCAAAAAGCATTTTCTGTACAACTTTAGTCCCATTTCTTTAAGATTACCCCACCCCTCAAAACATGCTAAAAAAGCAATTTTAGCAATATTTCAAATGTCAATAAATATTATAAAAAAAAAGAACTTTCCTACGCTTATCAGGGTCATGTCTGCACTCATAATGCTCTTGCATATCAGGAAATGCTAAATTTTACATACCTATTCCGGCGTTTTACAATGTTATTCCACCCCGTGAGTCAAAATCACCCATTTTACCTACTTTTTGGAAGTTTTTGATAGGTTCACATTTTTCTATTTATAGCCTCCAAAACCCCGAAAGAATGGATATTCCAATACACCAAAATAAACTTAGAAGTATTCAAAACTGAAAAAAATATCAAACATGTGCTTCATAATTATTATAAATACCATCCATGGACCTAAAAGATGCTTAGTTGATTTCTTTCTGATTTACACCATGGACATTCGTGCGAAACTGAGAAGTGTCCCCTTGTCAATCATGCTATGAGTTTATCCAGGTGCAGCACACCCATTGAAACACAGGAAGTGTCGGCCTGGGGTATTTCGCATAATGGCGGTCAATAAATAATTCTTATTTCTTTTTGTAAAAAAAAGGCATTTTCACTAATTTAAAGTGCCATTTTTGGTTTATATCACATTGTTGATCTATTTGTTATATTTTTCAAGCATTGTCATGTCAAAATTGTGAGTGTTTTTTTTGCTTATATGGAAATGAGTGTATGAATACAATATTTTGGCATCTCAGTGTTTATGTTTTTAAAGGGAGCATTCATTCGTGAGACAAGTTCTTTCTTAGAAGATACATGACCCCCATTTTTCTGTGGATTATTTGGCAGCATATGTGTCATTTGTGATGAGAATGTAAGTTATTCCTTTTTAATTTGGGCCTAGATGTGAATGACAGTATGGCATTTAAATTATAATTCGCACACAACTCAAGGCAACAATCAATGGGCGTGTTACACCTCCAGATTGCAGCATCCATTATACTTTCGCATAGACGAGTAGACTATAACAACTTTTTCCCGCAGTCATAAATATCAGGAATAACAATTTCCTTGACATGTATCCTTTGTAAGGTATTAGAGCATATAACCACTGCAAACCTTGTTTCACATCTAGACCAGAATAACATCCTCTATGATTTGCAACATGAATTCCGCTCTAAGCGGTCATGTGAAACCCAATTGGTAATGCTGGTCGAGGAACTTTCAAGAAACGCCATAACTGGCAAACAAACAGACCTTATCTTACTAGACTTTAGTAAAGCATTTGATAAGGTAAGTCACGAGAAGCTCCTATTAAGGCTGCACCAGTACGGCGTCAGAGGTCATATCCTTCAACGGATTAGGGCATTCTTGTCCGACAGAACACAGTCATCCTGGAAAATCACAAGTTCTCAGAAGTTCCAGTCATTTCTGGAGTACCACAGGGATCAGTCCTAGGGCCAACATTATTCATTGCATACATCAACGACCTGTCAGAGAACATCAAATCAAAGGTGAGGCTCTTTGCTGATGATACAGCACTCCACTTAGCAGTGACAATCCTCCAAGATGCTGAAGCCCTACAAAACGACCGTAGCCGCATGGAACAGTGGGAAACTGATTGGGACATGGAGTTCAATCCAGGCAAGTGTACCACCATACATATAACACGCTCAAGAAGTAAATAGTGACAGGTACCTTGTAATTGATATCAGCAGCAACCTCACCTGGAATGATCATATCCAGAGAACAACATCCACTGCAAATAGGACTTTAGGTTTTGTGAAGCGAAACATAAGATCACAAAATAAAGGTATACGGGAAGTAGCATACAAGACCCGTGTGCGCCCCTTACTTGAATATTCCTCCCCTGTATGGAGTCCATATACCAAGACAAATATAAAAAAGTTAGAGATGGTACAGCGCAGAGCAGCTCGCTGGACGCTAAATAACTACTCGTATTACGCCAGTGTTTCATACATCTCAGTGACCTAGGTTGGCGATCATTAGAAGACCGACGTACTGACTCCCGATTATGTCTCTTCTACAAAATCATACATGGACTTGTTGCCATAGAAGTGCCACCATAAGTCACGCAACCCACGAGAATACCACGACAGTCCCATCCCCTGGCTTATAGACAGATTCACACCTCTGCTTCATACATGGACTTGCCATAGAAATGCCACCTTATGTCACGCAACCAACGAGAATACCACGACAGTCCCATCTTCAGGCTTATAGACAGATTCACACCTCTGCTGATTACTATAAGTATTCATTTTCCCCGCTCACCATTGTACAATGGAACAGACTGCCAACAGACATAGCAAAGCTGCCACGTTTGGATTCATTCAAATTGGCCGTTTGCACCGTCTCCCACTCCATGCCTTAAACAAGAAACGCTGTTTTTATCTTTTAAAAATCGCTTTGTCTTGATCAGACTTTTAACATTTAGCGCTATTATTTCATCTTCGCCTATTTTTAAGACATCTTTTACCCCTTTATCTTACCAGGGAGTAAGTACTCCCTGATCTTACTCACACTGCGCAGACTCGCACCTGCACATAATTTTCGAAATAGGGTGTTGCAGTAACTATAGATAGATGGATCGAAAGAGTGTGTTGCAGTATCTATAGATAGGTGGATGGATGGATGGATGAATGGATGGATGGATGGATGGATGGATATGGATGGATGGATGGATGAAGGTGTTGCAGTATCTATGGGTGGGTGGGTGGAATGGATGGGATGGGATGGGATGAGATGGGGATGTGATGGAGATGGGGATGGGGATGGGATAGGGATGGGGATGAGATGGGGATGGGATGGGATGATATGGGGATGGGAGTGGGGATGGGGATGGGATTTCAAATTGAGGATTTTTGTGTAAATATATTATTGATGGAATAAAATCAAGTTATTTATTTGAAAACGCATTTTTCTTTCATTTTTTTTATAATTAATACTAATGATTGCAAAAATGGAAGAATGTAGAAAAAATAACGCGACGCCGCGAGTTTTAAACAAAATCAAGATTGCCGTGTGTCCCTTTAAGTAGCGAGCCTCATACGCTTTGTCGCTCTCCTATTTCGGAGGTGCAATAGGTAGACGGGTAACTCGAGAAAACAAAGCTATTTCTGCACACATTCCTTTGTGATTTAAAGTCGTTAAATAAAGGTAATCACACTTTTACTTCTCTTGCAGTGTCCTCCAATTTTAATGTTCATCAATACATGCAGTCACCTGCACACTTGCATTGGTAAGAAAGTCCGGACATGCCGTCGATTACACTAATGTCCGACATCCGACTTCTTTTGTTGTTATTCCCTCCCTTTGCTGTTTTAAGTTAGAATCAAAGTTCTAGACTGGAGATTCGTGACTTTTTACGAGATTGTGTGTGTAAAAGGCAGCTTGCCTTCCTTTTGGAACCAAAATAAATGTAAAATGACCACATCTGTTTCAGTAAAGTTATAATATATTTTCTACCATTCATAATTTTCTATTACAGAGATGTTGAGACTTTATTTTATAATTTTTCAGTAGATGATAAAATGTGTGTTACTCGGTGCATAGAATTACCGGAATCCACCTATTTACCAGAATCTACCGGAATCTACCTGAATTACCGGAATCCACCATAGAATTACCGGAATCCACTTTTTAATTACCGGAATCCACTATTTATGATCTAAATTGGCGTAAATGTATAGTCAATTAAGTAATATATTAATGAATATGTGTTTTTGTGACATTAATTATCGTAAATCACTGTTACAAGTATATATACATCTTTCTCATTTTACTCATTCTACTCAAAGTTCTCAAGTTCTCAAAATTATATAACCAAAACGACAACAATCAAAGCGTTACTGTAGTCTTTGGTGTATATATAACACATTTTCTATTAATAGCATAATGTAAAGACATTGTTAATGGAAACAAATAATCAGCTGCTAATTATAAAATTACTATCAAACTGTTAATTGCTTGTTAACAGTTAACACAAGGAGCTATTAAAAACATCCTGCTCCAGGGTTCTCAATAGACTATAAAAGTGAAGAGTCATATATGACCATTATCTTATATAGTAGACTAAATTAGGGTCATACTCAATACTGACTGCCACCTGGTTGGACGGTCGTTGTACTGGCTCTCTGGGTGGTAGTCAACACAGAGACGTACGTTATTCTTCATATGAATATTATAAACTACTTAATTGATACAGTTATAATATGGAACTGATCCGGTGGACGCGTTGGGGCGATTTTTGAGTCTGATAACAACGCAGGCACAACGGTCCAGGACCAATCACATACTTTTATATATATAATGCGCCACGACTAAGTGAGTGTGGGGACTGCCCTACCTCATGGCGCCGTGGACATGTCTAGCTGACTTTTGATAGGACTCCATGACGGGATGAGTGTGGGGTCAACCCTATACTTTTGGTGTCATGGAGATGCTTATTAAATATTAAATATGTCCTAAAAATGTCCTAAATGTTTATCTTATAAACAATAATATTACTAAGTTACATATTTCCCCCCCCACTCCATCCACCCCCACTCCCTTATGTCGTATAATTCCATGTAACACTACTTTGTATGACCCTACCAGCCCCGGTGTGTGATTTTAATATTTGGTTGTTTTATATCAACAGTTAAGTTAATAGAAATTCCTGGCTGTCCTATTTAGTTTTATATATGCTTATTACTTCACATTGATTTTATATCAACAGCTGGGAAGATGCTATTTTTAGTTTGATCTGACGCACACATCGGGATAACGGGGTACATAATATTAACATGTAAAACCTATGTATACCTCTGCTTCATGCCCTCCCCGTGGCTTTGGCGGAGGGACACACTCCATTTAACGTTTTTGCTCTCATAAGCGTAAAACTCATATTGAATTATTTTATATTGAGAGATTTGGAGTGATGTCTTACTAACAACACTGGACATTTTAACGATTTCTTTTTTAACATTATATGCTTATAATTATAGGAGTCCATTCCCTTTGGAAGGGAGCATGAAGCAAACACAACATGGATTATGTATATATGTACATATTAAGTTAAATCATTTTTAAGAAATGGTGACGCGCTGGCGCTGAAAAATAAAATTATTATTTATAATCCTCGATTGAATTTTATATATAAAATAGACCAACATGAGCTTATTCCACCTGTGTCCCCATCACTCAGCCTCTGCCAAGTTGATCTTCTTGTGTCCCTGCAAACCATCTATTGCCATGTCTTGCGTCTGCTTGGATCCTGCCACCCGTGCGTGATTGATAAGCATTAGTAACATTATTTAAACTACTAAGATTATTATAAATAAACTCCTATTGAAAACCTCGCCAAAAGGCCTAGTTGCCAACGGCGAGGAAAAATAATACCTTATACTACTACTGACCCTTATCTCAAAAATCCCAAGGGTCAAAATTGAAATGTCAAATACAGAAGCACCGTTTTATAAAACATCCTTTAATAACTTTAATTTTAGTGAATTCTGTAAATATTTTATTCCCACGAAAGGTGTGCAAGGATATGCATTTGAACTTACAAAACTGCTATTCCATTTTACAATAATGTGTCATTATGTCAAAGATTCAAAATTATGTAAGGCTGTTTAATAAATTGGGGTCCACATTTGTCAAAATTATAAGTTATTGGTGTTATTATAAGACAAGCTCTCTTTATTTTCTGCTTCTTCGGGGTCAGACAGTGCAACCTCAGACAGTGCATCTCCAACAGGCCGTTTCGTAGACTACGATGACATAAACGAAAATATACTTCTTTGCGCCATTTGTGTATTGAACATACATAAATTAATAAAGTCCGTTACTCGATAGCACAAAAATAGTACCTAAACACAAAATATCACAATGCGTAATGTCTGGTAAGTTTTGACTGAACGATAACCCAGGTTAAAAAGCGCTCAGTTTATGTACGCCGATTTATAAATATTTAAATTATTCTCATTAAAATTATATTTCTGTGTTCTTTAAAACGTGCGTAATTTTTTTTTATCAAACAACAAACACAAAATTTATTAAAGTCAATTTTATTTTTGCTGATTTTATCTTTTCACATGTTTGACCGCTAGCATTTGTTTTATCTCAATTCGGTCTAATTAACCAGTAATCAATCAGAACTGAAGCCGGTAGCAATCAATTAAATAGTTAATCCAATCAAGTCATAATAGTCTCCACCTGCAAAAAGCATCATAAACTTCAAAGATAATCGTTAAAGCAGCGATTAGATTACACAGTGACACCATTTGCAGACAGGTTATTTCCGCCTCTGCCACAAGCTGCGACAGCAGCAAATTTGATTGGTCGAGAGGCGATCAAGGTCGTCAGCCAAGGTGTCGATCACTGTTATGCTGTGATGTTTGGACTATCGAAAATAGATACATGTATATTGGATTGATGCTTGGAAGCAAATACACGCGCATCATAAAAACGTACAGGTGGTAAATAAGCTGCGTCAGAATTGGGTCAAATTGAATTTCCATGCGTCAAAACGCGTGTGTGATATTGAGAACCCTGTGCTCACACTTAACGGTGTCGGTGTCCTTTGTAAAGTAATTTAAAAAAACCGAAATAATTTACTTCATTCTTGATTTCATAATCGTCTTTTGCATCTAATATTGTTAGTTTGACACAAAATTAGAAAATATTGAATAATATTTTTCAGTGCATAAAAATAGTAAATCTATTTGTTGTTTCTAATTTATTAATTCCTATTATCATTAATTTATATATAAATTATATTGCATTGATGGTCGTTCTATCCATACGTCTACCTAAATGAAAATAAGAAATATGGAAATGAATGAACTATATCTATAACTTTTCGGTTATGTATACCACTAACACAATCTGATTACTTATTGGTAAATTTATAATAATAAGTGACAAGAGTAATTATCTTACTAAACTTATTCAATTCCTATTATCATTAATTTATATATTTATTAAATTGCATTGATGGTCGTTCTATCCATACATCTACCTAAATGAAAATAAGAAATATGGAATCTTCGGGGTACCAGGGATGTCTACAACAAGAAAATTTGACGACAAATTCGACAGGTTACTGCAGTTTCATCCAGACTACGTCTTTGTCAACGTCGGCGGTAACGACATAGATTCGAATTCACCAGCACCAGACATTGTCAATAGGATTATTGACATAGTCCTTAGATTGAAGGCTGCTGGCGTGAAATGGGTGTTTGTCGGCTGTATTGCCGAGCGAGGAAATGTCAGAAACACAACTGTCGCACATTTCAATCAAGTGCGACGAAGTGTTAATAAGAGGCTGTGGGTTATGTTGCAGTAAGACTTCATCAATGTCATGAAGAAGCTGAAGTTCCCTCGCCATTATGACGCAGACTTGGTTCATCCTGGAGCCAAAGAAGGTGGCATAAGAATCTTGACATCTGTCATTCATAGATGTTTATTATCTACCGGGAAATAAATGCTTTATGCATTATAAAGGCCCTTTTAAGGGCCAAACAATATTGTTCGAAATAACATCTCAAAATTGTCAATAACCAAGGCCCTTTTAACAATATCAATACAATTATACTGTATTTATTATTATGACACATGTAAAAGAGGTCAAAAACTAATGCAAACAACATCATCATCCGTAATTTTACTAAATGAAATTTTATTAGCAATTTATTTGTTAGCAATATTCATAAAATACAAAAAAAACTAATACATATATAAAAAACAACATATTTTATAAAGTATATATCATTATTAGTACATTATCTTTAGTCTTCTAATACTGTAACTAATGTATTCTATCAATATTTTATAATATATCAATTATAAAAAGTGGATTCCAGTAATTCAGGTAGATTCCGGTAAATAGGTGGATTCCGGTAATTCTATGCACCCTGTGTTACTTAGTTTTTATCCTTAGGTTCTATAGTAAAATAAAAATCTTTGGCAGAGTAAAAAGACGATAATTGTCAAGATTTTGATTTGAAAAGATACATATATTGAATCAATTTGCATATATGTGCATGAAATATGCAGGGTTTTAAAAGAATCACACTGTAGATACCTTAATTTTAACAGTAAACTTGGTTGAACATCAAGGATAAAGACCGAGTTTATCACCTACCAGAATGTATTGGTAATGTCTTATTTCTGGTCACTGATTGGTCAGTTTTTTTGATGATGCTGTATCAAAATTATGAATAGGTATACTAGCTTCCTATGATATCAAGTGTTCTATGGTATCAAGGTAGTGTCCAATCTGTAAAACAGTATGCATCTCTGCTAAAATATGATACTTATCTTATAGATGTGATGACTTCAGGTACATATAATAATATAATTAAAAATATAAACTTGTATATCAGTCAGAGCTCTAACCTTAAACAGTTATGTAAACATAAGGCCAAATAAAATAAAAGGTGTGTTTCCGGTTACCCGACCTACCCTAGAAATTCCGGCCGACCCTGTGGTTTTTATTGCATTCCAAAAAAAAATAAAAAAAATTCAAGCCGAACCCCGTCCGTAATAGATTCCGGAATATACCGTCTCCCTGTCAGGCAGGCGCTTGATTGAGTTGATAGATATCAGGGTTCTCAATAGACACATACACATGCGTTTTGACGCATGGAAATTCAATTTGACCCAATTCTGACGCAGCTAATTTCCCACCTGTGCGTTTTTATGCCGCGCGTGTATTTGCTTCCAAGCATCAATCCAATACACATGTACCTATTTTCGATAGCCCAAACATCACAATAATGAGCACGCGCTGCATAACAGTGATTGACACCTTGGCTGACGACCTTGATCGCCTCTCGACCAATCAAATTCGCTGCTGTCACAGCTTGTGGCACAGAGGCGGAAATAACCTGTCTATAAATGGTGTCACTGTGTAATCTAATCGCTGCTATTGTGTTAATAATTTAACGATTATCTTTGAAGTTTATGATGCTTTTTGCGGGTGGAGACTATTATGACCTCATTGGATTAACTGTTTAATTGATTGCTACCGGTTTCTGATTGATTACCGGTTAATTAGACCAAACTGAAATAAAACAAATGCTAGTGGTCAAACATGTGAAAAATATAAAAATCGGCAAAAATAAAATTGACTGTATTTGTGTTTGTTGACGTTGTTTTTAGCTCTACTGATCAGAGATCAGCAGAGCTTATGTCGTGGTGCGGCGTCCGTCGTCCGTCTGTCCGTCCGTCCGTTAACTTTTATTTGTAGCGACTACTCCTCTGAAACTACTTGATGGATATTCATAAAACTTTACAGAAATGTTGCCCATGAAGTCTAGTTGATCCTAGCAAAAATTTATGTTGATGTGAAATCCAAGATGGCCACCAAAGCTAAAAATAGATTTTTAAAATACAAGTTTGTAGCGACTACTTCTGAAAACTATAAGTGATATTGATATGGGACATTTTCTAAAATGATCAGCATGACATGATGTTGGTCCTTGTCGAAAATCGTTTTGATTCGACGTTAAACATGGCTGCCAGTGGCCATCTTTGTTTACATAGAGTTATATAATGAAAACTTGTAGCGACTACTCCTCTGAAACTACTTGACGGATTTTCATGAAACTTCACAGGAATGTTGCTCTTGATGTCTAATTGATCCTAGCAAAATTTCAGGTCGGCCGGAAATTCAAGATGGCCGCCACGGCTAAAAATAGATTTTTAAAAAATAAGTTTGTAGCGACTACTTCTTGAAAACTATAAGAGATATTGATATGGGACTTTTTCTAAAATGATCAGCATGGCATGAGGTTGGTCCTTGTCGAAAATCGTTTTGATTCAACGTTAAACATGGCTGCCAGCGGCCATCTTTGTTTACATAGAGTTATATAATGAAAACTTGTAGCGACTACTCCTCTAAAACTACTTGACAGATTTTCATGAAACTTCACAGGAATATTGCTCTTGATGTCTAATTGATCCTAGCAAAATTTCAGGTTGGCCGGAAATTCAAGATGGCCACCACGGCTAAAAATAGATTTTTAAAAAATAAGTTTGTAGTGACTACTTCTTGAAAACTATAAGAGATATTGATATGGGACTTTTTCTAAAATGATCAGCATGACATGATGGTTATCCGAGTTGAACATTATTTTGATTTGACGTTAAACATGGCTGCCAGTGGCCATCTTTGTTTACATAGAGTTATATAATGTAAACTTGTAGCGACTATTCCTCTGAAACTACTTGACGGATTTTCATGAAACTTCACACAAATGTTGCTCTTGATGTCTAATTGATCTTAGCAAAATTTCAGGTCGGCCGGAAATTCAAGATGGCCGCCATGGCTAAAAATAGATTTTTAAAAAATAAATTTGTAGCGACTACTTCTTGAAAACTATAAAAGATATTGATATGGGACTTTTTCTAAAATGATCAGCATGACATGATGGTTATCCGAGTCGAACATTATTTTGATTCAATGTTAAACATGGCTGTCAGCGGCCATCTTTGTTTACATAGAGTTATATAATGAAAACTTGTAGCGACTACTCCTCTGAAACTACTTGACGGATTTTCATGAAACTTTACAGGAATGTTGCTCTTGATGTCTAATTGATCCTAGCAAAATTTCAGGTCGGCCGGAAATTCAAGATGGCCACCATGGCTAAAAATAGATTTTCAAAAAACAAGTTTGTAGTGACTACTTCCTGAAATCAAAATCAATCAGTAGAGCTTCAAGGTCATTGACCTCTTGTTTATTTATTTTATTTGTGTTTGTTGTTTGTTAATTTTGTTTTACGCACGTTTTAAAGAACAAAGAAATATAATTTTAATGAGGATACTTTAAATATTTATAAATCGGCAAAATGTACATAAACGGACGTTTATAGATGCACCCTAGGTGCAGTCTGACCCCGAAGAAGCAGAAATAAGAGAGCTAGTGTTATAATATCACCAATAACTTATAATTTTAACAGATGTGGACCCCAACTTATTAAACAGCCTTTCATAACTTTGAATCTTTGACATAATGACACATTATTGTAAAATGGAACAGTAGTTTTTTAAGTTCAAATGCATATCCTTGCACACCTTTCTTGGCAATAACATATTTACAGAATTCACAAAAATTAAAGTTATTAAAGGATGTTTTATAAAACGGCGCTTTGATTTGTTTGATTTATATTTGACCTTTGACATTTCAATGTAATGTAATATACATAGTGATATAGAACATGTGTAATATACATAGTGATATAGAACATGTGTAATATACATAGTGATATAGAACATGTGTAATATACATAGTGATATAGAACACAAGACGAGGCAGGAATTGTCCGGCACCAGTTTCAGCACCATTTCTTAAGGTTATACAAAATATGTCACAAAGTAGGTGATATTAAAAAGTGTGAACTTGCTCTATATCACGAGTTTTATTGTCGGACAAAAAAAAAAATCCCTACCTACCCTACTAAATTGGCAATAAAAAGTAAAACCAAAAAAAAAAGATTTCACCTACCTACCAACCCTATCTTTTTTTTCATTGTAACAGGAAACGAACCTATTATTTTATTTGGCCTAACTTAAACAGTTATGTTTTTCATAACCTGTATTTGTTCAGGGGTCGAATTTCACTGTTACAGACTCGCAAAATGCGAGTTCATTTTTCAGATTGCTACTGAAAATATCGAGCACTTGCTTTTTTCTGCGAGTAGAAATAAATAGCACACACTTGATTGAATATCACCCACGACAGACTGACAGAACCAACAAATGGTCCGACGACATAATATGTAGTCAAACCTCTCTCCAATTCCACATGATTATTTGCGTAACTTCATTGTCAAAAGAAAATGAGTAAATGCAATCTGTATCAGATTGACGCTTATCCAGTAAACAAGACTAGTGCAAGCGTCTATACGTAATGAATCGATATCAACTTCCGGTAAGATAACTCTGGACTTTTAATACACAATCAATTATCATGGCAGAATCTAAACTCTAGTCTATTGACAGGTTGTCAGTGAACTCAGTTAATTTAATTGTTGACATTCATTGTAATTTGACTTATGTTATGTTGAAATGTTTGTCCAACATTTATGTACATTTATGCAGCAAGTGTTTTGTTGATAAAATAAATAGAACTCTGATATGTGTCTTGTTAATAATATTTTTATTATTAGGTAAGGTTCATAATTCATAGTTTCATACAGGAAAATTACCTTATCATCAACACAATAATGAATTATAACAAACAAATGAAACAGTGCAGTAAACAGTACTGTACAGGGATCACTCTAGGCCGCGATTCCGCGATATTCTCGCATTAAAATCTCAAAAATCACATGAAAACATTACAAATGGAACAAATTGTTGCACTGAATTCGGGGAAATCCATTTTCACCATTTCGGTTTGTAATGAAAATATATTTATTTACATTTCATTTAAAATCTCAAGTAAATTTCCTCAGATCCATTTATTTGCGATTAAAATATATAAAATGAGAAAATATCAATTTTTTCGAAAATCAAAACGAGATTATGTCGGTAAACTTCCGGTCGCTTTCGCTTCGTGAAAACGGGGGTGTCAAAGAAAATCGATTGATTATGAATAAACATGGCCATTTTTATAATAATTCATCAAGTTCTAGTCATATCTATAATGATTTGACGCGATTAACTATGTACTGGAGGGGGGCAAGCAATTATAAAACTATGTTAGTGTAAAAAGTTGACGTAAATTCGGACACGCTTTATTTCGGATGCTTTAACAACTTCTACTTTCACTACTGGGAATGAGCCAGAATGCAGGAAATCACATCTAAATTTCAAAAATGTTCTGGGGGTCATGCCGCTAAACCCGCCTAGCGGCCTCCAGCGATATGCGTGTTCGACGGACAACCATTGGTTGTTCGGCTTCGCATGCGAGATGTTTCATGAAAATGGTGAATGTCTCATTAAAATCAAGCAAATGGGACATTTTGTCTCATTGAAATTCACTCCTAGGTTGATCCCTGCTGTACAATGACAGTCTAGTATATAGTCAGTTATCACATAATAAACGTCTTGCATATATCTAAGAAAACACCATTAAATCACAACTTAACTTGACACAAGCACCTTTTCTGCCAGGAGATAAAAATAGCGGGCAGGTTTCCCCAAATCCGCTACATATGCCATTTTCAGAAAATATTTCTTCTACGATACTAGCTGTAACATTTAAAGTTAACACACCAAAATTGTAAAATATAACTTTAATTGACAATATGTCATTATTCTGATATGTGTAAAGCAATTGTGAGCTGATATATTGGTTTTTAAACTTGACCTAGTTTGTATTGAGGCAGATAGGAAAATCCAAAATGGCGGATCCTCCGACATGGTTAATGAAAGCTTGAACAAGTTCGAAAACCAAAATACTAGATTGTTGATATCAATGAAAGCTCATGCTAGCTAAAAAAACAAACCAGATTTATACCCTTGATTTTCTTAAATTATTGTATATTTCGCCTTTCTTATATCTGTGTTATTTGTTTTAGAAAAACACAATGCGCCATCATCATTTCATGTAATTATATGTGATAATTGAATGCACAACCATCATGTTAAAATTATTTTAACTGTGTCAACTCTTAAATTAATCTAGCATTTTGATTGGTTGAAATCGGGAACGGTATTCATCTTTCTAGTTTTTTGAGAGGCTATTTCAATACGTGACGCGTTAGAATCATGTGGTTACCTAGCTCTCGATTAATTAGGAGAGTAATTTTGCCAGAGGAAACAACAGAGGTGTCAAGTTACACAGAAAGAAAGCGGTCAGTGTGTGTTTTGCGGAGATGTCAGTTTTGTGCTTGATTTTAATTTACAGGTGTAATTCGCACTTAAGTGACGATCCCAAAACCAGTCCAGAATCATTGCAGAACCAGTTCACGATCCAAGCAGAACCAGTCCACAATGCTAGGGTTAGATCTAGAGGTGTTCAAGGAGATACCTGGGTACAAGGCAATATTGAAGGCAGTATTAAAGAGCCAGATACAGGCACTGGTGAGTTTCGTTTGATCTTTTCTAAGTTTTTGTATCCCGAATTTCTGACTTTCACATCCTTGTATTACCGGTAGTCTTTACCGTAAACGGACACATACTGTGCTTGTATTAATCAGAAGTTATTTTAAAATCAAGATTCTTCCCATGCTATTGAATAGCTTTGGTTTGGTGAAGCGTATTTAGATGGAAGCCCATCAGTGCGTTCCCCTGTTGTGATTGCATTTCAGGTCACAATGTCAAAGGTCAGACAGGGTAACTGTTACTTTTAATAGAAAAATCATTTTCGCTTGATATTAACTATAGTTTGCTAAGGTATATTTAATACTACACTGTCTCACCTGGGCTCACACTAACTATTGCCTTATATTGTACAGGTAGAGCAGTTGGCCAGACGGACGGGGGATGAGTCTGTGTATGGAGGGTGGTACACTGTCCCACCTAGGCTCACACTAACTATTGCCTTATATTGTACATGTAGAGCAGTTGGCCAGGCAGATGGGGGATGAGTCTGTGTATGGAGGGTGCTACACTGTCTCACCTAGGCTCACACTAACTATTGCCTTATATTGTACATGTAGAGCAGTTGGCCAGGCAGATGGGGGATGAGTCTGTGTATGGAGGGTGCTACACTGTCTCACCTAGGCTCACACTAACTAGTGCCTTATGATACATTGTACATGTAGAGCAGTTGGCCAGACGGACGGGGGATGAGTCTGTGTATGGAGGGTGCTACACTGTCCCACCTAGGCTCACACTAACTAGTGCCTTATGATACATTGTACATGTAGAGCAGTTGGCCAGACGGACGGGGGATGAGTCTGTGTATGGAGGGTGGTACACTGTCCCACCTAGGCTCACACTAACTAGTGCCTTATGATACATTGTACATGTAGAGCAGTTGGCCAGGCAGATGGGGGATGAGTCTGTGTATGGGGGGTGCTACACTGTCTCACCTAGGCTCACACTAACTATTGCCTTATGATACATTGTACATGTAGAGCAGTTGGCCAGGCAGACGGGGGATGAGTCTGTGTATGGAGGGTGGTACACTGTCCCACCTAGGCTCACACTAACTATTGCCTTATATTGTACAGGTAGAGCAGTTGGCCAGGCAGATGGGGGATGAGTCTGTGTATGGAGGGTGCTACACTGTCTCACCTTGGCTCACACTTACTATTGCCTTATATTGTACAGGTAGAGCAGTTGACCAGACAGGCAGATGGGGGATGAGTCTGTGTATGGAGGGTGCTACACTGTCTCACCTAGGCTCACACTTACTATTGCCTTATATTGTACAGGTAGAGCAGTTGGCCAGGCAGATGGGGGAGGAGTCTGTGTATGGAGGGTGGTACACTGTCTCACCTAGGCTCACACTAACTATTGCCTTATGATATATTGTACAGGTAGAGCAGTTGACCAGACAGACAGACAGGGGATGAGTCTGTGTATGGAGGGTGGTACACTGTCTCTCCTAGGCTCACACTAACTATTGCCTTTAATATATTGTACAGGTAGAGCAGTTGGCCAGGCAGACGGGGGATGAGTCTGTGTATGGAGGGTGGTACACTGTCTCTCCTAGGCTCACACTAACTATTGCCTTATATTGTACAGGTAGAGCAGTTGGCCAGACGGACGGGGGATGAGTCTGTGTATGGAGGGTGCTACACTGTCTCACCTAGGCTCACACTAACTATTGCCTTTAATATATTGTACAGGTAGAGCAGTTGGCCAGGCAGACGGGGGATGAGTCTGTGTATGGAGGGTGGTACACTGTCTCTCCTAGGCTCACACTAACTATTGCCTTATATTGTACAGGTAGAGCAGTTGGCCAGGCAGATGGGGGATGAGTCTGTGTATGGAGGGTGCTACACTGTCTCACCTAGGCTCACACTTACTATTGCCTTATATTGTACAGGTAGAGCAGTTGGCCAGGCAGATGGGGGATGAGTCTGTGTATGGAGGGTGGTACACTGTCTCTCCTAGGCTCACACTAACTATTGCCTTATATTGTACAGGTAGAGCAGTTGGCCAGGCAGATGGGGGATGAGTCTGTGTATGGAGGGTGCTACACTGTCTCACCTTGGCTCACACTTACTATTGCCTTATATTGTACAGGTAGAGCAGTTGACGAGACAGACAGACAGGGGATGAGTCTGTGTATGGAGGGTGGTACACTGTCTCACCTTGGCTCACACTTACTATTGCATTATATTGTACAGGTAGAGCAGTTGGCCAGGCAGACCGGGGAGGAATCGGTGTTGCTGACAGCATGTGTGGAGGAGGGCACACTGTCTCATCTTGGCTCTGACTTCGGTATGGGCTTCTTAGAGGGCCATGATGACTTCAAATCACAGTTTCTCGGTTTCTGTTTGAAAAGTAAGCCTTTTTCAATAACTCCATTTAAAGGGACACATGGCAGTCATGAAGTTTTTATCGAAAATCAAAATTAGCATCTAGATTTATATTAATTAATCCAGTATCATTTTAACTTTAAAACTGCTTACATATAATTAAATAAGATTATTAGTTTTAAAATTGTCTTTTGTTATTCTTACATTTTATAGCGTTTCCGTGGCCAAATGGTTAACAATGTTGCATTGTAAACCTTCGTCTTTTACCGCGGTGTGTTCGAGTCCCACTGGGAGCTCGACTTGTAAGTGAGGAAGTGTCGATTCTTACGGATGGCGGGAGGTGTACAGTACTGGTTCTACCCAGGAAAGGTGGGTGGTCTGCCTCCACCACAAAACATCGACCGTTATATTATAACCTTAGTACTTACAATGTGTTGAACATGACGTAAAACACCATACAATCAAACCATGTGTTTAAATATGGTATTGGTGCAATATAATCGAGAGTAGTATGCAAACACAGTTTACGCTTCACAGTTCTAGTAATTAATATTAATAGTTACACAAATGCAAGTTATGTAGGATGCCGTGCATTTTAAACAAATTACGCTTGCCAATGTGTCCCTTTAAAAGCATCCAAATTGTGCAACATCAGGCACTGCCTATCAACTCTGTATATTGAAACCAAAACCATATACAGGATATATGTTTGTTTTGAGTGAACATAGGATTTATTTTCATCGAGAAGTGAGAAAACTTACATTTTCATGTGTGCTTTTTAGCACGAGTGAAAATATTTGAGTTTTTTCACTTTGAGATGAATACAAATCCTATATTGACGACAAACCAACAAATATTCTACTTATTATATACTCACAACCTGGAAATTTATGCAGAAAAAATATAATGCGTCAAAACAATGACGTCAATAACGACAACAACGTCAACAGTTGCATGACGTCATTTTGAGTGAAAATATGTTATATTTTCACATGTATGTGAAATATAAACAATGAAAATATAAAGTTTTTATTTTAATCATAAAATCCACTATTTCACTGGAAAGTATATATTAAATAATGTTATATCCTTTATAAACAGTCTATAAAATCATTTTAGAATTATTCTATATTTAGAATTTTATGATTCTTGATTTCAAGAAACTCATTACTCATCTCACAGCAATTTAAATGGTGAGTCAGTTCTCAGAACACACTGAGTTGCATCATAATGGCATGACATGATGTCATAATACCCAGGGGTCGCACGATTAGAAGAAGTTTTTCATTTATTTACTATATAAATCTATGTAAAACTGTGACGCCCGGCAAATATGTTTTTCCCTATACAAGCCTATGTAAAACAGTGACCCCCGGGGTGGGGCCATATGTGACCCCAGGGTCACCATTTAAACAAACTTTGTAAAGTACCATAAGCTTATAGTAAAAGCAAAATATTAAACCTCTTTTCTCTTGTAGTTTCAGAGAAGAATATTTATTTTTTTCTTATGTAAAACTCTAGTCATCATTTGAGCAAACTTGGTAGACGACCATTAGCTGATGCTACTTGTAATATATGAGAGCTCTGTGCCTTGTGGTTTTCAGAAAAGAAGAGTTTTTAAAAAAAATCCTATACAAGTCTATGAAAAACATGCAAAATCTCAATATACAAACTTTGGACACCCGGGGCACGGCCATTTTTGACCCCGGGGACATCATTTGAACAAACTTGATAGTCTAGACCATATATTGTAATGGCGACCATCTTGGATGTCGCGCTGACCTAAATTTAACAAATCTAAAAACCATTCATCAGTTTGGTCAAAATTGGGTTTCTGAGGATAGGCGGTTTGAATCAAAAGTCACCGATGACGGATAAAAAACTTGAATGTAAAAACGGGACGTATGTCCGGACGGACAAGGGTTACACTATATGCCCGCACCACATTCTTGGCGGGGCATAAAAAGCAGTGTTTCATTAATTGTGTTTTGGTGTGTTTTACAGACTTTTGTATTTACTACAGCTTACTTGTTAATTTGCTTTTTTTTCTTCATAAAAATAAAGTTTGAAGTATTATATTCTACTATATCTTAAAGATTGTTCAATATACCAATGCTTTTCAAAGAAAAAGCGTTACTCGGGCCTCAGTTTATATACCTGAGCTAATCGGTCATGTAGCATGTTAGCAGTAAATTAGCAAGCTTTCCATGCCTATTCAAGATCATTTAGCGTTGGGAGGTCCTTAACATTGTCTGATTGTAAGTTAAAATAATGTCTGTATGAATAAGTTGTAGTTATTGCTGTTCCGATTTATTGATTTGATCGAGCATCGGTCAGTTAAGCATTTTTTCTGAGTAATCGATTACAATATTTCATGATCGAGTTTACTCGGTTGTAGCAAAATTATAACATTTCATTTTCTTGTTCTAAAATATACACGAGAATGAAATAAGTTGGAATCACAATTTATACATAAATACAATGCTTGGTAAGTTTCATTCAATTGCTTAATGACCAGAACATACTTGAAATGTGTTTATTTTCATCATTATAGTCTGAAAATGTTTTACACTTGTGTCTTATGTCATGTATATGGAAGCCATGTTTAAACGATTAATGATCAATCATCGGTTGGCTTAAAATTCTGATGATCGATCATGAATTTCAGCCGATTCCCAACTAGTGTATATATAGTATAGAAAATAATGATTTAACTCTTGTAGTCACACACTAACTTTTTTATTAAAATCTATTGTCTCCTCAGGATATCAGCTTAAACGACAGACTCACACCCTGCCAGCTGCACAAACTCGACGGCGAGGCCCAACAGGACCCAACAAACGACCTCGTCTGAGCACCCCTAAAACAGCTCATTTTCCGTCACCCCATCCACTGTCGATCACACAATCGCCCAGTCCAAAGAGGGCAGCTACATCAAAACAGCACCAGAATCTCAGCCAGACAACCAGCTTTGCACCGGACACGTACACCGGATATGAGGACTCTGCTGTTGATATGACCAGAAATTTACAATCACCAAATTACCTGAACAGCAGTATTAATGAACCAGAAGCTAAAAACGTTCACATCAAAATGGAACCCTTGACTGAAGATAATGGACAATTTGAGAGACACAAAGACAAAGGGATGACTATAGAGGACAACCAAATGTTGTGTAAAAGTGAAAGCTATCCAAATGTGATGGAGCAGGGAGCCAACTTTGGACAGAGTGATGGTGTTGGTATGGAGGAAGGGAACCAGGAATATGGTTAGTATCTTTTGCATTTCTTTCATTTTAACATTACTATTGTCACTAACTTGAATTTTTATATACAGTGCTGTCCTTATAAACAGCTGTCCCTAATTTTTAAAATACTTGTCCCTAATTTTTAGCTTGATTATTCGAAGAATAGTGAGAGCTATCCTACTCACCATGGCGTTGGCGTCGGCGTCCCCAGCTTCACCCTAACGTTTTTGTGCAATAGATTTATAACTTCAATATTACTGAAGCTATTGCAGTAAAACTTTATACTAATGTTTCCCATCAAATTCTGCATCTTACCCAACATTCCCCATAACTCTTCCTTGCATTTTGACAAAGTTAGGCCAAAAATAACATTATGTTTGTTTCCCCTTCCCGACCGACCCACCGAAATTGCCGCGACCCGAATTATTTTTTCGTCACTGGCGATTTTTTTTTTTTTTTTTTTTTTTTTTTTTTTGTCTTCAATGTGTCTTATAGGTAGCATGTATTCCAGTTTTGATCTCAAATAAAAGAAATGAAATAAAAAAAATATTTTACCTACCTACCTACCCAACCCTTTTTTGCATGGGTCGGGAAGGGGAAACAAACATAATTTTATTTTTGGCCTTATGGCCATATGATTGTCATGTCTTTACCTTAAAGTTTTTGTGCAATAGATTTATAACTTCCAAACTACTCAAGTTATTGCATTAAAAATGTTTAACTAATGTTTCACATCAAATTCTGTACCTTATCCAACAATCCAAACTCTTTTCCATTCATTTTGACAAAATAATGGCCTTGAATTGGTAAAAAATTTCATTAATATATAGAAGTCTATAAGAAAAACACTTCAAAATCTTCTTCTACGAAACAAAAAGGGCTGCAGCTTAGATATTTTGTATGTAGCATCGTCTAGTAGTCCTCTACCAAGTTTGTCCAGATGGTGACCCTGGGTTCAGAATTGGGGCCGCCCCGGGGATCACAAGAGGTGTAACATGAGGGTGAGGGTGGGCCTCCTGAGTCATAACTTAGTAACCGTTGAGATCCCCACCCTATAACCTTATATACACTTACTGGACATGAACAGACAGATACAACCATCCAACAATATAGACACCGGGTTACTTCATCACCCATGGGGACGTAGCCCCTCGGTCATAACTTGTAAACCATTGAGATCCCACACCCTATAACCATATATACACTTATTGGGCATGAACAAACGTATACAACCACCCAACCAGCATAGACCCCAAACTCCTTCCCAACCCCTGGTGACATAGCTCTTGGTCTTAACTTGTAAACTGTTGAGATCCCCACCCTATAACCATATATACACTTACTGGGCATGAACAGATGGATATAACCACCCAACCAGCGTAGACCCTGGGCTCGTTCCCCACCACTGGAGACATAGCCCTTGGGTCATAACTTGTTAACCGTTGAGATCCCCACCCTATAATCATATATACACTTACTGGGCATGAGCAGATGGATATAACCACCCAACCAGGGTAGACCCTGGGCTCCTTCCCCACCCTGGAGACATAGCCCTTGGGTCATAACTTGTTAACCGTTGAGATCCCCACCCTATAACCATATATACACTTACTGGGCATGAACAGACGGATACAACAATCCAACCAGCATAGACCCTGGGCTCCTTCCCCACCCCTGGTGACATAGCCCCCAGGTCATAACTTGTAAACCGTTGAGATCCCTACCCTATAATCACTTACTGGGCATTAACAGATGGATACACCCATCCAACCAGCATAGACCCCAAACTCCTTCCCCACCCCTGGTGACATAGCCCCTGGGTCATAACTTGTAAACCGTTGAGATCCCCATCCTATAACCATATATTCATTTACTGGGCTTGAACAGATGGATATTACCACCCAACAAGCATAGACCCTGGGCTCCTTCCCCACCCATGGGGACATAGCCCTTGGGTCATAACTTGTAAACCGTTGAGATCCCAGTGTTTTTTTTATGTTTTGTGAAGGCAGCCTATGCCATTGTGAAAAATAGCGGCTTTTTCTAGAAATTGTGAAAATTGTGAAATATTATAACAAAAGAAAAAGAAACTTTTTTCACTTTTAAATTCACTGTTTAATATCCCTTGGTTTTAAGTTTTGTTTTTGGTAAATACAGACTAGTTTTAACACCAGCGTATATTAAGACTAGTATCCTTACTGGTCTGTATTTACCCTAAAAAAACTGGATCCCCACCCTTTAACCATATATACACTTACTGGGCATGAACAGACGGATACAACCATCCAACCAGCATAGACCCTGCACTCCTTCTCCACCCACCCCTGGGGACATAGCCCCCGGGTCATAACTTGTAAACTGTTGAGATCCCTACCCTATAACCTCTTACTGGGCATGATGGAAACAACCATCCAACCAGCATAGACCCTAGGCTTCTTCCCCACCTTTGTGGACCTAGCTCCTGGGTCAAACTTTACAAATAATATGATATAATTATTTTTATCTCGACTGTTAAAAGGATCTTATGGGTTCCAAAGGTCAAAGTTTGTGGTCACAAATTGCATTTATGTGTTGATAGGCTCTTAGCATCAGGTTAATGTTTACGTCTGCATTTCTTAACATATAGATAACTTCAATTTTTTTTTATCCAATCATCATCATCAAACTGACATACTTTATTATAAATGGGACGGTGATCGTATCTATTGAGTTCAAGTTCATTGTATGAAAGGTCAAGGTCACAAAGGGGTCAAAGGTCAGATGTATTTACATATACTTCTAATATATTTCCTTCAAATGTTCAACTGATAAAATTTGCATTATGTATCCTTTGAAAAGTTTATTATGAAATTACCTCTGTGTCATCACAGAAAAATTGTGGCCCTTGATTTAATGAAAATTCAAATGTTTTCCTTCTTGACACATCCAGCTCGCCCATTTGTTTTCACTTTTGTTTTTCTGATGGTATGCCGGGTGTATCATTTCTTGTTCTCTGTAAATTCAAAATAGTCTAGCTACGCTGTCCTCTGACAGCTCTTGTTTCTAGGCTAGTTCTCCTGAACCCCAGGCTGGATATAGACGAAACTTGACAAGGATGATCAGTATCAAGCCTAGTTGTGCATATGTTTGCCATATTTCGGTTGAATGATTTTTGGCAGAGTTATGGGCCTTTAAATGTTTTAATACACAAACTTTGTCCCGATTAGTCTCTTCTGAACACTTTGCCAGATTTCAGCGAATCTTGGCAGGGATGATCAGTACTAAGCCTAGTTGCACCTGTCATTGCCAAGTTCTGGTTGAATGAATTTTGGCAGAGTTATGAACCCTTAAAGATTTTAATACACTAACTTTGTCTAGACTAGTTCTACTGGCTTGATTTCAACGAAACTTTGCTGGGTGATCAGTACCAAGCCTAGTTGCGTATAACCATGTTCCAGTTGAATGATTTTTGAAAGACTTATGGCCCCTTATACATAAATTTTATCTTGAGCCAGTAGAGCATCTACAAGCCCTCTTGGGCCTCTTGTTATGAAATTTCATTCATAGGAGAAAGTGGGACACATTAAAAAATACCCATGTCATACTAGACACAGCAGACTTATTGCCCATGATTACCAGGTGAGCGATCTAAGGCCATCCTATCCCTGTTGTTTTTGCAATGTTTTAAAAAGTACTGATGGGAATTTTATGTCGACAACCCTTGATATAATAGCCGTTTTAGCCAGTAGAGCCTCCACAGGCCCTCTTGAGCCTCTTGTTTTTAAAAGAATGGCATTTTGTTTTTAAACAAATGCTCTTATATGTCATCTCAGCAAACTGCATACTCCTATGAAACTACTTGATGGATTTTCATGAAACTACAGAGGAATGTTGACCTAGCTATCAAAAATCTATCAGTAGAGCTTCATGGTCATTGACCTCTTGTTAATTACTAAAATGTTTACAAACTTTCATTTAAGCATCATTGACCTTTTTTATTTTTAAGTCCACATGTGTGTTGATGGGGGAGCTGTAATTAATGTTCATTCAAAGATAAGCTGGGTTATTTGTTGCAACATATGTACATATAGGATTTGAATGTTATTGCCTTGTGATGTATCGATTAATCGAATGTAACCGATCATCGGTTACTCGGTTACTAAGTCATCCAATTACGATGATCGTTTATGAAAGTCTATAATCGATCATCGGTAAAATGTTAAAATGCATTTTAATTAATGTTAAAGGGACACATGGCAATCTTTAGTTTTATTCAAACATTAATATTTGCTCCTCGATTTAGTGATCCAGCGTCATTTTTACTATAAAACTGCTTGGATATATTTAAATAAAAAATTGAGATTTCAAATTTCTTCATTATTTTGCCTTTTTTTAGCTCTTCTGATCAGAGATCAGCAGAGCTTATGCCATGGTGCGTCTGTCCGTCTGTCTGTCCGTCCGTAAACTTTTTTTTTGTAGCGACTACTCCTCTGAAACTACTGAATAAATTTTCATGAAACTTTACAGAAATGTTGCCCATGAAGTCTAGTTGATCCTAGCAAAAATTCATGTTGATGCGAAATCCAAGATGGCCACCAAACCTCAAAATAGATTTTTAAAAAACAAGTTTGTAGCGACTACTTCTTGAAAACTATAAGTGATATTGATATGGGACTTTTTCTAAAATGATCAGCATGACATGATGTTGATCCTTGTCGAAAATCGTTTTGATTCAACGTTAAACATGGCTGCCAGTGGCCATCTTGGTTTACATAGAGTTATTTAGTAAAAACTTGTAGCGACTACTCCTCTGAAACTACTTGACGTATTTCCATGAAACTTCACAGGAATGTTGCTCTTGATGTCTAAATGATCCTAGCAACATTTCAGGTTGGTCGGAAATTCAAGATGGCCACCACAGCTAAAAACAGATTTTCAAAAAACAAGTTTGTAGCCAGTACTTCTTGAAAACTATAAGTAATATTGATATGGGACTTTTTCTAAAATGATCAGTATGGAATGATGTTGATCCTAGTCGAAAATTATTTTGATGCGACGTTAAACATGTCTGCCAGCGGCCGTCTTTGTTTACATAGAGTTATCAAGTAAAAACTTGTAGCGACTACTTCTCTGTAACTACTCGACGGATTTTCATGAAACTTCACAGGAATGTTGCTGTTGATGTCTAAATGATCCTAGCAAAATTTCAGGTCGGCCGGAAATTCAAGATTGCCGCCATGGCTAAAAATAGATTTTCAAAATACAAGTTAGTAGCGACTACTTCTTGAAAACTATAAGTGATATTGATCTGGGACTTTTTTTAAAATGATCAGTATGACATGATGTTGATCCTTGTCAAAAATTATTTTAATTTGACATTAAGCATGGCCGCCAGCAGCCATATTTGTTTACATAGAGTTATATAATAAAAACTTGTAGCGACTACTCCTCTGAAACTACTTCGTAGATTTTCATGAAACTTCACATGAATGCTGATCTATAGCTATCAAAAATCTATCAGTAGAGCTTCAAGGTCATTGACCTCTTGTTTTAAAACTCACGGAGTCCCGTTAGTTTTTCTCATAACTTGCATTTGTTCAATCATTAATATTAATTGTTAGAATAGTTCAGAGCGAATTGTTTTTACATATTATTGACTTTTGGTAATATTGCACCAATAATATGTTTAAAAAATGTGTAAAATAATGAAGGAAATAGAATTCTCAATTTTTTTTTAATTTAAATATATGCAAGCAGTTTTAAAGTCTAAATGATCGCTGTACTAATTGTAATGCATGATATAAAACTGAAGATTGCCGTGTATTGCTTTAAATTAGGAACAATATACTGACCCTTTAGTTGAAAACAAGCTAGTGCGACTTTAATAAAGAACATGTTACTGTCCCTTAAATAGAGAGCAAGCTACTGTCTGTTCAATAGAGAGTGTACTGACCCTTTAGTAAAGACCCTCTAGTAAAGAACTTTCAAAATACCGTGTAATCCCTAAAAAACGCTCCCGGGGGGCCTTACAGTTTTGAAAAGGGGGGCGTTTATACATAATTGAACTTTTAAATCGGACATTATTTAACGATTTTGTTTACCAAGAAAACCAGTCTGCAGTCAATCAATCAATGCATCGGATTTTGAGTTTTCTAGTGCTTTCGTGTGTTCCATTGTGAATGAAACAGATTAACTTGCATCTTTTGGTGTTTAAAAAAAATAAAAAAATGGTGTGGGGAGGGCGTTTATTAGTGTAGGGTTTACTAGGGATTATACGGTATACGTTAAAAATAGCACAAGTTAAATAATGGTTGAGGCTTGAGTATGGTACACATAATTAAACCTCAGTAATCATTATTTAAAGTCATTGTTGTAAATACTTGTTTTAAGTAACACGAAATAAAAGTATATGTGTATTTCCGTTTGCCCGACGAACCCTCTTTTTGAGGTCTGACCATAAACAGTTTTTAATTTTTTTTCTTTCGTTCTTCTTCTTTCTTTTAATTTTTTTTTTTATGTTTTCTATCTCTTCTGTATCTGATGATATCAACAAATTCATACTTAAGTTAAACTATATTATTTGTATTAGGTTATTAAACATTGAATTTGAGTGGAAAAAAAGACAAAATATTTTCCCTACATACGAGCAGTACCTACCCTATTTTTTTGAGCATGTAATAAGAACCACACATATAATTTTATTTGGCCTAAATACATGAAATAGGACTTTTAATAAAAGGCCTTTTAATCATTCTGTTTTCAGAATATATGGGAATACTTGCTTGACAAGGGGTATATTCTTTATATGAATCCATAGCTTGGTGGAAAAGTAGGGGATTTTGCAAGAGGTAATACCGGATAAAAGTAGGAGATTAATACCAGATACCAGATACTGTTTATTAAGGGAAAAAAGCCCCGCCCTTAAAAAACATGATACTTTCCCTTTAAAAAATAATTTCCTTTGCTAGATAAATGTCTTATTAAAAACTCACTGGAAGATTTGACTTTCAGATGAATTTATTGGAAGTATGAATCAAACGGAAAATGATCTGAATAGCGACTACAGTCAGCGTCCGTTTGCGTGTAGTTTGTGTGACCAGCGTTTCAAGCATAGTCATCATCTGACCTATCACGAGCGCGTCCACACGGGAGAGAAACCATATAAATGCGACGTGTGTAGTAAATCTTTCACACAACCAAACAATCTAAAACGGCATAAGGTTATTCACTTCAAACAGGAAAATGCAATGTTTGGACAAAACTGGACTTGAAATCTGTGTATACCTATGCCTCAACACGTTATAATACGAAATCTAACATTTCAATATTTACACGGTTGGTGAAATAACATCGAATGAGGACGATTACTAGGCGGTCTTATTTGTGGAGTAAATGTATATCCTCAGTGTATGTTGTAGTAATAGGAGTGGGGTAATCCAGTTTCCACGGTAACCGCTCCCTCTCAGAGGTGGGAGTGGCTATGAATAATAAACACTGTGTTGACGAGCCATTAAACAACAATCGACAATTCTCACTACCACATTACATAGCAGAATACAATGATTTTAATCATTTATTAAAATCTCTGATTTCGACACACACATGGAATTCAAACGATATGTGAAGTAGAACGTTGTGATTATAACTAAAGTGAAAGTTACATATTTGATACTGCTAGGTTGGTTAGATCGGTTGTTTAATGGTAGATTTGTGTTACTCATTTAATCGAAATCAAATTATTTCATGTTTGTTGTGCTGTGTACCTGAAAATGAAAATCTGCGTGGTTCACATTAATGGGACATTGAATTATTAGTTTAACAAGACATTTTATGACATCAAATAATGACATTTACTTTTACCATTATAAATATTGTGTGAATAAACTTGAAATAACAAAACAACAAGTGTGTATATACTTTACTACAAAACACAGTTGTACAAGATTTATGGAACATGGACATGTAAAACTCTGTACTGTATCATGAAAACCAGAGACTCGGAAGTCAAAGAAGAGGAAAAAAATGATCTGCAGTAAAATAAAATGGATACTTCCCTGTATACTTTCAGGCAATGTGACAGGGAACCAGTCTGACATAGAAGCAGTTCAAGGTAATATAAAGCTAGAAACAGACAAACCAGTCTGCAAAAGCGAAATCCTAGAAGAAGCAGATGCTGGTAATAATTCCAGCGACTTGGAAAAAGATGGCGTCTGCATGGGGAATGGTTCTGGGAATGAATCCTCAACAACGGAGAAGAAAAAAAACAGAAGAAAAGGGGATGTAACTCCAGTCAGAAAATGCAAACAAAATCCGGAAGATATCGAGAATTACCTGAACTTGGAGAGTATGGATAGGCCTTACCCGTGCACGAACTGCCCGAAACGATTCAAGGAACGCCACCACCTGACATATCATCTACGCACGCACAGTGGGCTCAGGCCTTACACGTGCGATATTTGTAACAAGGCTTTCACGCAGACGAGTTCCCTAAACACGCACAGAAAAATACACATGAATGAGATCAACTGCGGCATGTGTGGGCGCATGTTTAAGAAACATTCCGATTTTTCGTTGCATGTGTGTTACAACTCTGAGCAACTTACTGCTGACGAGATAGATTCTGCGATGTATGAAGAACAGTGAATTTACTGTGAACAATGGTAGATTCTGAAATGTATGAGGTACAGTGAAATAGCTCGGTACTACTGGCTAAGGATACAGTTGATACTGCAGTGTACGAGGAAAAATGAAAAGCTCGGATTACGAACTGGTTATCGATATGGAAGATTGAGATTGTGCAGTGTATAGCAAGAGGAACAACTCCCAACAACTGGATTCTGATAGGGTTGATCTGCAATGTACGAAAAACAGTGAATAACTCAACAAATGAATAAAGTTGATCTGCAGTGAATGAAAAACAGTGAATAACTCTGATCAAATGAATAAAGTTAATTTGCAATGTACATACATGTACATGTATGAAAAACATTGAATAAATTAATTCTGAACAAATTAATAAAGTTGATCTGCAGAGTACGAAAAACAGTGAATAACTTCAATAGAACAAATGAATTCAGGTGCAAGATTCTGCAATGCATAAGACAAAATGAATTAACTCTGAGCAATGATAGATTGTACAAATGGTAGATTGCACAATGCATGAGAACATGACTCTCAACAACTGGATTCTCATACGGTTGATTCTGCAATGTACGAGAAACAGTGAACGTGTTTGAAAGCTTTAATAGATATATAATGTCTATACATGTGTTCAGTAAGTCGACACTTTAAAGGGACACATGGCAATCTTGAGTTTTATTCAAACATTCAAATGTTCTCCTGAATTTACTTATCCTGCGTCATTTTGACTTTAAAACTGCTTGCATATCATTAAATAAAAAATTGAGATTTCAATTTTCTTCACTATTTCACAAAATTTTTAAATATATTATTGATGCACTATTATAAAAAGTCAGTAATTTGTAAAAATAATTTGCTTTGAACTATTCTAACAATTACCATTAATGATTGAACAAATGCAAGTGAAGAGAAAAACTAAAGGGACGCCGTGAGTTTTTAAAAAATCAAGATTGCCGTGTGTCCCTTTAAAGTGCCCGTCTTGTGTGTTCTCACTTAGTGGTGGAGGGACTATACACCATTACACACAAACCCACAATCCTTTATAGTTCTCAAAGAATTCAGGTTAGTCTTACAATTCCAAACAATTGGTATTATGCAGTGTACAAATAACAGGGAGAGTAGGTTAAAGAGACACATGGCAATCTTGATTTTTTTCTCTTGCGACATCCTGTTAGCATGGTTAGGTTTTCTACATAACTTGCTTATTTCTACATAACTTGCTTATTTGAAAATTATATAATTACTTGACTTGTTCTAGTTTCAAAGCAAATACTTTTTGCAATATTTATATTTGCCAATTTTTGTTTATATGAAACCAGTAATATTTTAAATTTTTGATAATATAGAACCTATAATATTTAATCTTATGTTATAATTACAAAGAAAACTTGAAAAATGCAAATTGTATAACCATTTATTTAGTTGTATGCAAGCAGGTTTAAAGTCAGTTGATGCTGAATTAATGTTATTTCTGATGGTTGATACCTAAGGTGTTCTTTAAGATTGCCGTGTGTGCCTTTAATTGAATTGTTGTTTAATGGTTCCTCAACACCTTGTTTAGGTAATTTCAAGCTGCCTCAGAGGGAGGGGAAGGATACATAGGAATATTCAAGAACCTTGCATTACTCTTATTATCAAGAACATTCTATGGTTCTTTAACGTGCCCGGAGGATAGACTTCATTACACGGGACAGCATCAGAGTAACCCAGAGGTGTCTCTTAAATAGTGGCACACACGTTTTATAGTTTATATCCCAGAAGCTTTCTAATTTCTCTAATCCCAGATTGTCATTGCCAGTAGCTGGTCCCAGATATTTAGGAATATTAGAGAAACAGCTGGTCCCAGATATTCAGGAATGTTGGAGAACCAGCTGGTCCCAGATATTCAGGAATGTTAGAGAACCAGCTGAACCAGCTGGTCCCAGATATTCAGGAATGTTGGAGAAACAGCTGGTCCCAGATATTCAGGAATGTTGGAGAACCAGGTGGTCCCAGTTATTCAGGAATGTTAGGAATCAGCTGGTCCCAGAATTCAGGAATGTTCGAGAACAAGCTGGTCCCAGGTATTCAGGAATGTTAGAGAACCAGCTGGTCCCAAATATTCAGGAATGTTAGAGAACCAGCTGGTCCCAGATATTCAGGAATGTTAGAGAACCAGCTGGTTCCAGATATTCAGGAATGTTAGAGAACCAGTTGGTCCCAGATATTCCGGAAAGTTAGAAAACAAGCTGGTCCCAGATATTCAGGAATGTTCGAGAACAAGCTGGTCCCAGATATTCAGGAATGTTAGAGAACAAGCTGGTCCCAGATATTCAGGAATGTTAGAGAACAAGCTGGTCCCAGTTATTCAGGAATGTTAGAGAACAAGCTGGTCCCAGATATTCAGAAATGTTAGAGAACCAGCGCTGGTCCCAGATATTCAGAAATGTTCGAGAACAAGCTTGTCCCAGTTATTCAGGAATGTTAGAGAACCAGCGCTGGTCCCAGATATTCAGGAATGATCGAGAACAAGCTGGTCCCAGTTATTCAGGAATGTTAGAGAACCAGCTGGTCCCAGATATTCAGGAATTTTCGAGAATAAGCTGGTCACAGATATTTAAAAATGTTAGAAAACCAGCTGGTCCCAGATATTCTAAAAAGCTAGAGAACCAGCTGGTTCCAGATATTCAGTAATGATAATCAGCTGGTTCCAGATATTCTAGTTATCTTCCATTGAATTTACAAAAACGCATAAATTTGCCTTGTCAACACTCCAGCATCTTCATTTTGCATCCAATCTTCACCAAACTTAAACAGCAGTCATATGTCCAGAAGATCTCGGATGAGTTCTTGAACAAGCCAGATTTGAACACAATCAGCTGAGTTATCTGTCCTTGAATTCTCAAAAAAGCATAATTTAGCCTTATGGGTACTCTAGCCTCTCTAACTAGTTATAAGAGCCATGTTAGCAAGTAGAGCATCCACAAATCCTCTTGGGCCTCTTGTTATAAGGTTATAAAATGGGAGTTACAGAGGCTCTTGCATGATGCAACAGTTTGCCAAGATCCCCAAGCATCATGTCATCTTTGCCGAGTTTAATTCAATAATAAATAAGCATGGATGTGAGACTATTTCTCACTAAATTTATAACGTCATTTAGTGTTTTCCCTACTTTTTCCTCCAATGAGACAGTGAGGAATTTTAAAAAAAATGGCGAACTTATGTAAATTTCTAACGATCACCAATTTTAACCATTTAATCATTAAGTAATCGCTAACTAAATGGCACGCGCTTGTTTGGACAGAAGGAGGCGGATTTAGTAGAAGCGCGACGTGTTAAGAGGCGTGGTTTCGTAGAAGCGCGGGGAAAAAGTAGGGCAAACACTAAGTTAGTTAGAGGCTAAGAAGTGAAATTTTAACAATTAAGAAACCCCGGTCAGTCCTTCCCTTAGGGTTTCTTAATTGTTAAAATTTCACTTCATAGCCTCTAACTAATACACAACCTCAGAAAGCTTGCCTACCAGTGACATTAAGTTATACCACTAGTGTATATTGATGTCATGGCTTTATTTCAATCCCAGATGCCATTTTATGGGGTACAGTACCAGAACACATGGTGGTACAGTACAAGTCTACTTGGTGGTACAGTACCAGTCTATGTGATAGTACAGTACCAGTTTAGATGGGATATAGTACCCTTCTACATAGTGATACAGTCCCAGTTTACATGATAGTACAGTACCAGTCTACATGATAGTACAGTACCAGTCTACATGGTAGTATAGTACCAGTCTACATGATAGTACAGTACCAGTCTACATGGTAGTACAGTACCAGTCTACATAGTAGTACAGTACCAGTCTACATGATAGTACAGTACCAGTATACATGGTGTAGCAGTACCAGTTTACAGGGTGGTGCAGTACCAGTCTACACGGTGGTGCAGTACTAGTCTACATGGTGGTTCAGTACCAGTCTGAATGGTGGTACTGTACCAGTCTGCATGGTGGTTCAGTACCAGTCTACATGGTGGTACAGTACCAGTCTGCATGGTGGTGCATTACCAGTCTGCATGGTGGTACAGTATCAGTCTACATGTTGGTACAATACCAGTCTAAATGCTGGTACAGTACCAGTCTACATGTACAGTGGTTTTAAATTAAACAGAGTTCTTGTGAGTTGGGTGCTCTTGTACAGAAATTGTGAAAAATATGTATATATGTAAGTTTTGTGGATATATGTTTAGAAAACCTGAGGTTTTTGTGTGATAACACATTTGTACATGTTGATTTGAGAAATTTAAAAGGTGTTTTTAGCTCGACTTTAATAAAAGGCAAGCTGTTCTAGTTGCCCGGGTGGCTGTTCTAGTTGCCCGGGTGTCGATTAACCATTTATGTAAAGCTCACATCTCAGAAACCGCTTAATAAAAGGAATTAATGAAACTTTACACATGAATTCACTTTCATAAGAGAACCTCGTGCAGACACGTGCCAGCCTCGTGCAGACACGTTCCAGTTCTGACAGAATTACGCCTCTTTTTCAAAATGCGTGTAGTTATACATTATATATAAGGCCTTGGTAGTTCCATTATATATTGAATTGAATTGGGGTTTTAAGGCGCACCAACACATGGAAAGGTTATATGACGCCTAACAGGCATGAACATGCCAGGCTCATCTTCCATGTACATCGAGATAAAATATGGAAAATGGGCCTAGAACCTTCTCACCCTGAACTGCAGAGTTGCTGCAAATTCTATCGTAGAAACTCCATTTACGCTGAAGCCACATTACTGTTTTTCTGCCACTGCTCTTTTGATGCGAGCGAGATAGCACCTGAAACAATGCAGGGATCATGATGAAGACCTTTAATGAACATGAACATAAAATGAACATGAATTTGGGGGGATTCTACCCCTCTACCTACCCCTCAAAAAGGGATCTGCAGTGGCCCTATTCTTTGCCCCGTGACCCACACGGGGCTCCGTTATATATAAACAAGGTCGTGAAGGTCGAGCACTCGTTCAACATATCTTGTTATTTTTGCTAGCTAACCGTGTGTACATGTGTAGTTTTTAATTTGTTGTACAAATGATATAATGATGACTTAGTTATGTGTCTGTGATCGCGATCTTTATGTTTTACCCTTTGTTGAGCAAATGATGTAATGATGACTTAGTTATGTGTCTGTGATCGCAGTCATTATGTTTTACCTGTCCGATTTCTTTACAAAAATCGGACAGTTTTATACTATACACACTTTTATATACATGAACATTAGCGAATAAGTAATAATAGCCTACTAACTTACTGTACAAACGTTTTCTTTATTATACTGTATACATAATTTTAACCAGTGTTATTTTACGTTGTCTACCATGCCTTATATCTTGATATGACTGTCACATCACATCTTCCTTGACTACCTTACAGGAACACACAGCCGTCTTGGAAGTAGTCGTCAGACCTTAGCCCGCTATGAATGTATAATGGACTCTTCTTTCTTTAAATTTAGACCAATCGATTTATGTTACAAAGGGGTGTTTTAGAGAAATGACTGATGAGCAGCAGGACATTGTAAACCCTAATCAGCTTGCGAGTTACTCGCATGTGATCTGGGTTTACAATGGATGCAAAGTCTTTTGGGTTAAAATTACTCCTCGATTTATCAGTCAAGTAGCTTTTCACTTCAAGCCTGCTTGAATATAATAAAGAACAGAATAAAATTTTGAGTTTTAATTACATTTTAGCTCGGTATTTTTTTCAAAGAAAAAAAATAGCTATTGTCATCACCTAATCCTCGTTTGCATCGTTGTCATTGTCATCTGCGTCCGGTTAAAGTTTTATATGTAAGCTTGTATCTCCAAATCTCCAAAACTACTTAAAAGATTGAAACTTCACACATGTATCCGGCATCATTAAACAACATCATAGAGCCAGGTTCTATAACTCTTGCTTTATTTGAACAGAATTATGGCCCCTTTTATACTTAGAAATTTGGTTAAAGTTTTGTACTTAGTCTTTTTCATAATTCAGTGAAACATCGCACATGCATTCACTTTCATATGAAGAGCTCAGAGACAAGTGCCATAATACTGTTAGGAAATTAAGCAGAATTATGCCTTTCAACTTACTTTCCCAATGAATAGACAAGGCTTTGAAAGTCGAGCGTCTGCACCGACTGTGCCTTAAGTTTTAAATGTAAGCAATTTGAGCAGCGATTAGTAACAAGAATTTCAAATATGCAAATTACGAAGAACATACGGAATGACACAAGCTAACAAAAGTAAAGAATGCTGTGTGTCCCTTTAAGATGTAAGCTTGACTGAGAGGGCTTTAACAATCAGACAATGTTTTAATACAATATGATATGATAAAATGTATATATACATGTTAGTAGTGTTTGATCAACTGAATACCATGGTATTAAATGGAATGGTGATCGAAAAGCTAATATTTCATTCATGCATTCGTTGTGTTCGCTCGCTCGCTCGTTCATTCATTCCATTCATTCATTCATTCATTCATTCATTCGCAAATTCACTCATTTGCTTTCCCCAAAGAGTGAGATTTTATGTGCTTTAGAAATTAAAGAACTTTTTTATAATTTCATTTTTGAGGAATGACCTATAATAACAACAAGTCGCAGATTTTAAAACCAGAGAAAAATAAAGCTGCTTCTGTTGCATGTAATCCAGGGAACACCCTCTGTTTATTGAATGTTTAATAGATCTGATAGGCTGTTTAGTTGACAGAATTTGGGATAATTTGAATAAAAACGTATAATTTTGTAATTATGTGTGTTTGTTTATAATTTTCCAGAATACAGAGTGAAAATCTATATTATATTGTACTTTGGTATTCTACCAGTCTTAATGTACAATCATAATGGTACAGTACCAGTCTTCATTGACTGGTACAGAACCAGTACCAGTCACATGTACAGTGTTGCAATACCAGTCTGCATGTACAGTGGTGCATTACATGTACTCGTCATAAAGATACAGTGATGCGGTACATGTACCCGTCATAAATCTACAGTGGTGTAGAACCAGTCTTCAGTTTTTAGTGCAGTGTGGCGGCTGTAAAAAGTCTCCCCGTGCTACGAATGAGTAGTGTTATTTTTTACTGGTCCTTTGGGACCAACGAGCCCAATATAGGTGGCTTTGAAGTAGAATACCGCTTAAGCCGGTGCTAGGGGGCGTGAGAAGTGTTGCTTCTTTCATTACTTCTCATGAACAGACTCAATAAAACCGAGTCTGCTGCTTTATTCTCTTAACTGTGTTTGTTGCTCTCAAAGGATCACCTTTATCAGTATTTATTCATGGTGACTGTACTGTGGTACAGCATCAGCGTATACAGTAGTAGTAGTAGCAGAAGTAGCAGCAGTAGCATCAGTATCAGTAGTGTCCGTGTTAGTTAGGGTTAGTAGTAGTAGTAGTAGTAGTAGTAGTAGAAGTAGTTGGTATAAGCATGACACAACACTTAATTTATAAAGACCGAGTCCAGACAAGCTGTCTACGGTACTAACTGGTACCCTAACTATGTCTACGGTACTAACTGGTACCCTAACTTTCTATTGAACGAAATATTCTTTTCATTCTATTCATCCATTTTCCTAAATAGTTCCACCACTACACACTCACAATACAGACTCTAGGCACATAGCGTGATCAAACAAACTCGCAATAGAATCCTTTCATGTATTTGACATACAATAGAACCGCTCTGTTTTAGAAGATACAAGGGATACTTTTGGTATTAAAGATCATTTTAATATATACCAAAGCAACATTTGTTTATGATACTTCATTAAAAAGTGTTGTGTGTTAATATTTAACTGAAATAATCAATATTGAATTATTCTATTAATTGAGTCTATTTTATCCGATAATCTGAAGAGATTTTATATCTTATAAATGTTCGCTGAAACACTAGTATACTGGGAGATCAAATCCATGACAGTAAACATATATTTTTAACTTTATAATATCGAATTTGGTATCTCTCTCTCTCTCTCTCTCTCTATTGATACTGCAACACTCTCTTTCGAAGATTATGTGCATGTATCGATTAACAGCACTTTTATTACGCTAAATTCATTTCTGTGGCTCAATATCTTTAGCCGCGTGACTTTCATTAAAAACTCATTAACTTCCATAAAAAACTCATTAACTTCATAGAGAATCTTGTTAAATCTGATTTAATGTTAAAATGTAATATTTGAAAGTAACACCCTCGTTCGAAGATTGTTCTTTATATCGATTAACAGTACTTTTATTACGCTAAATTCATTTCTGTGGCACAATATCGTTAGCTGTGTACCTTCCATAAAAAGCTCACTGAGTTCATAGAGAAACTTGTTAAATCTGATCTTAATGTTAAAATATATTATTTGAAGGCATCTGTCTGCAATAATTTGTGAGAACAAAAACAACACAATTTTATACATAATACAATTTGGCATCGTGTTTTATTAGATTTTACCCACTGAGAGCTTTGCTCTCCTATTAAATAGAAAACTACCGCATGTCTGTTGTAAAGGTATAACGACATACAGTCGTTTTACTTTCATCAAATACTCTGAGAACAATTTTAAACAATAATTTTCTGAATGAAACAAAATAATTTCTTTTGAACGTAGAATCTTACACATAGTCATGACTCTTTATATTACATAATGTATGTAAAAATAAATACTGTTGGAATCAATATTAAATTGTTCTATAAATTGAGTCTATTTTATCTGATGAGATTTTATATTTGATAAAGAATCTCTGAAATCATACTGGGAGAATAACTCGTAAAAATACACTGGTTCTGAAATTCGTCTGTGTATGATGTCATATTTTAAAAATAGATCAAGAACATTGCTCAATTTTGCATCACATTTTGACGTAGCTGAATGATGTTATCATTATGAAATGAGTTTGCGAATACGCAGTCCGTGACGCCCAAGAGGCCCTTATACTACTCAAAACTAATGTTGACATACAAGTCTACCTGCATTCACATGCGTTGCTCTTGTATTTATGTCAAACAGGACGACGGCGATAATGGGTTTGTTATTGGTTTTTGTCAACATCTGAAATATTTAACTGATAGTTGACTATTAGAGACAAATATCTGCACAAGTTGTCTCGCCTTTTCGAAGAAAAAACTATACCCAGGGATCAGTTGCGTCCGGCGTATGCGTCACATTTAACATTGGGTATAACGTTTAATCCATGTCTTCATCAAATGTTCGATATAAAAACATAATGACAGTAGTCACCTGACCTTTACAATATACGAGGTTCAAGGTCACATTTAAGGTCAAATGAGTCCGTCCGTTATTCCATGCGTCTGATTTTCATTTCTTACTATATTTTTCGTTACTTTCAGGATTTTTACCAAACTCCACCAGAAGATTCCGTATATGGAACCAATATCACGTACACAGTTTCGGGTCGCTGTGACCCACTTTCTACGAAATATAGGATACGTCCGGTCTGCGCTACGTCTTGCGTGTCTTTCTTTCTCGAAGAAGTTTTACCAAACTTTACCAGAATGTTCCTTATATACATCTAACATGTGCAAAATTCCTGACCTACTCCAACAAAAAATAGGCCCCAACCAGTCTCCGTTATGTCATGCGTATCTTGCTTCTTTCTTGCAGGATTTTTTCACCAAACTCCACCGGAATCTTCCTTATATGCATCTTACATCATGTGCAGCATTTCGAATCGTTGTGACCTACGTTCGACGAAGTATGGGTCACGTCCGGTCTCCGCTACCATATGCGTATTTTGCTTTTTTCTCGCAGGATTTTCACCAAACTTCATTACAATATTCCTTAAGTGCATCTAACATAATGGGTCGAAATATAGGTCACACCTGGTCTCCGCCGCTACGACATGCACCCCCACTGTTAATGACATTAATTAAATAAAATATTAAGTATGTAAGGATCTCTTGGGATTGCCAAATAAAACGTGAACTTCTTAATAGGGCTCGACATGTAGGCCATGGCCGAGTGGTTAGAGTCTCTGACTTGAAATCACTTGCCCCTCACCGCTGTGGGTTCGATCCCTCATGGGCCTAAGCATCATTATGTGAGGAAACTGTCCAGCTGGCTTGCGGAACGTCGTTGGTTCTACCTGGAGGGGCACCTGGGGTATTCCTCCACCAATGAAAGCTAAACAAATTGCCATATGACCTTAACTGTTGGTATGATTATAAACTCCAATTCAATTCCAGTTGTAACTATCTACTCGTATATCTGCATATTGTATTGTTTGATAGTGGATGGTGTGATGATGGGTGGTCCTCCCGACTCTACATACCTTTGACGGGAAGACAAAATAAACAACACGAACGCGGGGCCCACTGCATATCTCCGAAACTTTATAACAAAAGTAGATTCTGGCAGGTAGCCGACAACATGTTTGTACATTCTCACTTACACTCTTATTTCTCAGCAGGGGACGGCGACTACAGCGAGCTAGAAGAATCATATACGAAACAGAACACCGAGACGAACAATGAGTTCCCGTACACCAGTGGGGACAACCTGTCATATTACACCGGCGATCAGTCCAATATGAGTCACGATTCAGATGGAATGCTACAACCATTTTGCGCAATATGTCAGAAAATCTTCAAAAATTCCAGGAATCTCAAAATGCACATGTTGAGTCATAGTGGCGTCCGTCCTTTTGGCTGTCCGTTCTGTCCGAAGCGGTTTGCCCAAAAGAACGTTCTTGACCAACATTTGTGCATACATACAGGCCTTAAGCCCTTCACGTGCGACGTCTGTAATAAATCATTCTCTCAACGCGCCACGCTGTACAGACATAGAAAAAGACACGATGCGTAGACGGGTATTCGTGCTTTCATATCACCAAACCCGCCAGGTACATAGACAGAACTGACAGGAGATGATTCAGTAATTAAAATCCTATTTGTTCCATAATATAATCAACGTGCCATTTTAAATGGTTTGTTTAGTTGATGTTTAACGTTTCAGCCAATTTTAGGCCATGTATGACGGTCGATTTTTGTGGTGGAGGCAGACCACTCCATTATTCCTGTGTAGAACCAGCACTGACTACCTCCGCCATCTTTAAGAGTCGACACTTTCTCACAAGTTGAGCTCCCTGTGGGATTCGAAACCGCAGCTGTGAAAGATGAGACGGTTTACAACGCAGTCGTTTACTCCTCGACAACTGAAGCGCTAAATGGACATGGGGAAACAGACACAATACGTGTGCGTGTTTTTGTGCATTCATATCACCTAATGGGCTATGGAATATACACAGGCAGATACTCTGTACACATACAGCTATTTCCTACTATCCTAGTATTTTCCACTCAACTGCTGTATTATGGCTGCTATGTACTGTTGTTCGACGACTTGGAGTCATATATTAACCATTTGAACTACTACTACCTTTATGTTTTATAATTATCAATTTTGGAATGCAATGCATTATTAAAAGAAAGTAGTTTGCATTTATTATCGACATAAAATATTTAATGGCCGAAAACATATTTTGCCAAAGTTACTTCCCTTGACAAAAAAAACCTCCATTTGTATTTGACCGCAGCAGACGAGAGCTGTTGTTTCTATTTTTTTTTCGGGTATATTATGCTATTCAAAACAGTTTGCATGATAACAAAATTACACGCCAGAGGCTCGCACTTATCACTTCTCTTACACTCGCCGACATAAAGCTGAGTTTGCTAAACATATAATTACATGCACTGCTCGATAGCATCAACGTGAAACGTTATACATAAACTCGCCACTTTATATAGACGGTAGAATCAACTCGCCACTTTATATAGACGGGAAAATATACAATACTTAGAATCGTATTGATGGCATGATAACTTATATGGACAGGAAATACACAATGTAGTCTACAAAGAATCAACACCTCACCTTCAATAAACAGATCAGCAGAGCTTATGCCGTGGTGCGGTGTCCGTCGTCCGTCCGTCCGTAAACTTTTTTTTGTAGGACTATTCCTCTGAAACTACTGAATGGATTTTCATTACAGGAATGTTGCCCATGATGTCTAGTTGATCCTAGAAAAATTGATGTGAAATCCAAGATGGCCGCCAAATATAAAAAAATATTTTTAAAAAGCAAGTTTGTAGCGACTTCTTGAAAGCTATAAATGATATTGATATGGGACTTTTTTTCTAAAATGATCAGCATGCCATGATGTTGGTCCTTGTCGAAAATAATTTTTGATTCGACGTTAAACATGGCTGCCACCTTCGTTTACATAGAGTTATATAGTAAACACTTGTAGGGACTACTCCTCTGAAACTGCTTGACGGATTTTCATGAAACTTCACAGGAATGTTTTTCTTGATGTCTAATTGATCCTAGCAAAATTTCAGATCGGCCGGAAATTCAAGATGACCGCCACAGCTAAAAATAGATTTTAAAAAACAAGTTTGTAGCGACTACTTCTTGAAAACTATAAGTGATATTGATATGGGACTTTTTCTAAAAAGATCATGACATGATGTTTGTTTTTGTTGAATATTATTTTGATTCAGCATGAAACACGGCTGCCAGCAGCCATCTTTGTTTACAAAAATAAAACTACTTGTAGCGTCTACTCTTCTGAAATTACTTGACAAATTTTAATGAAACTTTACAGGAATGCTGTTCTAGCTATCAAAACCTATCAGTAGAGCTTCAAGGTCATTGACCTCTTGTTCTGTATAAATGCATATTCGCAAACCTTTTTTAATACTGATTTAAATAGTTCAAAGTAAATTGTTTTTGAATTGAATTGAATTGAATTGGGGTTTTAAGGTGCACCAACACATGAAATGTTATATGGCGCCTAACAGGAATGAACATGCCAGGCTCATCCTCTATGTACATCGAGATAAAATATGGAGAACGGGCCTAGAAACTTCTCACCCTGAACTGCAGATTTGCTGCAGATTTTATTGTAGATACTCCATTTACGCTGGAGCCACGTTATAGTTTTTCTGCCACTGCTCTAGTGATATGAACGAGATGGCACCTGAAACAATGCAGGGGTGATGATGAAGACCTTTAATGAGCATGAACAAAAGATTATAAAATGAACATGAATGTTGAGGGGGGGGGGGGGGGGGGGGGGTTCTACCCTTCTGCATTCCCCTCCAACGGGATCTGCAGTGGCCCTATTCTTTGAATGTTACTAATTGTTGATTATATTGAATAACCACTTTTAACTGTGTGTAGTTCTAAGGTTTGTAGTCCTTTCGACTTTTAACCATTTTAACATTAGAGTCTGGACTGGGTGCCATTTTAACGACGAAAATACAAACTACTGATTTGATTGAATAACATTACCATCTATTATATATGTATACGTTTGTAGTACTGTCATACATTCATTTATTTTGTTTACAAAAATGTCACCTCATTGCTTGAAAACGTACACGATTAATAATAATAGTTCATAGAGCACGTTTTATTTTTGTTTCTCTTGTTTTATTTCCAGAAAGTGTAAGTTGTTAACATTTAACTGTTGGAGAAATTGTTTTGTTTCTTCTGGAGGTGTCAGTATCACCTCACTTTTTTTCAAAAAAGTCGGGATGTTGGTATCTTATCCGTCCGTCCGTGTGTCCGTTCGTCCGTGCGTAATTGACACTGTCTACTACACCGTTAGAGGTACGAACTTGAAACTTTGGTATATAATTGGAATATGTGCAAGGGGTATTAAACTGTTTGTACCTCCCCGGCGGGGGTGGGGAGAGGGGTGCTAGGAGGGTGCGGTGGGTGAGGCGGGACTAGTGGGCGGTGGTAGTTTCACATACAGTTGTTCCTACATGCTTACCTGTAGAAGTGTAACACTGTGTATGTATTATCGTTGCCTCAAGGGTCAATACATATTTATTGGGTTTTTCCGTGTGCCCTGTGGGCCATACCCTGGGCTGGACTTGAGGTAAGCAGGGTAAACAAATCGTTCTTTATTTTTCCGAATAGAGTCATGTTGCATATCAAATTGAATGCCATTGCAAGAGGAGTGCGCTGCCACTAATTAAAAAGAGCGGATGTATGCAATGGCACACAAGTAAAAACAAAATGCATTAAAAAAAAATACATAAAAATACACAAATATTCATAATAAAACAAAGCATGATGATGGCCCATGAAAGCCCTAATGCTTATTTCCAATGGGGTCCACTGCACAGACTATTTATTTCAACAAGAGTGCCGCCTATATATACGCCCGTTTGTTCAAGTGTTTATGTTAAAACATTTTCTAACTGTCGGGTCAATATGACCTTTGACTTTCTAACAAAGGAAACTGACAGGAGATGATGTTTAACCAGAGCTCTATTTGTATAAATTTACAAGAATGTAGGTTAAATAGTTTGTGAATATCAGCCAGAATTTTTTTGTCATGAGCAGGTCACAATGACCTTGATATTTGACCTACTAAGCATAAAATCAATATAGGTCGTTGTTCTAACACGGGTACCATTTCTGTAAAGTTTCAAAATTGTAGGCCTAATAGTTACAAGTTACAGTGGGAAACATGTATGTATGATTCTGTCATCATCAGGTCAGTGTGACCTTGATGACCTATTGAACCCAAAATGCTTACTCCTCTCACCAAGGGCAATGCATCTATGAATATATACTGAAAAGGTGATCCCTTGGAAGCAACAAACACAAACAAGAGAGAAAACTAGCAGACTCGGTTTTATTGATTCTGTTCATGGGAGATAATTATAAGATGCAACATCTCTCACGCCTCCTAGCACCGGCTTAAGCGATATTCTACTTTAAAGCAACACAGAATAGGCTTGATGATCCCAAAGGACCAGTAAATATAACACTAGTATACTGATTTCTAACAGGGCGACTTTTTACGGCCGCCACACAGCTCTAAACAAACGCTAGTGTGAATGTCAATATTTATTATTACCTGATCTCCTATATAAATGCTATATCGTCATTTCTTGCTAATTCACCAAGGAAAAGACTGTTCCCGGTGAAAACGAACTGTTACCGGGCTTTAGTTTCGACTGTTTCCCTCACGTGCTGGAATTTCGTTTGCGTGACGTCATGTTGCTTTTTTCACCATAGGTTCCCATTATAAAACAAATTTTCATTTTCACTGTTTCGTACAGTAACATTAATCAGGTAATAAAACAGTTATCACATGTGTTTGGGGAACAGTCAAAACTGTTTTCCCTTGGTGTCGGGGGATGTCAGTGTGAACTGTTTCCCTCGGCCTATCGGCCTCGGGAAACAGTTCACACTGCCATCCCCTCCACCTCGGGAAAACAGTTTTGACTGTTCCCCAAACACAAATGTGATAACTGTATACTGAAAAGGTGATCCCTTGGAAGCAACAAACACAAACAATAGAGAACAGTAGCAGACTCGGTTTTATTGATTCTGTTCGTGAGAGGTTATTATAAGATGCAACACCTCTCACGCCTCCTAGCACCGGCTTAAGCGATATTCTACTTTGAAGCAACACAGAATGGGCTTGATGATCCCAAAGGACCAGTAAATAATAACACTACTGATTTGTAGTCGGGGTGACTTTTTACGGCCGCCACACAACACTAAACAAACACTAGTATGAATGTCAATATATACTGAAAAGGTGATCCCTTGGAAGCAGCAAACAAGAGAGAAAAGTAGCTGACTCGGTTTTATTGATTCTGTTCACGAGAGGTAATTATAAGATGCAACACCTCTCACGCCTCCTAGCACCGGCTTAAGCGATATTCTACTTTAAAGCAACACATAATGGGCTTGATGATCACAAAGGACCAGTAAATAATAACACTACTGATTTGTGAAGTTTGATAAATGTGGGTATTATATGTCCGGGGTTGTTATTTGGAATGCGTATGTCCATATGAGGACATGGTGACCTTGGTATTTGACCTATTAGCCCCAAAAGCAATAGGGTTCATTCTCTCACCAAGGACAACGTGCCTACACAGTTTCATGAGTATAGGAATAATACTCCTGCAGTTATCACGTGGAATATGTAATATTGACTTGACCTTTGTCCTATTGACCCCAAAAGCAACAGAGTTTCTCCTTTGACCAAGGGCAATGCTTCTACGCAGTTTCTTGAGTGTGTGTATTATGGTTTCAAAGCTATTTAGCGGAATGTGTATTTCTATATAAGGTCAAGTTGACCTTGACTTTGGCCTACTGACCTCAGAGACAATAAGGTTCTTTCTCTCACAAAAGTCAATGTACTAATGCATTTCATGAATGCGGGGGCTATAGTTCCGAAGTTATCACGTGGAATACCTATTTTCATATAAGGTCATAGCGATCTTGACCTTTGACCCAAAAACAATAGGATGTCTCCTCTCACCTAGGGCACTATACATATGACGTTTCACGAGTGTGGGTATTACGGTTTCAAGGTTATTAAATTGAATGCGTATTTCTATATAAGGTCGTGATGACATTGACCTACTGACCCACAAAACAATAGAGTTATTTTCACCTAGGGCAACGTGTCTATGAAGTTTCATGAGTGTGGGTTTTATCACAGGCGCCCCCTACAGGAGAGAGAAGAGGGATAGAGAGAAGAAGAAATTGTGTTGTAGTGTATGTATATACACTAAAACGTAATACACTATAATGTATTTATATAGGGAGAACTATTTGTGAACTACCAAGGACAGACAACCTTCGGACCTAACTACGGCAGGGCGCCTAGCTATGAAATCAAGCGTATGCATTCACTTCTTAAAAAGAAACACACGCTGATGAACTGTAGCCCTACATCATAACCCACTCGTCTGGAGGCACAATTAATTGCCGTAGTGAGTTCAAATTATCTCCCTATAAATGTATTTATATATACATAATATACTACAACACAATTTCTTCTCTCTATCCCTCTTCTCTCTCTCCTGTAGGGGGCGCCTGTGGGTTTTATCGTTTCGGAGTTATCGTCCGAAATGCGTAATGGTTTACGGATATTCGTAAGGACAACCCCATACCATAACACGTCCCGTTTTCGTATAAAAAAAGAGGAGTGACTTTCCAAACTTACACCGAGTATTTCTTTTGCAGCCATTTTCAAGCAGGGAGCCCGTACAAATGACTTCTAATCTGTACACAGTGTAGGTTATTGAATGTCTGGCTAAATTTAATGATGATACAATACCAATAAGGAAAAACCCAGGACCCCTCGCTTACAGGGCGAGTGCTTTACCAACTGAACTAACCGGACCACCGGGTTCCCAATATCACCACATTATTTTGGGACATGAACAACATTAGTTTGCTCATATATGTAGAAAATAAATCTGTTCACGCGACACAGTATACTTAACAAGTAAAGTTTTGAGCCAATGCACTGGTGCAAATATACTTTTACTCACGTTAATTTACTCCAGGAGTATTTATACTCACATATGCAAATCTGTTCACATGACAAGAGTACTTACCCTAACAGTACCTACCAATAAACGTAAGTTATTACAGGGCGAGTGCTTTACCAACTGAACTAACCGGACCACCGGGTTCCCAATATCACCACATTATTTTGGGACATGAAAAACATTAGTTTGCTCATATATGTAGAAAATAAATCTGTTCACATGACACAGTATACTTAACAAGTAAAGTTATGAGCCAATGTAATGGTGCAAATATACTTTTACTTACGTTAATTTACTCCAGGAGTATTTATACTCACATATGCAAACCTGTTCACATGACAAGAGTACTTACCCTAAGTAAATTTACTTACGTGTGTACATATACTCACAGGAGTAAATGTCTGCATGTGAATGGGCTTAAATTAGAGACGATAATATATACTCACGGTCAATGAAAACCCACCACAAAACAGATCATTTTAAAATTTAAGGCGTGATATAATCTATATAACGAGTCGACATTTAAAATGTTCACGTACATATCTGGATTTAATGCATTTAACATTGTTATGAAATGCACGTGCATTTCCGGGTTTCTTCAGTTACGTCTCATAAAGATTTTTTTTTTTTCAGAAACATTCATTGCATATTACTGTCAGAAGTCAAACAATAAAACGGCCAGTAAAACCAATTGCAAGTTATTCCGAGACAGGTTAATGCAGCTTGAAATTTAGTGAACTGTTTTCTTTGTATGATTATCCATGGTAAACGCTGTTAAATGACGTTAAATAACCGTCACGGTTCGTCATAAACACCTACCAATAAACATGTAAGACAAGTTAGGTATCAAAATTCTACATTTAAAAAAAAGAAAATATTGGTTCAGCAGTTTTATAGTAAATGGTTTACGAATAATCCAACACCATAAACAGAATTATGGAGTTAATGGTGCGTTTTCATTGACTGTCGATATATTTGCAAACAACCAAGGACAGACAACCTTCAGAAGAACTACGACGGGGGCGCGTACTCTGGTGAGAGACGCAGAAATCAAACGTTTGCGCTCACTTCTACCTAACATAACTAATATTTACACTTAACAAACTTGCAACAGACACGTCTTGCACCAAATCTGCACCTCTACACTCATGTCAGGTGAGTACTTTGGGGCCTCTGTGCCTCTTGTTTGACCTTCGGAAAGAAATTATGTAATTTATACAGTGGAAAACAGTCGCACTTAATGTTGATAACCTGCATCTGTTGGCAAGTATGAACAAATTCTACTATTCCATACAGAATGAGACATTTCCTGACTGAAAAATTTCTTTTGGCGAAATAGAGATATATGCGCTCACACAAATGCACGACAACTGGTCCGTTTACCATATTATATTAAACGATAAGTGCTGTCAGGCAAAGCACAAAAGTCGCTGTCATTACCGTTCATCCTGTCTCACACTGTGTTCTTCTCACCTGCCACAGAAAAAATGTTCATGAGCAATTATTAAACATAATTAAAACCGAAGACCGCGCCAGTACTCTTTTTGCGCAAGACTGTGCAATGTAGACATGGAATTGAATTGCAGTATAGGTTATTTAGAGCCGCCCCAGAGAGAGGGGAAGGATACATAGGAATCCGGGAACTACTCCCTACTCTTATTATCGAATAGATTCTTATGATTCTTCAACGTGCTCGGAGGATAGACCGATACACGGGACCGCCGGACGAGGCTAAGGAAAAGTGTCACCACGGAAGATTGAACCTCCGGTTACAAATCCGCCGCGCTACCGACTGCGCTACGCCAGCCCTCTCTGGAGACATGGAAGACAGTTTGTTATTTCATATTAACTTTAGGAAAGTACTCATCACAGACTTGTGAACAAAGAACACATAGCTTGTATGTCTCTGTTAAACATACTTTGATTATAGTTGTTCTGTCCTCCGTTAGCTTTTCCTTTGTGTGTATAACCACATCAGTACATTCTGTTACCGACTTTCAGTAAATTCAGGACTGTAATAAAGACTACCATGCTTTGTTCCATCTCTAACAACAACAGCTTAAATAAATGTGTGTTCACGTGACTTCCTTGTTCAAGTGTTGTCTCAGTTGAGCGTGACTTGTTGACGGAAGAAAGAAAACTTAAAACACAATAAATACTGATACATGTGATCCTTTGAGAACACAATTAAGAGAATAAAGCAGCAGACTCGGTTTTATTGAGTCTGTTCATGAAAAGTAATGAAAGAAGCAACACTTCTCACGCCCACTAGCACCGGCTTGAGCAAAACTCAATATTAATAAAATCAATAGTGCATATGGCGGTGGACATGGAGTTTATTGCTTCCCCATGTCGTACGGCGTATGGTCCCAGTATCTAATAAAATTAAATGCCCCGAAGAGCGAAATAAACATAATGGAATTTAGTTGGGAGCAGCGGTTATGAAGCCTGCATATTACAAGTAACAGTCAAACGACTAAATTAAAAAGCAGACAACATATCCTATAAGTGGTTAAACAATACCCAGAGCCTTTAATCGGCCGGAGTAGTGGAACCACTGAATCGAAATTTAAGTAAGAAAACAAAAAGAAATGAAAAAGTACCACCGATAATTAAATATAAGTATCAGGCTCAGCGATCTCCAAAGATCGAATGAATAACAGTTAAGTTGTATTTGTTGACTTTTGTTTGGATTTGATACTGAGGAAGTATTCTTTGTATTTTGAATTTCTGACTGTGGTTCGTATTGCGTACTTGCATCCCTGCATTCTATGTGTGTTCGTTTAAACACTAAACTTTCGCATTCAGCTTAAACATCGATCCAATGAATCAGCATTTTTACGATATATTTTGCATTATATACCTTCACAGAATAAACCATTGGCGGTTTAAATGGTAATTAATAGGATAGTAAGATAGATTCAACCGTTTAGTAAAGTACGTTTGTTTTTATGCGTTTTTATGCCCCCGGCATTCGAGAATGCCGAAAGGGGTATTATGTGTTACCCATGTCCGTTTGTCCGTCCCTTCCGTCCGTCCGAATTGGTTTCCGCTCAATAATTTTTGAAAGGGTCCATGTTTGTAATTAATATTTGGTGTGTAGCTGTGTAATTATAAAATACAGGTCAAGTTCGATTTCGGTCAACGTTGCTCATTTTATGCAGGAGTTGTGGCCCCTTTTCGAGACTGAATTTTCTGCAACAAATTGGTTTCCGCTCAATAACTTTTGAAAGGGTCCATGTTTGTAATTAATACATGTATTTGGTGTGTAGCTGTGTAATTATAAAATACAGGTCAAGTTCGATTTCGGTCAACGTTGCATATTTTATGCAGGAGCTGTGGCCCCTTTTCGACTTAATTTTCTGCAACAAATTGGTTTCCGCTCAATAACTTTTGAAAGGGTCCATGGTTTTATTTAATATTGGGTGTGTAGATGTGTAATCATAAAATACAGGCCAAGTTTGATTTAGGTCAGCATCGGTCAATTTCTGAAGGAGTTATGGCCCCTTTTCCGCTCAATAACTTTTGAAACGGTCCATGTTTTGAAATCATTTTTCTTTGGCGAATTCATAGTTCTAGTAACTTCTACCGGGGGCATCCGTGTCCTATGGACACATTTCTAGTTTTTAAATAATTAAATCTTAACGGTTATATATAGTTGTAGTTTGAACACATTTATTATGCAGCTCATTAATCTAAGCCTTCTGTTTTTGGGGCATGCTGTTTGCCCTTCGATAAAGGACGTCGACCGGTTAATACGGCATTTATTCAACGACAGTGAATATAATAATTATTCAACGACAGTGAAAATAATAAGCTGCTTAGAGCATCAGTCGTTCAGAGTCTTCCCACGCAGGCAAGACGCAATTTTATTAAAGTGGGTATATCATGCTTCCGGACGTAATTGTATTAGAAGGAGTACATCAGGTTGGGATAAATTTTATTAAGGGGTACATCAGACTTTGGGGCTGAATTTTATTAAAGCGGGTACATCAGACTTTGGGGCTTAATTTTATAGAAGGAGATACACCATTCTTTGGGGTTAAAGAGGTTACATCAGGCTTCTGAGCTCATTTTATTAAAGGGTGTACATCGCGCTTTGGGGCTATTTTTTCTTTAAACGGGTAAATCAGGTTTTGGGCTAAAGAAAAAAAAGAAATTAACATGTTAGCTGTAATAAATACAAAACGTTTTTGATATTTGATTGTTTTAGAACAAACGTAATAAAACCACAACACAACACATGAAAAACCTGCTTCTAAATCTGGATTCGGAGGGCCTCATCATTTGAAACAAAATGTGAATAACACTATTTTCTCATGCAATTATTATCAATCTAATATTGTTTTTTCTCCCTCCTAAATACAATAGGCTCGAAATAGGTCCTTAAGTTTGACAGGAATCTAATCCGGTTTCGTCATTGTCTACAGGTCTTTATCTTAAAAAGCAGTACATCGATAGAGGACATGGACGTGTCCACTAGTACTTGTCAACTGCTGGATTCCTGCAAGTCACGTGGACGGACGAGCTTCTAGTCTTGAACTGTTCGGAGTTTGCAGGAATAAAACGATTGAATCTACCGCGCAATAACTTCTAGAAACCGGAAGTGGTTGTTCAAAGTTCAAAAGCAATCATCGCTTCCGGTACAGGAGATACGTACTCGTCTGCCTGGGTCAGTGATCGGGGCATGGTTGGGATGATAACTGCGGGATATCTCAAAACAAAGTGTGAAACCGACTCCGTCAATGTCCCTTTTGATTCGCACGACTGTAATTTCATTCTGACGTGTGACGGTTATGACATTAACGAGTTTGTATTGCATTCTATAAGCGCTACAATTCGCACCAATGCCACTCTACCACAATTTATACCTAAGACGATCAATATTATCAATGATATTAATATTACTGAAAATGAAATTTCTGATATCCTATCAACGTTAGTGATAAATAAAGCTAGTGGGCCAGATGAAATAAGTCATAGAGTCCTGAAAGAAACTTCAAAAACAATATGTCGCCCCCTGTGTATTCTGTTTAATCGTTCAATTCAAGAAAATATCTTTCCACAATGCTGGAAATTAGCTAATGTTATGCCACTTTTTAAATCAGGTGATAAAGATTCACCTTCAAACTATAGGCCAATATCGTTAATTAGCTGCGTTGGAAAAGTTATGGAACGCGTGATATTCAAACATATTTTTAATTTTTTGCTTACCAATAATTTAATATTTAAAAACCAGTCTGGTTTCTTACCTGGTCACTCAACAGTTTATCAACTAATTGATATTTATAATCAAATATGCAAAGCGATTGATGAAAACAAATTTACATGTATGGTATTTTTTGATATATCCAAAGCTTTCGATCGCATCTGGCACGCAGCTTTAATTTTTAAACTCCGACAACATGGCATTTCAGGCAACCTTCTTAATTGGATAAATAATTATATAACTGATCGTAAACAAAGAGTTTTCGTTGGTTCGACCTTTTCTGAAATAAAAACTCCAATTGCCGGCGTACCCCAAGGGTCTGTTCTAGGACCATTATTGTTTTTAATTTATATAAACGACATAGCTGATGCATTGCTTAGTACAACAAGGCTATTTGCTGATGACAGTTCTATTGCGGTATCTACATCCGATTTAGATTATATGGAAACTACAATTAATGATGACTTGTGTAAAATATCGAATTGGTCAAAGCAATGGCTAGTAAAATTTAATCCATCTAAAACTGAAGTTATCTTCTTTTCACTTGCAAACAGAAACCGTCCGTCTTTGATATTTGAAAATACACAACTTAACTTTGTTGACCATCATAAACATCTAGGAGTAACCCTTAGTCATGATGGGTCCTGGCATCAACATATTTCAAATATTGTAATATCTGCGTCTAAGGTATTAGGTTCAATGAAATTAATGAAATTTAGATTAAAACGTCAAACGCTTAATCAAATATATAAATCTTACCTTCGCCCTATTTTAGAATACGCGGCTATAATATGGGATAGTTGTACAAATTATGAAAAAGATAACTTAGAAAAAATACAATATGAAGCCGCGCGAATAGTTACTGGCCTGACTCGTTCTGTCTCTATACAAAAATTGTTAACTGAAATTGGTTGGGTCTCTCTGGCCGACCGAAGACACATCCAAAAGTTGATATTGACCTTTAAGTTTACAAATGGAGATTTACCGAGTTACTTGAATGAAATATTCCCTGCAACTGTTTCGGAATCGAATCCTTACAATTTGAGAAACAGTTCCAACTTCGTTACTTTACCTAGAAGAACAGAACTGTTTTCGAGATCAGTCTTACCGTCATCTCTAAAAGTTTGGAATGAACTTGATATCAATATTCGCGAAGCACCATCCCTTTCGAGTTTTAAAACTAGGCTTAACAATTACTTTAAACCACCGATAGTACCCCAATACTACATACTGGGTGATAGATACCTTTCAGTTCTACATGCGCGTTTGCGAAACAACTGCAGCAATTTAAATGCTGATCTCTTTCTTAATCATTTGAGGGATAATCCCAATTGTATATGTGGTAATGGTTTTGAAGATGTTGAGCATTATTTGTTTAGATGTGTAAATTTCAGAAATGAAAGACGGCAATTATTTTTAGACACTCGTATATTTCATCCTTTAAGTACTCACAAACTTTTATACGGCATCGACCAACTAAAAGACGAGGAAAATCATATTCTATTTACTCAAGTGCAAAACTATATTAAAAACACTAAACGATTCCAAAATCCTTAACTTTGTATCAATATAACGTTTTATTTTGTCTATATCTACTGTCGCTATGTTTCTATCAGCCTGAACGGGGATATTGTGGTGGTGTTATTTCGGTGGAGATTGCGTGGGGGTAGAATGGCACGGCAGAGTTTACATTTTTGGATTTTTTTTTTTATTATTATTATATTATTCTTTTTTCTGCGTTTTTCTGTATCAAATTTATATTTAAATATATTGTTACAATTTCAAACCGATAATCTTATACACTTTTTCAGCCACAATGGAGAGAACTGTAACTAATGTTGTAATAACTTGTAGTTCAATCCATTTGCATATGTTTCTATGAATATTGTGATGTTGAATTGATGTATTGTAACATATCTGCAATAAAATATTATTAAACTAAAAACTAAACTACAATTCGCACTGATCTTTTAGAATTAAAAAATGAATGGGATATTAAATATACAGCAGCGACATTTTTTATTTTAAAAGGCGATGGTACACTCTTTGAAGTATCAGCCATTTCAAACACTGACCGTGAAACGACGCGCAATCGTCATACTTATTCATGGATTTGTGCCACTGATGCTTCTAATCGTCCTCTGCCTTGTCGCATGCTTTGTACCAGTGGACTCCGGAGGAATATATCCTTCTCTAATCAGTGTTCTTATCATTTGCTTTCATGAGTAGTTTGCTTTTAGTGGAATTGCCCGCAATTCATTCCACATGTCGTTGAGTTCCTACATGATGCTGGCGGGAAACTGCACCAGCACTTTTGGCGTTATTTGGAGCGTACTAATTGTGTCCTTATTGAAACGAACACCAGAGCAACAGCAGGTACTCGGCTTGCTGACAAAAATCACATTATCAATGAGAAAGAAAACGAACAGGATAAATGCTTGGTCAAACAATATAGCTCTGGTAAATAACGAGGTTTGCGTTATAGGCGAAAACAACAACATTGATGAAAAACAGTGATGAACACGAGCTTGGAGACATTTCGCACAATGATCCAGATAGGTCCATTGAGGTTAAAGTACCGGAAGTGAACAACGTGACGTGGTTAGAAATTGCGCAGACTCTGGACAACATATATTTGACATCAGCGGTCGTATTCATGCTGTGTCTATGCATATTTTATTTCACTTCCATTGTATTTTTTTGAAATAGTACATCTAATACCCAAAGTGATACTTCTGAAACCTTCATTGAAATGTAATTATTGTAACGTTACAAAGCAATTCGCATTTGGCCAATATAGAGTTCGTCTCCACTCTTTAGTATTGACTGTACGATGACCGGACAGAAAAGGGACCGTGTAGTACATCCTGAAAGGACGGTTATGTCTGATTCTTCAGTGTTGTCCATCTTATTGCTTATTTTATTCATTTATACATGACTAAGTCGGTATTATATTTACATCGCCTATTAATACTGCCAGGTTTTATTTACACTGTTTCGTTTTATTGGATTTAGAAGAGTGAGGTTCGATGCACCCTAGAACCCGATCAAACCCCAATTGGCATGTTTTGTCACCGATAGTTCAACTGCCCCTTTTGTCGACTCGTTTATGTTAGCGATGTCTCGATCTTAATTTTCACTTATGTTCTTTCTATTTATTGTTGAAAATGCCCTTTTTGTGCTTTTTTTTGCATAGCGGCGTCCTTTGCATGCTACACTCAGTTCCAGTGCATGCTACACTCAGTTCCAGTGCATGCTACACTCAGTTCCAGGGCAAAAAATGCGACATCTACTTTAAAGAAACTACCCCTTAAAATAACGACACAATACGACACAAAACCGTGTATCAGACTCTATCAGGTCATGTAATAATATGAATGCGCCGATTAAACGTATAGGATTTTTCATGGATTCTTAAAATACCCGTGATTGCATATGCGTACAATGAATAATGAATTGGTAACTCTTAATTTAACGCTCCAGTTTTGGGGTTTGGCCTGGCTGGTTAAAGTCGTTTATATCGTGTCTATAGAGTTCGGATTCTCCAAATATATAGGTATATTAGCAGGATACCTACTTTAACATGATATATTCAGAATGTCATTAATATCGGGGAAAGTGTTTTATTTGTTGTTCCATTTATTCAAATATAACCTGAGACTCTTCATTGTCATAATTACATATAATCATCTGCATGCATATATGTAACTGGCTGACCTTGACCGACATTTTACCCATTATTTGATTCTCGTAAACGGATTTGGTCGAATTCTGTTTCTAAGTCGTTAATAGACTTAGTCTCTTCAACCGTTTAAAGTCTCTTTCCCGCCATCAACCGATGTAGACTAAATTTCTAAACCTATTGACGACGAGGTACATATATATCTTACATATTTTGAGAATCCAATCTCTTTAGACACAATATAAACGGTTTTAACCAGCCAAGCCAAACCCCTAAACTAGAGCGTCGAATTAAGAATTAAACACAATAAAAAGATTGACGGTGACCCCCCAAAAATAGAGTATGTGTTGAAATGATTTATGATTTGTATCTGAAATTCTTTGTTTTATATCTATTCCTATGAAATCGTTATCTGCAGTTGGAGCGCACACATTAAACTAGTGTACAGTATGGATAGTACAGTGTCCACAACTATTCAATGTATATTTATTTACACATTTATTACAACAGCAAAAACATAAATTATAACACACGTGATTAGCACTATAAATGAAACAAATAAAAAAAAAACTCATGCAAAACGGAAACTTGACTACTAACCAGTATTGTTATTACTAATGTGTCCTTTGGGATGATACAGCCCATCATTTGGGCAACTCCCAAACCGGTGATAGGGTGGGCGAGAGCATCTTACAGAACATCTAAAGAACAGACTCAATGCAGCCGAGTCTGCTATTTTCTTCTCTTGTGCTTCTCAAAGGGTCTACGTTGCAACTACTATGAAGATAAAAAGGAAATGTAGTACATATGTACATGCACCGTTTGCTTCAGATTCATATATTACATGCTTTAAATTCGTATACAACAATAGTGTTATAGTATTTATAGAATACACATATACAGCTCTCGAAATACTCGAAACATTTTATACACATATGTACATGTACGATTCGCTTTAAATTCGTATACAAGAAAAGTGTTATAGTATTTTTGAATACACATATACAACTGTAGCAATACTCAAAACATTTTATATACATATGTACATGTAAGATTTGCCTTAAACTCGAATACGACTATATGGTTATATTATTTATAGAATACACATATACAGCTGTCGTCATAACTGAAACATTTTGTAATACATATGTACATGTACGGTTTGCTTTAAACTCGAATACGTATTTATAGAATACACATATACAGCTGTCGTCATACTCGAAACATTTTGTAATACATATGTACATGTACGGTTTGCCTTAAACTCGAATACGACTATTGGGTTAATTATTTATAGAATACACATATACAGCTGTTGTAATTATCAAAACACTGTGCTATACATATGTACATATACGATTTGCTTTAAGCTAGAAAACAACTATAGCGTTATATTATTTATAGAATACACATATACAGCTGTCGAAATAATCAAACCACTGTGTAATTATGTACATGTACGGTTTGCTTTAAATTCGTATACAACTAAAGTGTTATATTATTTACAGACATATCTTGGTTCGAGTATTAACTTTCATACCCCATTCAACCCGTTCTCCAAGAAGCGAAAACGGGGTTGGCTGGGGTATGAAATAAAACCGTAATTTTTGGTTATGATTAAACAGTTTGCATATTGTAAAATTAAAATAATTGGTAATTGGTATCGCATGATTTCAGTAAACAACAAATTAAACGTGTTTTATTGTCGAAATATCCGTTATAAAATCTAATAATTCTTTCTCATCGCTTAATGGAATTAAGGCAGGACCATGTAATACTACAATGGGTAATGATCGCAATAATCGTAACATTTTCCATTCAAGTGACACACGGCAACTTTAAAGTATTTATCAAGAACTAAAAATAGCGCCTCAATATAATAATCCAGTATCATTTTGACTGAAAACCTCCTTGCATATAAAAGAACGAATGGTAATAAACATTTGTCTTCGTTATTTCTTCAATATGTTTAAACATATTATTGGTGCAATTAATTAAAGCTTTTTTGGTATTTATATATACAGGAGCATCTTTGTGTTTTACTTATATTGCTTATTAATGCTGCCTTGTTGGTTAGAGACTAGTTCATGGCGAGGATTTCTTTATTTACACCGTCCCGTTTTATTGTATTGACAGTAGGTTAAGTGTGAGGTTTGGTGCGCCCTAGAAGCTGGTTTAAACCCCCTGCGGCCTTTTTTGCCACTGACCGTTCCAAGGCGGTAGCCCTATTGCCCTATTGTCAACCCTTTTGTGTTTATGATGTCTTATTTGGCCTTTTATTTGATCCTTTGGTTTTTTATGTGTTTGTGGTTGACTGTCGTCCTTGCTGCTTTTCTTGTTTTAATTGTATATCTATATTTAGATACATGCAACAAAGTTGAATTCAAACGATAAAAATAATGATTTTCAAATATGAAATCCATGTAGATAAACTAACGGGCGTCTAAAAAAAGGTGTGTTCTAGGGTTGCTCTTTTTAATCGACTTGATTGAGCATTTACCTTGATCGTTTGATAATTTAGTGCTTGAGAATGAACTCAATTATAATGTTGCATCAAGTTATCATATATCTCTAAATGGTTATCCCAACTAAATGCTTGGTAAGCTTCATTCGTTTTAGTTTTATGACCAAAAAATACATGTGTTTCTTTCCTTCAGTATAGTTGGGGTGGGGTTGGGGATGTTGGGTGGGTGGATGGGGCTCTAAATTTGTACACTAGTGCAAACTGTTTAATATATCAGCAATGTTAAATTGATTAAATTGATTAATGATCGATCATCGGATGGGTACAAATTCTGATTACCGATCATGAATTTTCAACCGATCCCCAACGTTAGTTTGTCCCTTAATTGTCACATTTATATCTTCATGTTTTCATAGTCAGTTTGTACTAAAGTAGTGTAACGATTCGTAGTTTGCTGCGTCATCTGCAAAAAGGAGGACACATCTTATTTAGCACAGAAATCGTGGATGAATATACTAATAGGTTGTATTATAAAATGGTTCATCCTTTTCATTGTATAATTAATTTGCTCTTTATTTGTGGTACAGTGCGGACTTACGGTTCCATTGCGTTTTGGTGCTGTGACCCCCTATCTTTTTATAGTGGGTCAGTAGACTTCATAGAGGGTCACTAAAACAATATGGACTTCAATTCCGATTTAAAGTTTAAACCATTTGCAAATAGTTCTGTAAGGCGTTAGTAAAAAACATAATAAGTACATTATTTAAGAAATAGAACATCGTTTACTGTGAATTTATCGTTTAATATATCACGGTTTGGAGTTCAATTGTAAACAATAATTTCACGAGCCAAAAGCTGCAGCGGTCGTGACGTCAACGTCATGATGTCAAATTGCGAGAACGTCTCGATGACGTTGACGCTCCATTAAAATTGGTTAAATATCGGGGTTTTCTTTGAAAAAGGTGCTCGGTGCAATAAATCAGTTATTGGGTTTGTTATTGGGTTTGTTACTAATCCCCTACAGAAATATGTGTGGTCAGTCAAATATGCAGGGGGACTCGGCTATTGCCTCGCCCCCTATAAATCTTACTGAATCCATATATTCCTGTAGGGGGTTAGTACAAACCCAATAAATAATATCCCGTACATATCCCGCGTTGGTTCGTTTTCTGGTGGAGTCATGCCTGATGGGAAACATTATCATTAATCTTTTCTTACTCCTGAGCTTACTGTCCCAATATAACCTAATATGTTGTGTTGACGGGAAGTAAAGCCACATTTCATTGGGTTTCAATTCATATTTGGATGCCTAAACGTAAATCAAATTTCTCGCAATTTCTGCTCATGTGAGATAGGCATTTACCTCATGTGAGAATATAAGAATCCAACATGAGTATCCATGAAAGATAGGTAAATCTCACCCCGAGGGTCAGAATTGTAACCAGGGACGAGGCTCTGCCGAGTTCCTGTTGCAATTCTGATCCCGAGGGTGAGATTTACCTATCGCACATGGATAAACTCATGATGGATTCTTTTTCTTGCATATCATCGACATTTTTTTCATTGACGTCGCCAATAACTACCTTTTTAATGTTTTCTTAACACAATGACGTCATGCATCCATTCACGTTATTGACGTCATTATTGTTGCGCGTGAATTTTATCTCGACCCTTGGGTGAGATGGATATATCTAGCCCCGGTAAAATTACGGATATCCTTGTCCGGTATGCAACGATTTTTTTGTCGTGCATATCATCGACATTCGTGCGTTGACGTCGCCAATAACTAACGTTTTACTGTCTTTTAACGTAATGACGTCATGCAGCTGTTCTTGCATACCGGACAAGGATATCCGTCATTTTAACGGGGCTAGATTTTTCCATCTCACCCTAGGGTCGAGATAAAATTCACGCGCAACAATAATGACGTCAATAACGTGAATGGATGCCTGATGTCATTGTGTTAAAAAACATTCAAACGTTAGTTATTGGCGACGTCAATGCAAAAAATGTCAATGATATGCAAGAAACAGAATCCATCGTGAGTTTATCCATGTGAGATAGGTAAATCTCACCCTCGGGATCAGAATTACAACAAGGAACTCGGCAGAGCCTCGTCCCTGGTTACAATTCTGACCCTCGGGTGAGATTTCCCTATCTCACATGGATACTCATGATGGATTCTTATAATCTTACATGACATGTGACCCACGACGTCATGACGTTACGTCGACGTCGCCTTATTCTGGCGTTAAATCAGCAAAGTCATTGATTTTATGCCGGTAATAAACACATAATGGGAGAAAAATAATCCATCATGAGTGATCCATGAGAGATAGGGAAATCTCACCCTCGGGATCAGATTGTACCTACAGAAACCCCAACTAAGGGAGGTGGGTGCATGAGCTTTCGTCCCTCGGGTTTTCTGGTCGTACCCTAGATTGGTTTTCTCTTTAGCTGCAACTACTATGGTTGTTCAGTACGATTCTGGATACATCCTGGGATGTTTATTATTTTGTGTGTGTATCTTTAGTTAGTTTTTCTGGATGTGGACTTTATTGTTAGAGATTTCCTTTTGATGGGATGTAGTTTTGTTTACACTGTCTTGTCTATTTGGGCGCTGAAGACAGGATAATAGCGAGGATTGTGCGCATATATAATCGATTCAAGCTAACCAGTAGGCCTTATTGCCTACTGACTGTTCCAAGTCGGTAACCCTGTCTTCACCACCGTTTCTGTTGGTTTTGGTCTCTTTCATTGTAGTTTCAAGTCCTTGTTTGCAGTACAGTGCGGACCTACGATGCCATTGAGTTCGGACGCTTTGGTTTATAAAGGACCCTATATATCATTTTGCAACCAGGCACTCGGCAGACCCTCGTCCCTGGTTGCAATTCTAACCCCTCGGGTGAGATTTCTCTATCTCACATGGATACTCATGATGGATTCTTATAATCTACTGAAAGGAAAAAGAAACACGGGAATTTCCGCTATATATTGTATGTACAATATGCTGCTGTTAATAGAATGGTACGTGGTTACGTAAGATCTTTCCTTTCGGAAAAAAATACTAAAACAACACGTAACACAGCAAAAAGTATTCCTGCAAAGTTTCATTATTGACAGAGTACGCGTTTGGCGCAAACTTAGGATATAAAATTTTGCAAACTCTTTACGTTAAATACAGTAATGAACTGGCTCAATTTTTCAAAGAGGAACTTCAACATTTATGAATTTCTTGTTACAACGTGTACTGTGATTAAAATGTCTACAATATCACAGTTGTGTCCTTTCTCTAACTAACTGCAACGTTTTTTTACAAAACATCTTGGGATTTTCTTGGAATATATATGGAATTAAGTGTGCAGAATATATAATATATAGCGGAAAATCCCGCGTCGTGTTTCTTTTTCCTTTCAGTATAATTTCAAATCCTCTGTTTAGTGATTTAATACCTACATAACTAGCTAACGATACGTTTGTTGTTTAGTACATATATTCTAGCAAAGGCTCCAACAACGGCACGGAGGGTGTTTAATAATTTAATAGGCACAGGGTGTAAACCCGGTATCAGCGCAAATGGATTCTCGACGAAAACCAGTCACGGTTGCTCATCGACAGTGGTATCGGTTTCGCCACGAATAGTCAACGATTCTCAACGATGTCTGCTTACAAACATGGATTTTGAATGAAAATTGTAAGCATTTTGCTGTTTAGAGAGGTTTTCACGCGAAATACATCCTTATATACTCTAATATGAGTTAACTAATTGTTTAATAAAACTGTTTTGCATAGTTTCTATATAAACCATATTTTATACATTAATTTATAAAATGAAAGAATTCTTAAAAACGTCAAAACGTACAGCACTTTAATACATTATGCTTTATCAAAACATGTATACAATCCAGTAGAAAATGATAATTAGTTTATATTGTTTGTCATAGGGTTAAAAAGAACTGATTTTTTTTTTTTTTTTTTTTTTTTTAAAAAATGCGTGTCACGGCGTCTCGACGACAACATTTTTAATGTAACGGTTACTCAACGACGATTTCTCTCTTTCCAGTGTCTAACTAGCAGATGCAAGCATTATTCTCTTTGGTTTTGATCATGTACATAAGCGGTCCGACACTGTATCGAAAGTCACAGGGACAGGAAAAAACAATAATATTGACAGTTAAATCAAATTACGGGATTAATCATAAAATTATTCCATTTAACATACACGGAAACGATACATAATATGATTCATACCAACTTATGAGTCTACGGGCGTACACTTAGCTGCCTACTGTTTATTAGGATAACAATTTAAAACTATTGAACACAAACATCATTATGGGGTGTCGTATTGCCTTTGTAAACATCATTATTTGATATCGCCTTATGCGGCTTGTGTAGGCTCGTGTCAAAGACTATAGTGACGCTACTTAATATTCATATATCCGTCATACCCATCATATTATTATATTTTGTAATATTCCATATGTTTGCTATTGTAGTGCAACCAACATACTACAAGTGAGTATTCACTACTGTACTCGTCAAAGGGAGAAAGAGCATGAAATGAGACATTTGGAAATCGCCAAACACGATAAATACAAAATATATTGCAGTCTCGGTTTGATTGAGATTTTCATGAACGGTAGTGAAAAATGCTTGCCCTCTAGCCCCGGTTGAGCGTTAAAATTAGCCTTCGATTTATTAATCCATAATCATTTTGACTTTAAACATGTTAAACATACTTGCATATATTTATATACAATGTTGATTGTTCAACTTTTCTTCGTTATTTTACCATGGGTTTGACTATATTACTGATGAAATATAATCAACAGTTAGTAATATGCAAAAAAACAATTTGCCTTATACTATTCTTATAATTAATAATAATGATTAAACAAATGCATTTTTTTTATCTAAAAAAACTAAGCTTGTCTAAACTCGATTGCCGTGTGTCCCTTTAAGGTGGACTCATCACTTTCACCTTCCATAGATGTACTAACATCTACTTCCTTTATTTATATTGAAGATCCTTCCTCAAAAGAAACCTCCATCACACTCTCAATCCTACTGGTATCTACGATTCCCTCCATTAATCAACCTTGTAATTGTCGTAGAAAATCCGTGACACTGTAAGGGAGAAACCGTGACATAAGAATTACAATCGTCAGCACACCGTGAAAGACTTATACAATGGCATTGTTATGCCGAATAACTACATAATACAGGCAGTATTGACTTTCCGTCGCGCAAACGTGACTGGTTTTCGTCGAGAATCCATTTGCCTCGATACCGGGTTTACCCCCACAGTGATAGCGAGAGCAAATGTTAGCCGACCTAATAATTTTGTCCGATAGGCAATATGTTTACATACCTTCACCGACAACGTTATTGTAGGCGACTTCTTCATTGACATACTCGCCACTTTGAGGTATATCGCCGATGTTATCGTACTCGGATGTTTCGCCCTCATTTGGTTGGTTCATCCCTGTTATCGGTATATCTATGAATTGAAAAAAGAAAAACACACCAGTGAATAGGATATAACGAAATATTGAGACAACATTCGTCTTAAGGACTTTGTTTTCCTGTTTTCGTCTTAATGTATTAGTAACTTTATTGAAAACGTTTCTCATTTTCTTATGCTAAATGCACGCATATGTATGTGGGTTCCTCTTATTAAAATTGTAAAGAATTTTGACATTGAAACTAAAGTTTAAATTGCAGTACTATCAGTTGTTTAAGTAATAATATTTTGTAAATATTGGTTTAATAAACCACATTCAGTTATTAGTTCATGCATTTGTATTTGTGAGCAGAGTATTGTACAGAAACATATAACCCATATTTCAGGTTTTAAAAATGAGTGTCCATTCAGTAAAATAACGTTATGTTATAGAACGGTTTTCTATGCCAGTCTGAACGTTTACTTTTTTCTATGCCAGTCTGACAAATGTTTTGCTATGCCAGTCTAAACGATAACTTTTGTTGGCAAAGTATTAATCTTACCCGAAACTTCTTGATTTGTTGGGGAATGTCTCCGTTTCGACCTATTTCTGTGAATATATACATATGCTAGCGTTAATCACTGCATGGATATTGGTGAAAAGAACAGATAACTTAATTCAGACATTTTGCCCAATCGTCTTTTTCAGAGTCCTTACAAAAGAAAAATACTACGAGTCATCGTTAGTTTCTTATATTCCTGTCACAGACATCAGTGAAGTAGCCAAACTATCACATGCCACATTACCTTTACCGTCTAGCCCTGCTTTAAACAGTCATTGATGTTGATGAATGAATGAATAAATGAATGGTGTTTTACGGCACGTCGACACATAAATAGGTCATATTGTGCGTAAAAACTGATTGAATGATGATGAAATGAAGGATTATTTAAAAATTAATGCAAACATTTAAAGATATGATGTTGAAGTTGATGAGAATACAGTAACAATATTTCCAATAATAAGCAAAACGGTAGCATACTAATTTATCGTTATGTTCAAAATAAGAGCATTTATTATACTTTACAGCGAAATAGTGGATTTTATGATTAAACTAAAACCTTTTATTACATTTTTATCGGTGAAAGATTTGGATTTCTCAGTGAAAGAATATTTATAATCGCTAAATATTAATAACTAACTCCGAACACAAAAATATCTAACTGTGACGTTGAGTTATGACGCCAAAAAATATTGCTGACGTCGACGTCATCCGCCGAAAACGCACAATTTCGGTTTAAATCATGCATAAACTGATTTAAAAAGTAATAAATAGATTATTTAACTGCTGTTTTCGATTATAGGTAAATCTTTCACTCGATGGTAAGCGTCTTTTGTTTTGTGAAGGATTTTCCTATAATCGATCCCAGCAGTTAAATATTCTCTATATATTTTCATTGTTTATATTTCCCTTGTGAAATACCGAAATGACGTAATGCCGCTTTTGACGCTGTTGTCGTTATTGACGTCATTGTTTTGGCGCATTATGTTTTTTTCTGCGTAAGTTTCATGGTTGTGAGTATACAATAATTAGAATATGTGCTGGTTTGTCGTGAATATAGGATTTATTTTCATCTCGAAGTGAATAAACTCAAAAAGTTTCACTCATGCCAAAGCACTCGTAAACATATAAGCCTTTTCTCACTTCTCGATTAAAATAAATCCTATATTCACTCCAAACCAACAAATATCCTCTATTGATTTAAAAACAAAAATGTTTAAAATAACAAGTACCAGTTGTTTTATCGTTTTTGGCATAACAAACAAGTGGTTTACATATTGAAACTTCAAGTGGTTTACATATTGAATGAAACTTACCGCCGGTGAACTCATGTAGTTTTGCTTAAAATATTTAATTTAAGAACATACTATATGCCTTGAAAGAGATCTGTGATAGGTTTTGACATGAATGAGTTTAGCAATGGAACAATAATGATCTACTCATATTTTCTCATTCATATTGTTCTAATAAATACAAATCAAACATATTGTTTGCTTTTAATATATGAATAAACGAATATTGTTAATGTTTATATAAAGAAAACAAGGTCCTTACCGTATATACATAACAGCTCCAAAGAGGACAGCGTTAAACACCAGCATACCAATCGCGCCTCCTATACCTGCATATAGTGTAGCATTGCTTGAGGAATCTGTATCGGAAACAGCTGATAAAGAACAATAGGAAAAGATGAATATTATGTTTTACTTTCAATTCCAACTAAGTAGTTCAGTAGTTACAACGGAGAAATATTAAATGAACGTGATGCAATTTAAAACTAACGTGTAAACTCAAATATCAACTGGTAATACATCATGACTAATAAAAATACTACTTTTACTACTACTACTACTACTCTACAACTACTACTATACGAAAAAGGTGAAACAACCCTCAAAATCGGATGATGAACAAAAAAGATATGACCATTTAAAGGTTGTTCTAAAACGAATATCGGAGCCGCCATTTTTAGAACTATGACGTCGTAGTTCAATATTACCACATATGGAATATTGATAAATATCATTTAAAACGAAAAAATCACTGAAAATGAATGCATTTTTTTTACTGGTCACAGTAAGCGTTGTTGATATTACGTATTACGTATTTTTCATACAGTTGCTGTCATTTCTTCCCTATCAATCAGTAAATTTCCATATTTATAAACATTCCATATATGGTCATTTAGAACCGTGATGTCATAGCTCTCAAAATAACCGCTTCCATGTCCGTTTCAACAGAAACTTCAAATGATCGTATCTTCTTTGTTTATCGTCCGATTTGGATAATTCTTTCACCCTTATTCATGTTTTTCAGAACTCTCAATAATAAAGATGTTTGGCTGTATCGCTACATTCCCTGTAACCTACATGATATGACATATCCAAAAATAACCAAAAATATACACAGTTAAATATCGGTAAAGAATGCCTTAAGATACAACAAAGCAGTTACGGTTTTCTTTTATGTTTGTGGTGTCGCATACTTTATTTCTATTGGTTATTGTAATTGTTGATTGTTTTGTTATATGTGTATATTTTGTTGATTAGGTTCTGTGAATGCTATATTTCCTGTTTGACTTTTATACCTACTTTTAGTGTTTGACGAGCTAAACATATAACAGTCTGGATGTAAATGTCAATGGACGCCGACGCCGTTAGCTTCCATACTTTGAATAGTAGAGATAGCATTATTATATCACCGCAAAGTGTGTGTGTGTGTGTGTGTGTGTGTGAATGTGGGTGGGGGGGGGGGGAGGGGGGAGGGGGGAGGGGGCTGGGGGGTTATACTGGAATCATCATGTCCGTCCGTCTGTCCGTCGGTTCGTCTGTCCGTAGACGCAGTTATTGTCCGGGCTATTTCTCAATAACTTCTTCTTAGAATTTCGCGAAACTTGCTAGGAAGTATCAATATCGTGTGGACATGCGCATACTATGATGACGTTCCGGTTCGATAATTTTCCACTGAGTTATGACCCTTTGTAGTTCTAATATATGTCCGTAGACGCAATTCTTGTCCGGACTATTTCTCAATAACTCCTTCTTAGAATTTTGCGAAACTTGCTAGGAAGTATCATCGATAATTTCCACTGCTTTATGGCCCTTTGTATTTCTAATATATATATAATTATGTATATAATACGAAATCCTTGTCGGGCTATTTCTCTAAAACTCCTTGTTAGAATTTAGCGAAACTTACTAGGACGTATCAATATCAAGTGGAGATGTGCATACTGTTATGATGTTCCGGTTCAATAATTTTCGACTGAGTTATGGCTCTTTGTATTTTAAATGGATTTCATATTTGGTAGTGCAATAGAAAATTCTTGTCCGCGCTGTTTCTCTAAAATTCCTTGTTAGAATTTATTGAAATTTGCTAGGAAGTATCAATATCACGTGGAGATGTGCATACTGTCATGACGTTTCGGTTCAATAGTTTTCCACTGAGTTATGGCCCTTTGTATTTTAATGCATTTCATACTTGGTAATGAAATAGAAAATTCTTGTTCGGGCTATTACTCTTTAACCCCATGTTATAATTTCGTGAATCTTGCTACAAAGCATCAATATCAAGTGGAAATGCGGATATTTTCGTGACGTTTCGGTTCAATAATTTTCCACTGAGTTATGGCCCTTTGTATATCTAATATATATATATAATGCAAAATACTTGTCCGGGCTATTTCTCTAAAACTCCTTGTTAGAATTTATTGAAACTTGCTAGGAAGTATCAATATCAAGTGGAAATGTGCATACTATCATGACGGTCCGTTTCAATAGTTTTCCACTGAGTTATGGCCCTTTGTATTTTAATGCATTTCATACTTGGTAGTCAAATAGAAAATTCTTGTTCGGGCTATTTCTCTAAAACCCTATGTTATAATTTCGTGAAACTTGCTACAAAGCATCAATATCAAGTAGCTTTTTCTCTATAATATATGTCTATGTATCTTACTGGAACAAAGTCTCGTATGTTTACCCACCACACAACAAGTTGCCAGCGTGGGGTATTTGTCCGCCTCCGGCGACAGTTCTAGTTGAAACTGAGATGCATTTTAGGTACTAATTAACTAGGTTTACCTTGCATACACGTTGTATCTGTAAAATCTCCATTACATCCGAGATGGCAATCTCCTGACAACCGCTCGCAGGTGTAATTATTACAGTTTTTACTACACCTCTTTTTGCACAAGTCTCCATAAAATCCGGGTTGGCAACCAACAGTACAAGAACCATTGTTTTGGAAACACCTTGTTGTCGTGTTATCAGATAAACAGTTATTGTCACAGGTTATACCGCAGGTAGGTCCGTACTTGTTTATTTCACAGTTAATGCATTCGCCCGTTGACCAGTCGCATTCTCTGTCAACACAGTATTCTCCACATTCATGTTCACACATTTTGCCATAAACAGTTTTCAGTGAACACCCAAATTTACATGCTCCGTCTTGTATTGCACATATAACCTTTCCATTAGAGGTTTTACAATTTAAACTGCAATTTAACGAGCAATTTATACCGTATTTGCCATCTGCGCAAACATCGCATGTGCCATTGACACGGTTACATAGTAGACATCCTGGAGGACACGGATATTCACAACGTTTTCCCCAATATCCCTCATCACACTCATCACATCTTCCTGTTATGGAATCACATTTGTTATCTTTGCAGTACATTTTGCACCGCTTACATCTTCTATTTACTTCATCAGGATAAAATCCGTAACTGCATTGTTTACATTTAGAGTAAACATCGTTTTCTGATGTGCATTCGATACAGTTGATGTCATTTTCTGAGCATAAGTTATTGCAAGCCAATCCATATTTGCCCTGTATACACCCTTGAGAACATTCAGCCTCTGAAGTACATTCGTTGTTTTTACAGTTCTTGCTGCACGGGCAGCACGACTGCTTACCTTCATCTACGTACCATGTGCTGTTGCTACAATAATCACACGAGTCTGTCTTGCACACGTCCTTTCTACACTGACACTTCTTTTGCGAATTTTCATATCCAATTTTGCAAATTGCACATGTTCCATTTGTCGAACAAGTGTCACATGTTGTGGGGCAGTCGCATTGATCACCTTCATATCCATCAGTGCAACCAAATACACAGTTACCGTTATTTCCATCGCAGGTTTTATTACGACAGTTACGCGGGCAGTCAACATTGCAGAGGTAATATGAGTTATATGTGCTATATCCGTATTTACCATCAATACATTCAGTGCATTTATAATAAGCATTTTTCTGACAAGACATACACGTTTCTAAACAATCTGAGTTGCAATAATATCCGGATTTACCATGCACGCAATCTCCTAAACAGTTTCCATCATCGTAATTACACTTAGTTCCAAATTTACATTTACTCGGACACACAGACGAACAGTTAGAGCCGTAGTAACCTGTATTACATTTTGAACACGATTTTTGAGATGTACATGCCATACACGTTTTTGGGCATGTGTATTCACATACAGTGCCGTAGTTCCCTGCCTTACAAGACGAGCACAATATTTGCGATGTGCAAGACGAACACGTCTCCGGACACGGGTTCTCACAATACGATCCAAACCTTCCATTACCACACGATGAGCACGCCCCATTTGAGTCACATATGGCTTCAAGTTCTTTGTCGCAATAAGAAGGACATTCATCCTGGCATGTCTGACCAAAGTAGCCATTTTTACATCCATATATGCACTTACCACCAATATCACAGTATCCGTTATACAAACAATTAGTTGAGCATTTGTTTTGACAAAGGTTTCCGTAATCATATCTCCCACACGATGTACAATATCCAGAACTCCTCTCACAAACTACACCCGCACACGTTGTAGATATACAATCCTTGTCACAATCAGTGCCGTATTTGCCCGTTGTGCACTGATCACACTGGACACCAGCAAAACCAAGCTTACACCCATCGATACACGTGCCAGATTTCTTATTGCAGTTGTCATTAAGACACCCTTTAGCACAGGTATTTTGACATATAGTTCCATGATATCCCGCCTTGCATTTGCCGCAGTAGTTGTAAGAGGTGCACATTTTGCAATTCGGTCGGCAGTCATAACGACAATCAGAATAAGACAGATATACTGAATACAAATCCATGAATGTTCCACTATAGTAACCGTTTTTACAAGCTGTACATATTTCAGATGAAGAACACATAATACAGTTAGGTTTGCACACTTCATTGCAGTCGATTCCATATTTTCCATCAACACATTGAGCTGAAATATTAACACACTTACGTTAAATTAATCAATTATCTGTAATAAGCGAAACAGTAGGCATTACATATGATTCATCTAAATACATTCATGCCTGTTTTAAACGAGTAAGATAAGATTAAATTATGCGAGACTGGGTCGAGCATCATTTTCAATTTATTCAACGAGTTTAAAAAAATCAGTATTGACGGCACGAATGGTAGATTTATTTATCACATAACTAAAAAAAGCCTCATATTAAAGGAACATTTATTAATGATGACGTAGTATGTCTGTATGATGACGTCGCATGTATGAAACCGAATCACGGAGTTACCACGTCGATTTCATTAATCGGAATTTTGAACGGTTACGGATATTGACGACATAATTCCTATGCACTAGTGGATTATCGAAATTATTGAAAGGTGTTATACAACTCCCACACCGTAACTTATGTGATAACAGACCGCGTAAACTTTCTTCAAATAATACATAAAATACTATTTAAAAGAGCAAACGTGTATATGTATGAAATCTTTAACAATATAGATTAGCAAATATCAAATGATTGTTACAAAAGCAGGAATTGTTTTATCAAAAGCAAGAATTGTTTTATTGTATATAATGTATAGATGTTATTTTCTCCACCCAATATGAATATCACTTTCAGGTAATGGGTATTTCTCCCGAAGCCCATGTTTGTTATCCTGAATTTTTGGGACATTTTATTTTTATTATTATTATTACTTTGTCATACCCCATGGAAATTTACTTGCCTTTGTGACCCTCACAATTTTACTAAAAAAGTGACATGACATTATAGGGTGGACATATTTTGTGCACCAAGTTAAGTTAGACAACTTACACAATTAAGGCACCGATTTAGAATCGTTTTGATCCCTATCGCATTAAATAAACAAACAGACACTGTTTAATCATGAACACACTATATGTCACGGTCTATCAATCACCTATAGTTTAAAGTTCTATAGACACCCTTTAAAATGCATATTACTATATGTGTTATATTTAAATAAAACAAGTGATTAAGTAAGTGATTGAATGGTTAAAAATTTTTTTGAAAAAGAAATAATTGTAAAAACAACATGTATATTTGGCTTCAGTACCTCCCCTTCTTGGTAATTTGGCCTAAATTTCCATGCAAGTATGCAGCAGGTCGTAAGGTCAATGGCAGTGTCTACGTCATCACGCAAAGTGCGAACTACTGAATCATTCCGGACTTTCACGAAGACAAACTTGGTTATAAAAATCATCTTTTTCTTCTTTAATTAATATGTTTTGGGGTTGGCAGTGTTTTGTTAAAGAATTGAAAGACAAATTGAAACATGAAACGGTGGAACGGAAAACGACAAAAAAACTATTGATGACTTCATGAAACCATGTAATGATAAACAATTAAAAAATCTAAAGTATTCAGACAGTTGCAATAATGCAGCAAACCACATTATTAATTAGGAACTGAATATAAAGATGTCTGCTAATTGTCTTTTGTGTCTTTTTTGCTTTTTTGCTTACAAGGGATCCCCTTTTTAGTATATATAGATAATCTATGGTAAACTGATCATTACTGAAAAACAACTGTCGAAATATCTTTACTAATGTTTGAGGAGAAGATGCTTTACAGGTTCCCGTATAAATTGTTCTATGAAATTGTAAGACCACAATTGCAGGGTCATTTCTACATAACAAAGACAAATCAATACATTTTATCTCTCCCACCTCACAGCAAAGTCCAAACTGAACACTAGTAGTAGTATATTACATTCGTGTGTCAGCAAAGTATATTACATAAATGGTATGCTGCCCTTGTGTCAAACAACATAAATGAGAGTTTACATTCGTGTGTTAGAAAAGTCAACAATTTAATGATATCTAATCTCCATGTAATGACAAAAGTCAACAATTTAATTTATGACTTCATCACACGATTTTGACCAATCATTGTTCAATAAAATGACCCCCACCCCCCTCATTCTTGTGTAGGTGATAAAATCGGAGTTTATCGTTGACGCTTAACTGACGCTAGTTATGTTTATTGAAAGCTTTACTTTTTTTCTGTACAGTTATGTATATTCTTTTGGTTTTGTTTGATTTCAAAACACCAATTGGAATACAGTCAATTTAAATTACGGTCAAACCATTTTCTTTTTCATAAATAGACGAAGTCTGAGTAACATCATATGCATTTAACTACTGAATATCGCAACATCTCGGACATGTATAGCAAAATACCCGGATGAGAAAGTTACGAATATATAAATAGTACTGTATCTGACATACGTCAGAGTCCAAATATACCCACTGAGAAAGATAGTACTTCTTACCTTGAAGTTCGTTTGCCAGGAAAGCCAATAACACATTCAGGACCACCAACATGGCGTCTTCTAAACGCACGTATTGTTCAAAATAAAAAAATACATGCCAGTTTTATTTGAAGTATCCTCTTTCTTTTAGCGTAGTCACGTGTAGCACTTTAACAAACATGTTAACTTATAAATCGTTTTTTAGCTCTACTGGCCAAGGGCCAGCAGAGCTTATGGGATGCTGTGTTGTCCGTCGTCCGTCGTCTGTCGTCTGTCTGTCGTCTGTCTGTCGTCCATTAACTTTTCTTCAAACGACTTCTTCTCAGAAACCGCTTGGCTAATTTTGACCAAACTTCACGTGGATGATCCTTAGTTGAATGCTTTTTAGATTTGTTAAAATTAGGTCAATGCTACATCCAAGATGGCTGCCATTACCATATATGGTCGAAACCTTAAAAAATCTTCTTCTCCAGAACCGCTGGACAGATTTCAACAGTTTTTCTTTTAAAATGATCGCCAACGCCTAGACTATCAAGTTTGTTCAAATAAAGTCCCCAGGGTCAAAAATGGCCGTGCCCCGGGGGTCCAAAATTTGTATATTGAGGTTTTGCATGTTTTTCATATAGACATATAGGAAAAAACTTTAAAAAATCTTCTTCTCTGAAACCACAAGGCACAGAGCTCTCATGTATTACATGTAGCATCAGCTTATGGTCCTCTACTAAGTTTGTTCAAATGGTGACCCTGGGGTCAAATTTGTCCCCGCCCCGGGGGTCACAGTTTTACATAGACTTATATAGGATTTTTTTTTAAAAATCTTCTTCTCGGAAACTACAAGAGCCAGAGGTTTGATATTTTGCATTTACTATAAGCTTATGGGCCTTTACCAAGTTTGTTCAAATGGTGACCCTCGGGTCACTTTTGGCCCCGCCCCAAGGGTCACATGTTTTACATAGACATGTATAGGGAAAAACTTAAAAAATCTTCTTCTCTGAAACTGCAAGAGCCAGAGGTTTAATATTTTGCATTTGCTATAAGCTTGTGGTCCTCTATCAAGTTTGTTCAAATGGTGACCCAGGGGTCACATTTGGCCCCACCCCGGGGGTCACAGTTTTACATAGGCTTGTATAGGGAAAAACTGAAAAAAATCTTCTTCTCTGGAACCACATGGCACAGAGCTCTCATGTAATACATGTAGCATCAGCTTATGGTCCTCTACTAAGTTTGTTCAAATGGTGACCCGGGGGTCAAATTTGCCCCCGCCCCGAGGGTCACAGTTTTACATAGACTTATATAGGATTTTTTTTTAAAAATTCTTCTTCTCGCCAACTACAAGAGTCAGAGGTTTGATATGTTACATTTATTATAAGCTTATGGTCCTTTACCAAGTTTGTTCAAATAGTGACAATAGTGACCCTGGGGTCACATTTGGTCCCGCCCCATGTTTTACACAGACATGTATAGGGAAAAACTTAAAAAATCTTCTTCTCTGAAACTGCAAGAGCCAGAGGTTTAATATTTTGGTGTTGCTAGAAGCTTATGGTCCTTTACCTATTTTGTTTAAATTGGGACCCTGGGGTCACATCTGGCCCTGCCCCGGGGATTCACAGTTTTACATAAATGCTTGTAGAGGGAAAAACTGAAGAAAAAAAATCTTCTCTGGAACTGCAAGAGCCAGAGGTTTAATATTTTGCATTTGCTAAAAGCTTATGGTCCTTTACCAAGTTTGTTCAAATGGTGACCCTGGGGTCACATTTGGCCCCGCCCCAAGGGTCACATGTTTTACATAGACATGTATAGGGAAAAACTTAAAAAATCTTCTTCTCTGAAACTGCAAGTGCCAGAGGTTTAATATTTTGCTGTTGCTATAAGCTTATGGTCCTTTACCAATTTTGTTCAAATGGGGACCCTGGGGTCACATCTGGCCCCGCCCCGGGGGTCACAGTTTTACATAAATGCTTGTATAGGGAAAAACTGAAAAAAATCTTCTTCTCTGGAACTGCAAAAGCCAGAGGTTTAATATTTTGCATTTGCTGTAAGTTTATGGTCCTTTACCAAGTTTGTTCAAATGGTAACCCTCGGGTCACATGTTTTACATAGACATGTATAGAGTTTTTTTTTTTTTAATTATTTTTTTTTATTTATTTTTTTTAATTTTTTTTTTTTAATTTATTTTTTTTTAATTTTTTTTTTTAAATAATTTTTTTTTTTGAAATATCTTCTCTCTTTTTTTTGAAATGTTTTGCAATTTTTTATTTTTTTTTGCAATTTTTTTTTTTTTAGCTCTATGTTCGACCAGTCGGACCAGTAACAGAGATGTTCTTGATTTAGTTAAACATGCAATATGTAGCCTCGTTGATATGGTTGGGCCTTCATTTTTCATCTGATCTTTACCAAACTTTACCAGATTCTTTAGTTATGGCCTTTGATTTAGTTAAAAAGCTGTTTTTTGCCCGAAACTTTCAAAAAAACGTAAATGGCAGTCACTCACTTCATTGATGTTATAAGAGCCATGTTAGCCAGTAGAGCGTCCACAGGCCCTCTTGGGCCTCTTGTTTCATGTGTATCTTATTTATAATCCTCATTTTGTAAACTGTGCTTATCCAAATATAGAATGTATTACGCATTTAATCTAAATATCGATGTTTTAAGACCTAAAAGTCATAAGGCAGAACAAACCGAACGGTAATACATACATAAGTTAAACCTACAACATGTAAAACTTCCGCTTTCACAAATCATAATGTGTGTATTGACGCGATTTTCCCGGTTATACACTTTAAACGCATGGTTGCATAATTGCTAATATAAAACTAGGACTATTTGGTTGACAATAAAGCCTTTGAATTTACTAAAATATATCACATTAAACGATATGGAATAAATAATACAAATAAGTATAAAAACTGATAAAGGTGATCCTTTGAGAGCAACAAACACAATTAAGAAAACAAAGCAGCAGACTCGGTTTTATTGAGTCTGTTCATGAGAAGTAATGCAGGGTCATTTTATAAAAGTCGAGCAGGAAATGCAGCTTTCACAGAATACAGTAAAACGTCCAACATGAAGACATACATGTACTTGATATAAAATCTTGTCTGGTATTTAAACCAGCAACTTATTTTAAAGGAATACTTTCCTTATTCTGTAAGGATTTGCAAATGCTCACAAACGAACTTCAGTGGGCAGAGTATTAGTTGTTGAAATCTAAAAACAAACAAGCATGACATTCTTAAACATATTGCATTCTATTTTATCTCTCATAAAAGACTCAATACAACCGATTTATTTTGTTTGTGTTTGTTGCTTCCCTGGGATCCCATTTTCAGTATTTTTTGGAATGGTCATATTGACCCACTGGTTAGCTGAAATCAATTTTAAGTGTACACAACCTCGCTATTATCATGCCTTCAGCGCTCAGCTTGACAAGACAGTGTATATAAAAGTACATCCCATCAAAAGTAATTCCCTGACAATAATGTCCACATTCAAAGAAATCAGATTAGGCAACGATAGACGTATATGTTAGTGTAAAACTATATAAAACATAGATAGAAACACCTCAGGATAATATATGCAGAATTGTACTGAACAACCCTAGCAGTTACAGCCAAAGAGAAAACCAATCTAGGGTACGACCAAAAAACCCAAGGAACGAAAGATTATGCACCAATCTCCTCTTTCAGTTTTTCAGAAGGTGAAATCATGGAATCCCACGAGGTTGTCAGGTCAATGCAAAAGAGAAAAGTGAAGCGATGTGACTGACTATAGAGGGCTCAATCACAAGACATGAAGTGCGCTGTAATACTAAAGGTTTCTGACTAATTTTCTGATTAACTTTGTAAAGTGGCCAGGAAATTCTTCAAACCCATTTGGCCTGTAATAATATTAAAGCATTTTTTACTAACGGCAGTTTAAACAATTACACTATGTGGACTTGCCAAAAAGTTTGCGAAGCACCCATCTTCCTGTTAGATAATATGTTTGTCAGGTATGGAACGACCGTTTATAGACACATTGTTGGTATCCCTATGTTGCGAACTGTGCACATCTTGACGCAGATTTGTTTTTATATTGCTATGAAAAAGATTTCATGTTGAGTCTTTAACCAGATACCCAGAAAGATGTCATTGAGGCCTTTAATGACATCTCTCGGTATCTGGATGATATATTAAACATTGACAACCCTTTCTTTGCTACTATGGTTAATAATATATACCCTAAAGAACTTCAACTTAACAAAGCTAATATTTCTGATACTAATGCTTCTTTTCTTGATTTAAATTGAAAATGGTGAAATAATTTGCAAAATATATGACAAGAGAGATGATTTTAATTTTGATATTGATAATTATCCCCATTTAGATGGTAATGTTCCCCGAGCAACTTCTTATTGGGTCTATGTGTCTCAACTTATTCTTTTTTCTAGAGCTTGTACTCGAGTTGAGGACTTTAATATTCGTAATCTTTGTATAACTAAAAAGCTACTTCATCACGGTTACCGTTACCATAAACTTCGTAAAACCTTTGCAAACTTTTATCATCGTAAGTATAGATATACAAATCGAACAGGAAAAGCAGATTCAAGGACGACATTCAACCTCAAACACACGCAGAAACAAAGCACAATTTACACGCGGATTTGTTACAATTTCTTGAAACATTAAATAACATATTTTTTCGATATGAAGCAAGATCAGTCATGCGGAATGACTTACCTTGAAGTTGGTTTGCCAGTAGCACATACAGGACAACCAGCATGGCGCCTTCTACACCCACCTTTGTTCAACATAATAAACTATTTGCCAACTTTATGTGAAATATCCGTTTTTCCTTTAGTGTAGTATATTCCTTACAGGGAGTGGTCCACTGGTAGAGCGTGGGACTCTAGATCGAGAGGTCGTGGGTTCGATCCTCGCCGTGGCCATGCTATTTATGCTTGAGCAAGATAATCAGTAAACATTGTTAAGTAAGGGGTCTACCCAGCAAGCTATCGAGAGTCATTAATTTAAGTTGGAAGAACTTGTTTCGCAATCGATGTTAAACATATGTTTAAACTAAAGGTAAAGTTAATACATCCACTTCCATACCAACTTCCCTACAGTTCACCACTATGCTTTTCTCTTTCATTGTGCGATGACCGAACAGAATGTGGACCCTATAATGACGTCTACCTAAATCCTTATAGGACGGTAGCGTTTGATGTTTGTCTTAAATATTGTCTTGTCATTCTCTTAACGATTTGTTCTCTAGTTCCTCTGGGGCGTCCGTGGCCGAGTGGTTAACGTCTCTGACTTGAAATCACTTGCCCCTCACCGCTGTAGGTTCGATCCCTCAGGGGCCTAGGAATCTTTATGTGAGGAAGCTATCCAGCTGGCTTGCGGAACGTCGGTGGTTCTATCCAGATGCTCGCCCGTGCACGAAAATTGCCCGGAGGGGCACCTGGGGTCTTCCTCCACCAGTGGAAGCTGGAAAGTCGCCATATGACCTTAGCTGTTGGTGCGACTATAAAATCCAATTCAATCAATCTAGTTCCTCTGGCTTCTGCCAAGCCACTGAATACTTACTTTGTGACTTTCTAGGCTTTTTGCTTTTTATATTATATATACATGATCATTTATGTGTTTTATTTATATTGCCTATAAATGCTGCCCTGTTTGTTAGAGATTATAACGTGGCGGGGATATTTTATTTACACTGTCCCGGTTATTGAGATGACAATAGCGTAAGAGCAATGTTTGGTGACCCTATAACCTTGTTTAAATCGCCAGCGGCCTTTTTTGCCAATGACCGTTCCAAGGACACCTTGCCTTTTATTCATCTTTAAAGTTGTTTTGTTTCTGTGTGTGATTGTGGTTGACTGTCGACCTTGTATGCTACTTTTCCTGTTCGATTTTTATATCTACTTTTGTTAATTACGACCGCATACACACACACTTCAAAGTTAAACAGAAGCTGTTAGAACAAGTGTATTTATCGCGATTACTTGACCATATGCACATATCAATTTGTCTCGCATTTGAAAAAAATATAAATCACACAAATACAAACACCTTGGCATGTAAATACGGTGTTTAGCAAGTATTTTAGCTTAAGGGCCAATTAAGACAAAACAGGTTATTCCCTAATTTTTCGATATGTGCCGACAATTACAACTGCATCATCAATTTACGTGACGTGTATGTCTCACACCTACATTATCTTCTCTAAAAGTTCACGGACCTACATGACAAAAGGAAACAGAAAATAATTATATTTCTTTTCTGTCCATATTAGGCATTTTTTAATTCGAAAAAAAAGCATACATCTGCAGTATAAAAGACATGCTACAGAAAATTCCATGGTGATATGAGGTTTCATTCAAATTTCAGAAGTGTTTGTCCGAATCACCACATGTTCAGCTAGATAGTGTATGAATTTCGTATTTTTCGTAGGGGTCACATACACACGATATTTAAAACAAATCAACCAGGTAAATATGTGTTAATTGGTTTGTAAATTGCAGATCAATGAAAGTTTTAGTCCTAAATGCATACTGTAATTTTCGTTTACCTTCATGCCAAGAACAAAACCGTGTATTCTTTACCGGTCACGGAAATGAAAGTTTCGATTTGTACTCGGTCTATGAATCAATCGGATTAAAATTTGTTTGTATAATTCGTTGCATAATTGGGAAAAGTTTGGTGGTTATTTACCTATTTAACTCACAATTACATGTTTTAATCAGCTAGATAGTTAATAAATCATTTGTATATGACTTAGAAACTAAATGTGAACGACAACTCCGCTTCGATTAAAGGCATCTCAGACCACTCGGCCATCTAGCTCAACAAGGACGACTGTTTTCTGTAGACAGGAGATACACAGGCTCTAACTAATCATCGAGCCGAATATCTTTCGTGCGTTTCCGTTATATGACTACAATTATAGTGTAAAGTTGCGATAGCGAAGTTACATTACGTGATTCGAAAAGTAGATATAAAATGGAACAGGAAAAGTAGCATTCAAGGACGACAGTCAACCACAAACACACACAGAAACAAAGACCGATCTAAAAGATGAATAAAAGGAAAGATAAGACATCACAAACACAAAATGGTTGACAATAGGGCTACCGCCTTGGAACGGTCAGTGGCAAAAAAACGGCTGAGTGTTTAACCCCAGGGACCTATTCAAGTATATACCATAGAAAAACGCCATATCAATACCGATCCAATGAATTTAGAATATAGTTTTGAGAGAGTATTAAACTCATTATATTTAATTTCGGAGGATGTAAAGATATAAAGGTGCAAATACCATGTTTAAACAAGGTATTGAGTTTTTCAGTTGATTCTGAGTTTTTGAACCTCTTCGTTTTTCTAGAGCTTGTAGTCGAGTTGAGGACTTTAGTATTCGTAATCTTTGTATAATAACTAAAAAGAAATTCCATCACGTTTCACACCACAATTAAATTTACATAGGGTCCCATAGTTATGTTTTTGTTAGTGGCATAGAGATAGACAAAATTTACAACATGTATTTATGCTTAAATTCTTCATTGATCAAATATCTGCAATTTAAAACACAATTAATAAATATTTACCAGTTGCACATTAATATATTTCATGTTTGCGTGACACATATCAAAATTTAGCGCAATAATATGACAAAGAATGAACCCCGTGGTGATTAGACACATGATGTGTAAAATGAGGCAGAATAAGCTAGAAATCTTATATCAACATGAAATTGTCTGTGATCTCTTCCTAAAACGCTGTAGATATATATCCTGGTAAGGATACATCAAGATATGCAAAGGAAAATCCTGTAAAAAGTAGAAAAGAGGAACTATATTTTATATTTTATATCTACCTCCTTCATCTGTAGGGCACGAGTATTCTAACATTGCCTATTAATGCTGCATTGTTTGTTAGAGAATATAGCCTTTCTTTATTTCTTTATTTACGGGTGTATGTGTCTCAACTTATTCGTTTTTCAAGAGCTTGTACTCGAGTTGAGGATTTTAATATTCGTAATCTTTGTATAACTTAAAAGGTACACAATCAGGGTTACCGTATCCATAAACTTCGTAAAACCTTAGCAAAATTTTATTATCGTAACCCTGATCTTCTTTCCAAATATATAAGTAATTTAAGAGACTTCTGCGACAAGGACTATCACAACCTGACTTCTATGGTGATGTGATTTATAAACTTCGTAAGATTCTTGGTCATGATCACTTTCATACTATCTTTGTTAAACTTGTTAAAAAGTTTATCAAAAGAGGTTATGACCCTATCATTTTGCAACGTACTGCATGCTTGGTGGTAGACCCTTTTACAGTTCGCCACTACGCTTTCCTCTTTAATTGTACAATGACCGGACGGGCTGTGGACCCTATGATGACGCCTAACTAAAGCCCTATGGGACGGTGGCGTTTGATGTTTGTCTATGATCTTTCTTGTCGTGCCCTTAATAGTTTATTCTCTTGTTGCTCTGGCTTCTGCCAAGTCATTGAGTACCTTCATTGTGGCTTTCTAGGCTATTGTTTTTTTGTATTATATTTTACACGAGCATATTTGTGTTTTACTTATATTGCCTATTGATGCTGCCTTGTTGGTTAGAGATTAGATCATGGCGGGGATTTCTTTATTTACACTGTCCTGTTTGAATGGGATGACAGTAGGGTAAGTGTGAGGTTTGGTGCACCCTAGAACCGGTTTAAACCCCAGTGGTCTTTGTTGCCACTGACCGTTCCAAGGCGGTAGCCCTATTGTCAACTCTTTTGTGTTTGTGATGTCGTTTGCATTTTTTATTACTTTTGCCTTCTCGTTTGTCTGTTTGCGTGTTTGTTTTTGTGTTTTGTGGTTGACTGTCGTCCTTGAATGCTGCTTTCCCTGTCCGATATTTTTGTTTTTCTTTACACTGTCCCGTTTTAATTGGATGACAATAGGGTAAGAGTGAGGTTTCGTGAAAGCCTTTATTTCTGTTCGACTTTTATACCTAATTGTGGTGTACAAACACAAATTTAGACGAAGGTTTTTATTATGAACCATCTTACAAGAAACAAATAAAGTACAGTTTTTGATCAGCATGCATAATTAGTATACCACGCATATACACACATAACAACACATAACAACACACATCTGTGATTTTCGTCTGAAGGAAAACATATGATTTTCAAAATGTAGTATGTTTATACTCTTACACTATTTTCGTCAAAGGAAAATACATACAATGTACACAAAACAGCTTTCCTGGCTATTCGGATTCATATTTTAATTACCACGGAGAAACTCGTCCAGCTTCAGTTCTAGTCACTACATCTTATATTCTTAAAACCAATGTTAAAATCGAGATACCTTATATATCATATCGTTAGCTCTATTCTTTAATTCAGTAAATTGACTCATATACGGATAAGATTTATTACTCATCCGCTTATATTCTCTCAAGATAATATTTACACAATAACTCAATCGATTACATGTCTCAAGATAAAAAGTACATCGTAACTCACCCGCTTACATTCGCTCGAGGTAATATATATAGCATAACACTCATTTACATTCCCTCGAGGTAATATATATACCATAACTCACCCGCTTACATTGCCTCGGGATAATATAATATATACCTTGCTGTGAGAATCATAGTTCTTAAGGTTTGTATCTACCATAGAGCTTTGAAGTATAGCCAGGTACACAGCACGACTCTCTCCGCATGTTCCGGCTAGGTTCGTGAAAACATCACACAATGCCTGCATAAACAACTGTCGTTTTTAAAGTACGGAACGAGATTTCAGCCGAAAGCGTGATCAACATTGGTTCAAGCAGGATATTTCGGATAATAAACAGTGGTCCCACAAATGGCTAAATTGGCATAATATCCTTCTCCTTTGTGAGTTTTATGCATGAACGTGTTTTATTTATGTGTTAGTCAATTAAAATACGGCAGATGTCTATGCAGGCATTGCGAGATGTCTTCAGAGACTTCGCCGGAATGTGCATATGAAGTCGTACCACAGACCATACACTCCCTCTTACATTTTCTCGGGATAATATACACATAATACCTCACTGAATACATTATTGTACCTGAATAATATATACAGCAAAACTCACCCGCTTATATTCTCCCGGGTTAACATACACCACAACTCACCAGTTTATATTCTCTCGGGTTAACATATACACCATAACTCATCCGTTTATATTCTCCCGGGTTAACATATACACCATATACCTATATACCATATAACCACTATAACAAAATTAATACATTGTTTCTGGATAATATTTACAACACAACTTATTCGAGATAATATATACACCATAACTCAACGTAAATACCACGTCGATTTCCATAAGGCTTAAAAGAAAAAAGTGTTTGTTTCCGCTAACCCGACCGACCCTATTATTTAGCCGCCGACCCTAACTTTTTTTATTGCAAAAAAAAAAAATAAAAAAAAAAAAAAAATAATAATAGAAAGTTGATACCATGAACCAAGGTTTCTTATGGAGAAAAAAAATGCCTCCAGTGAGATTTGAACCCACGACCCCTGGGGTTTCCAGTGTACATTACCAAATATTGAAAAAGGGGCATAACCATGTATTATCTAGGTATTAATACCTTCCCCAGTATTTTTTATCATATTAAAAGAGTTGTTTCATTAACAAAAATCAGGTCATTAATAATGAAAAAAGAAATAAAAAATAGTTTTGCCTACCTACCTACGATATTTATTTTGAAGCCGTTAGCGGAAACAAAACATTTTTTTTTGGCCTAATCTGGTATTTTAAACGGTTAAAGGAACTTTCGAGGCAACCATATGCACACAGAGTTTAACACAAGAGACCGAACGTTGATTCGGCCTTCATTTGCATATGTATTCACTTGGCTGTGTAATATGATAAATATATCATGTGTTTATTATACTCCTACACCGCAAGTTATGTGATTATATATATTCATATAGTAAAACCCTCAAAAAAAGAAAGGAACGAAGTAATCTACTTAATAACTAAAATATAGGTATGCGTGTACCGTTTCAATATGTTCTTATTGTCAACCTTTTTATGTTGGTGATTCCATCTTTTGTCTTGTAATCATCTTTGTAGTTGTTGTTTTGTTTCTGTGCTTGTTTGTGGTTGACTGTGGTCCCTGAATTCTGCATTTCTTGTCTACTTTACTATGATTAGTAGCATATACGTAACTGATGTCGGAACAATATTTCAGCAATAAATAGCCCATCGGAACAAACAAATGTTTTTCATTTTCATTTTGATTGACATCAATCACTATTTTAGATCGGCCCTAGTCCATTAAAAATAAATAACACATTAGTGCCGATCCCCGGCAGCAAGATGATTTCCTCAACTCATATTTTCATATTCAGGTTTGGTTACAATGTTGTATGGCTTTTCAATGTCATGTTCATGTTGAAGGGATTCGTACGTTGACATCACCACTTCTTCTGCAAGTATAAGAAAGTAGACAGATACTCATTGAGTTTGTGTTGCATTTGTATGCAATATTTGACATAGTACATGAAAGAAATAATTATATACCACTCAAAGTTTGCTAAGCACCAATATTTGCATACACTATTTGACAGACATAGTGCATGAAATAAATGCTTACATATATACTGAATAATACCATTGCAAGCATGCAACCAAAGTGATTAAATGAAACATTTATATCATCCATTTCAGTAGTTATTTCAGTGATGTGTGGCGGCTGTTAAAATCTGTCCCGACTAAGAATCATTAGTGTTATTACTAACGGGTCCTTTGGGTCATTAGGGCCCAATCATTATGACATGGTATGCAATATTTGACATAGTACATAAAAGAAATAATTATATACCACTCAAAGTTTGCTAAGTACCAAGATATCTATACACTATTTGACATAGTACATGAAATAAATGCTTACGTGTATACTGAATAATACCATTGCAAGCATGCAACCAAAGTGATTAAATGAAACATTTATATCATCCATTTCAGTAGTTATTGACATTCACGCTAGCGTTTTCTCAGTGCTGTGTTGCGGCTGTTAAAAACTGTCCCCACCAAGAATCAGTAGTGTTATTACTAACGGGTCCTTTGGGTCATTAGGGCCCAATCATTGTGACATACAAGTAGTATACCGCTTACGTAGATGCTAGTGGGTGTTATAGGTGTTGGACCTTATATTACTTTTCAGGAATATACTCAATAAAAATATGAGAAAAACATGTCCTATAGAAACAAAGAAAGCATCCAAAGAGAAAGCCAAAACCGAGTCTGCTATTGTTGTTCTTGTTTGTGTTTGTTGCTTCAATGGGATCCCCTTTTTCGTATTCATTTATATCAGAATATTGAAACGGATATCACAAAATGTATACTTACCTTCATTTTCAACATTATCGTACGCAGAGTCTTGTGTGTTTCCAGAGAGTTCCCCATCGTTGAGATGTCGATCGTTTTCTGAGATCTCGTTAATGTTATCGTACTCGGACGTGACTTTGTTGTCGGGTTTGTCTACTGGTGATAAAGGTATGTCTGGATGGAATCAACACTTTATTAGCAGAACATTACATTCATATTATATATATTTTTTTCTACGAAATCACATTATCGTGACATCTGCGACGTGATAGTGAAGTATGGTATTTGTGTACATTGTCGCTTTTAGACAGGTATGCGTGAAAAATATGCGCAAAAACATCACTTAAGTAAATTTATATAAACGTATACGATGTTCAGAGTATTTTAGATTTAAAGCGACACTCACCTAGTAGTGGTTATATCGTATGCCTTGCATTCGGGAGGTCGTGGGTTCGAGTCCCCTGACCGCGTCATACCAAAGACTTTAAAAATGGAGTAGTCACTTGTAACCCTTGCCTGACGAGCAAATAATGGGTAGTGCTACGACTGATTGACCAGTGTCAGAATAATTTGACTGTGGGGGTATCATGTCTACTACGGCGTGGTATTCCAGTGTGGCAGCACTATAAAGAAACTATTGAGTTCGCTGCTTCAAGTAGACATATCATCAAATCACACAGCAACACACAGATAAGAGTCCAGACATTGTGCCTATAATCGTCGGGTAGGACGCCTGTCGTAGGTTGAGGGACTATACTCCTTAGAAACACACACACACACATGGTT